>CM050408.1:35660374-36270713 GCA_027580255.1 Therioaphis trifolii | reverse complement strand
CGAAACAACTGCGGCAGAAAATGCTCGACGTTCAACATATTGTCTGGTTATTTTCCATTATTATTATTACGTATTATTTTAATTTCGTTTTTGTTCTTCTCGAGTACGCGATAACCGTATAAAAGTGTATCAGTCGAGTGAGTATTGATTTTGATTTGTGGTAGGTAAATGATCGTTCTTGTTGCGTTGTTGAGAAAACACAATGAAAATAATACGTTATAAAATATGAATATTCGTTCGAAATTATAGCCGTAAAATGCAAACTCGATTCGTAAGATGTTTCACGCACGCTCGGACGAACAAAACCACTCACGGGTATGAAATAAGCCCTCGTTGTAATTTACGGTCGACCAGCCGGAAGGATTAGAACTCGGACATATTTTTAGATTGGAACGCCAGAGTATAAAATGGCTCATAAAATAGTGGCGTAAAAACAGGGGCGTAGCCAGAAGGTAGGCCTGGTAGGCCCGGGCCTACCCAGATTTAAAAAAAAAAAGAAGAAAAAAACGATAATATTTAAAATAATGCGTTCACAGATATTTTTTTACACGTATTTACAACACTATTATGCTGAGACCACAGAGTTGTCTACCTACTATATAATATTATATATATACACGCTACTGGTGATGGGAAAAATCCGGATTTACCGAAGTTCAAAAATCCGGATTTTTCGAATTCGAAATCCGAAATCCGAATTCGAAGCAAAATCCGGATTTCGGATTAAAAATCTGGATTTTGGATTTTGAAACATTTAATTAGTATTGTTTTATCTATAACGTATGATGAAGAAATTACTAAAGTTGATAAAAATGTCATTTATGGGGAATTGCACCATTTTCGATCCATTTCAGGGTGTTTTTCTATCACTTGGAAAAACTATTGAGATGAGAACTTAAGAAACTTTCAAAGTACCATCTAAAAAAAAATTCTGATTTATAGAGTTGCTGGATAAAACTTTTTGATAAATTTAAGTTGAGAATAGTACAAATTTAATAAAAATAAACACCATTGTAAACCCATATCACTCGGAATCAAATTCGTATTCAGATAAATAAGAACTGCACACCTTTTAAAATTATATACTTATTTTTTGGTACATTTTAAGTTATGAATTATTGATAAGAGTTATAATCGTTGACAAATTTGAAATCATAATAGAAGGCTGAAATCAAAATTGAAAAAGTCACAATTTCTGTCGGCGAATAGAAGATTATAGTGGGCCTACCTAAACGAAAATTCTTAACTACGCCCCTGCGTAAAAACCCCATCGCTCGCATGTGTTTTAGTTACTACCTGACCGGTCGTCCGTCGAAAGATTCGTTTTTCTCGCGTTTTCATCACGTTCGGTTTTCCGGACTTGTCTACAATCAACGATGTCGAAGAGCTTTCGAAAACGTATCCGACCACCGTTATATAGACTTTCGGAACGGTTTCGCTCGCCATAAATCGAATTTTACCCATTTTCGATTGTTTTGAAAACAGTGCCGGTTTAGGGTTATAGATTCATAATCTCATAATATAAACATATAACTAGAGCCCGGATTTACATGCAACAAAAATCTATAAAATATGCAGTTTCATATCATAAATATGCAAAAAATATTCAAAATAAGTTTTTTTTTTTCAAATTAACAAACTATAATGTTTTGAGCAAAAAAAATTACACAATCTAAATATATTAATGTGTATAAAAATTTGTTAAAATTTATTTAAAAAACCACATACATGTACACACAATTTAAACACATACATCATGTAAGTATGAAAATATTATAAATTAATTAGGTAAGTATGATAAAAAATTATTATTTCGAAATTCAGAGTAACATTATTTTTATAAAATTGTGTTCTAAAGTATTAGATAGGTATACTATTTATATTAAATTATTATTTTGAGACGAGTACCTGCAGCATAAAGTAATACACATAGATTTTAAGTTTTCAAATTGAAAGGATCTACGATTATCTCGGAGCATACTATTGTACTTGGAAGAACTTCTTTCCACGTCACAAGATACAATTATTGGTGCATATTTAAAACTGAATAGATCTTCAACCGACAGTTCCTCGTCGTCGTCGTCACATTCCATTACCTCGCCGTCGATGTACACCTATCGGCTATCGATAGTATTATAATGGATTACTTACGATCGACAGTAGATATTTTTACAGACGTAAAATCTACGAATTGTAAAATATGCAACATTTATGCGAGTAAAAAAAAAATATGCAATAAATATGCATTTTCATTCAAATATGCAAATATATGCAAAAAAAACTGACCATAGAATCTACACATTACGAAACGTCGACATTTATAATCAAAATTATTCTAGGTGAATTATAGAAGAATATGCGTTTGCATATAAATCCGGGCCCTACATATAAGTATATAACGCTCTTTTGTTTAACGAAAAGTAGAAACGACGACACTATATGATGATCGTTTTTTTTTCTTCGTCGTTAAGTCAAGAACTTTTGATTCGTATCTATTCGTACAAAATACGTGTTTTGTCTATTCCCTTTGAATATTAAGTGCTAAATCGCACCGATGATGCCGAAATATAAAAACTCGTGGCAATTTTCAGGGTTTCAAAGTAAACGCGCCTAAAATAAACCGAGCTCATTACTTACACCGCTCACATACGCAACCACACTTCGATCGCCATGGCACTGTATCGTGATATAGCACTATACAGCCGTCGGCGAAAGGCTGCAGGACTACAATATACACACGGAACTTTGAGTTTTTTTTTTCTTTTCGACGTTATCTAGACGTATCGGCAACTGTTCTCGTGCGGAAGAAAAATATACCGTTAAACAATACATATACAATAATATATTACGCGCCATACAGCCCGCAAACGTATTGAACGGAGCGAAAATATAATTAAAAAAAAAAAAAAAAAAAAAAAAAAAAAAAACACCACAAAAGTACATCACGTCGACGACATGGGCGAATAATAACGATACGCTTTGTATACACGCAAGCTGACAGGTTGTCGTTTATAATTACAAAAAAAAAAAAAACATTTCAAATGGAAACTCAAAAATCGAGTTTTTTCTCACTGCCAATGATTGATTGCTCATTTGCTCAGGCCCGATATATTTTCCCTCTTGACAATATTATAATGCTTGTCACGGACAGTGTTCAATTACGTAGGTACACCATCCGTCAAAACAATACAATAAATATAAATTCATTTATCGCTATCATATTATTTTGTACCCGTGGAACGAAACGTTCACGGGTATAATTCAACAATATTTTATTCGATTCGATTGTCAGTAGACGTGCGCGCGTGCGTGTACAAGTTTAAAAATACTTTCGGTTTAAAATTATTATTATTCGTCATTATCATTATTATTATTATTATTATTATTATTATTATTATTATTATTATTATTATTATTATTATTATTATTATTATTATTATAATTTGGGTTCTAAAATTTCATGAAATTTATTTTCTTGAAATATTTCATGAAAGTTTCATGAAATATTTCATTTACACGAAAAATAAAAATTTTCCCAAAATACATAAAAAAAAGGGTTGTTTTCCAATTAATACATATATATTCAGCTATATTATGTAATAAAGATGAAAAAACACGTTTTAATTAGGTAGTATATCTATTTTATTCTATGAAAACATTGAAAACATAAATAATTTGTAATCACAAAGTGCCCAATGCCTATGTTTTTTTTATGTTACTTTTAGTTCTATAATGTTTAATTTTTTACTAAATGTATAATGTATAAATAAAGGTGATACCTAAATATAGCCTGAACCAAATTATATACACTTATACAGTTATACTTATTACTTATACATAAAACATACTTACTATTCATTTTTAACCCTTGTATTTGTGAATGTTATCTATACATTTATTTTTTACAAAACAATATTATTTATGAAATGATATTATCTCTAAATAAGTACAAAAAATACAATATTAGACAGGTGTCTAATTTGTAACTAGACACTTAAGATTTCTTTTGCAAATTACAATTTACAACTACACAAGACAAGAAAAAAAAAGTAAATAATCATTACGAAATATCGAACTATTATCAAGTAAATAAAATTCTTCTAGCTCCAAAAATCATTGATGGTTACAACCACGGTCTTAGAAGATATTATCTTGTAAGACCGTGGTTACAACCTAAAATTTATAAAACTCAATATGTTTTATTATTTGGTATCTGGTATAAAACATGCCGGAGCCTTCACAATACGCCGTGTCGCATAGATTTTTATAAATTCAGTGCGTAGGTAACAAAATAATAATTATTAGTTTATATTATGGTCAAACTGTAAGTCTATAATCAAGGAATGATAGAATCTGATTGATAACATTTCACTAATACATATCATATTATTATTATTTACCAGTGTTGGGAATAGATAACTAATAATTTATCTAGATAAAGATAAAGATGATTATAAACATTTTTATCTAGATAAATTTGAGATAATTTCATGTTTAATTTTGAAAATATTCAAGATCTACATCCTACAGGCATAAGGTAAAAAAATAAAAATACAAAATTATTTAAAACATTTAAAAATACATGTACTTTTTTAAATAAACTTCATAAAAGATGACAAATCATTTTCTGACTTAAAATTAAAATAATAATACATTTCTGCATTTTTTAACAAATTTTTGCGTATGGCTACTTCACTTCCATGATAGTACATATTATAATCTCCTTTCCTGTTTCGAGTTTTTCTCGGTAATCTTTTCGATTAATTTAAAAAAAAAAAAAAAATGTATTAATTAAAAAAATTATATATGTTAAATTTCCTTTTTTTCAAACCATTTAAATAAATTACCTATCTAGATAGAGGTACGCATAGATAACTAAAATTTTATCTAGATAAAGATAAAGATAACTGAAAATAAATTTATCTAGATATTTCCCAACACTGTTATTTACCAACATCATGTCATGTATTTAAAAAAAAAAATTATATTTCATAATTTCACACAAATGAAATATTTCAAATTAAGAATCCTAATTATAATTATTGTATAAACTCGTAATAGGGTGCACGCCATATTATTATTACATGCACTGATTGAGAGAGTACGATATGCCGGAAACACGATTATCCCGTTGAATATACGTAACCGAACTTTGACATTGAAATTCATTTTGACGGCAGACTGACGTTAAAGCACGGTAAACGAACCAATGTTAACCAATTACGATTTTTATCGTTTCGAACACGGCTGACGTACACGCTGAATGTATTGTAGAGCGACATATGCGTGTTTCATAATATTTTGAGAGTTTGTATTTTTCCCCGGTGAACAACATTATTATTTTCGAACGCAAACAACGCGTGTTACTACAGCAGCAGTATTAGCTACGAGGCGCGAGTACGTTAATTGCTCCGTAAACATTGACGAGCATTTTTTTTATTTTATTTTATTTTTTTTTTCATAAAGGATTTTCGATTAAAAAAAAAATTAAAAAAACTGCATTGATTCGCTACTGGTAAACGACTACCTATATTAAAATCGACGGGGAAATTCGATGCACGACGCGTAGAGCATAGTTTACGACGACAGCTGTTATGTCCTGTTGCTGCTGCTGCTGCTGCTGCTGCGGATAACGTCGTGTCCGTGTCGTTGATTGACACGGCAAAGTAAGTCACCACCGACTGCAGACGTCACCCGTCTGCTGGCGTGGAAACGTTACTCTTGTGCACTTTCGAGCGCCACAAAACAAATACGCTTTCAAGAGCGTGTATTAATTAAAAAAAAAAAAACTCGGAGCGAAAAAAAAATTTACGGAGATTGACGACGGTCGGTTTTAATGAAAATATTATTTTAATAACGCCGGTTTTCGTTGAAAAACTCGAATCTCAAGTATCCACTTGAAATTTATGCAATTTCTCTTGCGCGTTTCAACGCACATTGCCAACGGGTTACGGAAGTATATAATTTCATCAGAACGTACAATGATTATCTCGTTCGGAAGTTTTCGTTTTCATCAAATTCAACTTAGATTCTTAAAGAGTCTCATAAAATAATTATCAATGAGTTTTTTCGTATCAATTATTCGAACATTTTTCTCGTGTACAATTTTGTCTGAGTGATTTTTTTGAATTTTTTAGTTTTTTGAATAGCCGCCATTTTACCGTTTTTACTCAGTTTTTCGATCGTTATTCTTGATTACTGGAAAAACTATGGAGATTTTGGAAAAATGACCTCTCTAAAGTACCATCTCAGTTCAATTTGGAATCTAAAAATTTTCTGGACGAAACTTTTGGACAAGGATTTCTATACGAAAAAGTGTTTACAGAAAAAAAAAAATAATAAAAAAAAAAAAATAAACATCATTGTAAAACCATAAGATCCTTCCCTTCACTCAGAATCTAAAACTACACGTCACGGGCCCGCGGTGGATCGGATTAGCGATCATAATAAATTATAATAAACGGTTAAAATTTAATGCACCCGTTTAGCGAATACGTGTAAACCGTACGCTGATTTATCTCGCGGGCACGTGGATAATAAACAAATCGCGGTCTATACGACACACTCACACACACACACACACACACACACACACACACACACACACACACACACACACACACACACACACACACACACACACACTGCATACCTTTGTCGGCGTAAATGTGTATTAATATCGTAATATAATATCATATTATAAACGACGCCGCCGTGTGCCGCTTGAAATGGCAATAGATTAATCATTCGAACGCTGTTGTATTGTGATCTGACACGAGACTAATATTGTTACGCGTGCGTCTGTGACCGACAAGTTGTATTATTGTAACACGCGCGCCGTGTGTCCGTGTAATGCGTATTATAATGCGCCACACCCAGGACCGTAGCGCAGTGTTCCTAAATTCAATAAAAAAAAACCTGGCCAAAACGGTTCCTCTTCAAAACACACTCTATATCACTATGGAAAAAGGTCAGAAAATAAATTTTTAAGGCCTCCTAAACCGAAATTTGACATACAATTATTAATTCTTCCCTTATTTGGGATGTTTGCACCGAGGTGTTCTTATCTGTATCGATGGTTTCGTGTAACGTATCCACATATACGTTTTGAAGGTGCTCGAACCCAAAATGTATGTAAGTCCTTTAATCTGAACATGTACTGATGAAGTTCAAAGGACGTGTTTTTATTTTACAAGTTAGTTTTTCGAGTAACAGTAGAACCTCGATTATCCGTCCCCCGATTAACCGTCTTTCTAGGTTCATCGTCAGGCGCCACACTTGCACGGACTACTTGCGCGTTGCAGTAAAATTTAATTGCCTTGTATATGAGTAGGTTTATCCGAAACTTTCTGGAAATGTCTACAAGATGAGCGATAGGTACATGATATGTTTATACGAGTATATCTATAAATACATATATTTTTTGGGGGAGGGGGGGAGGTACCAATAAATAATAGTACCTAATTATATCATGTCAGAATTATTTAAAAAAAAGCTGGTAAGTGAGATGATGGTGGTACAAGTTCGTCCTTCGTCCCTTCGGTCCTCGGACAAAATATTGGTGATGAATGTATTAAGTATTAAAAAAATGATGAAGAAAAACGTGAAAAATCTGTACATATTTATCATAATATGAACAAAAAATTAAAAAATAAAACCTATTTATAATTTACCACGTTACATTGTTATAACAAAAAATACGTTTATCTCACCTGAGACTTTGTCGACATATTCCGTAGTTACAGATCATTTCCGTTTGTGATGTGTATACTGCACACGGTTCTCAATGCTTACGGTTGCCGAAAAAAAGTAGAAATACACCATTTTGCCCCTAAACAAATGGAATCGTATGAGAAAAATCGTCAACAGGCGCGAGTCTATAGACGATCGCGTGTTTTTCCCAAAACCCTAAAAGTACTTCTATTGTAAATACAAATTATTACATGCGACCATTTGCTTAACGTACTCGTTGCACGTTCTGACACTCGACCGAGGAACTGAAGGTCAATCGTGGTACAGTGCCCTATAACTCTATGATAGTATCTCGATATGGAAAAACAAGAGGCTTACCGTTGGAAACGATTGAAAAATCATTACAATGATTATTAAATCATTCGGAGTCGGTAAATTGCGTCCCTATAAGTACAGTCATGGTCATATACTATGTGAATTGTGGCCCGTGTACTTTTAAAACATACGTAAATTGCGTCCCGGGTTATTCCAATTTTCGGTTCGGCTATGCAATTCAAAGATAACGATAAGTGTTAATGTTATCTTTAATATTGACGGATCTAGATAATACGCTCGCTTACAAAATATTACTAGCAGCCCTGTAATAGCAGATTTGTATCCTCGACGATGCGTACAACAAATAATTGTGAATCATTTCATAAAAAATTAAATAGTTCATTTAATTCGTCACACCCAAACATATTTAATTTCATTGATATTTTAAAAAACGTGCAATGTGATACATGTATCACATTGAGAAGTTAGGGGACTAAAAGCAAAAAAATGAACGTTAAAAAGCATTTATACAGGACAAAATGTCCTGTTAATAAAAATATTAATAAGAAATAGTTAGATAGGCATATGTACAAAAATATACCCGGGCCGCAATTTACGTATATATAAAAATACCCGGGCCGCAATTTACGTATGTATAAAATGTACCCGGGCCGCAATTTACATAAAAAATTTGAAATGGGACGCAATTTACAGAGACCCAAATCATTATAATGATACGTGTGGTATTGCGCGTATTAAAACGCAGTCATGCTCACAAAATCAAAATTGTGTTTGTATTTCGTTTGTATATTTAAAAAAAAAAAATCGTCTTATTATATGATGTTTTTACGATATAAATGCATTAGTCGAGATAATTTAATGACTCGGTTGTTAGAGTTGGGTCCGGATACAATAGGACTGAAGAAATATGGGTGATAGACGGGAACCGTGTCGATATTACGGGATCGATTTGTTTATTCACTCCTCAATTTTACAAAGCACCGACCAGTTTTACGACTTTACGTCGAAAGTTAACGCATTATTATTATTATAATTAGGGCTCGCAAGTTGATGACCTTAAAAACAATAAAAAATGACCATAAAAATGACCATAAAGATGGCAAAAAATGTCCTAAAAAAATGACCTAAAAAAATTACAAATATTAGTTTATATTAATAAAAATACATTTTTTTAAAATATTTTACTCTATTTTACTATAAAATTCAAAATATGACATAAAAATGGCAAAAAATGTCCTAAAAAAATGACCTAAAAAATTACAAATATTTTTTCTGAGGCCACCTTTACTTCACATACTTTACAATAAAGAACTGTGCCATCGGAAGAAAAAATATCGTCGCCGAATTCCGACACAAATGCACGCAGACGATCACTAACCGACCTTTTAATTTTCGGCATTTCGAAAATATTACGAAAAATAATAAAATGTAGGTATAATATTATTCACTACAATACGACAACGACAATAATGTAATCGTCGAGATAAAATTGGATAGGTACTAATTTTAGTCTGTGGTTTAAGTTATCGGCATAATGGTCGACAAGAAACGATAAGAAATGAACTAGTGTGAAATCAGTAAAAATAACAAAAAATGTTGGAAAATGACCTATAAATCTCAAAAAATGACTTAAAAAGTAATAAACACCAAAAAATGCAAAAAAATGCAAAATAAAAATTAGTTATTTAGATTCACATGCTTATGAAACAGATTTTTGGCCAGGAGAGCATCATCTAAAAAGTTCCCAAAAAAAATGCAAAACGCATCAACTTCCGAGCCCTAATTATAATACACTTTATTATTCCTTTTAGAGCCGTTTAAAAGACAAGTGTTGATCGCTCTCGATCGTTTTATTTATTTTGTTTTTTAATGAAAATACCACCGTTTGTCCGACACGTCGAATAGCAAACAGTTGTCGTTTTAGTTTTCGACAACGAACGTTGAATACCATGCACTGACTTGTTTTGGTCGTCATATTAAATGATTTATAACAACACCCGTTCGTTTTTGCGAATTCGACACACCGACCGACACCGGTAACGTTTAACCGAGACGCGTTTTCAATTTGTCAAACCAATTAATACGTTTGTAATTTGTACGGCTTGACATGAGAATTTTATGTTCATTAAGATTAATAATGCTCCGCTAATTGCCCGCTTTTGGAAACTAATGACAAATTACAACCAGATTCCGTGTACAGATTACATTCATATTACATATTACGTATTTTGATGGGCGAACAGTGGTGAATAACAAATTTAAATTTAATACTATACCACGTTCATACAATAATCACACGCGTGTGCTTTCTAAATGTCACTCGCAGACGACGATAATATATTATTTTCCCTCGTAAACTAACGTTTAAACGAAATCATCGAGTTCTTAAAAACACGATAAGTTGTCAACTGTTAGTCTTCGACTGCTTATCTATATAGGATGTCTCATGAGGATTTACTTATCATACGATTTATTACATTGTTCTATACATATAAATTGATTTTCATAAATAATTTGAAACAACCAAACCGGCATAATTTTTGGAAATAACATCTCTATCAACGTGATTATTTATGTTTTTTTTTTCTAGTACAAAAACCACTATTATTTATATGTATTATTTTAGAATAATATATTATTATATTTCCACATTTCGTGACGACAAAAAAACTGCTTTTTTGAAAAATTAGTAGTTGAAAAACAGGGGTACCCAATAATATTGAGTTGTCTGCACTTCTCGTCTGTTTTAAACATTTAACTACTTATATTTCTTAAAACTATTGATCCACTAATAAACGCTTAAAAATCAAAATTTCAAAAACCATATTATAATGTTATTTCATTAGTAGATAGTGTTTGCCATAGTAATTGATAATACTCTTTTTTTAATTTTTATGGAATGATATAAGTACAAAAAACCTTAAACAAGTGAAAAATATTAACATATTATTTACTAATTTTCAGTGCATAAACGTCTTAACCCTGGCTATGATAATAACGACGCGGACGCGTTTTATGAGACGCACACAACCAAATCGACGGAAATTTATTATCACGTACCCAAGTGCGTTTAAATTCCTAATTTTTCAATGTCTGCGAGTGAATTCAGACACTGTTTCGTCCCGATAACGACAATATTACACAGCACGCATTATAATAATACGCGTACCTATCGATTAAGTACATACGCCTACGTCTAGATTACTAATAATATATCACATACACAAGTACCTAAAATATATGTGTATATATAACATACGTACATCAACGTTCGGCTAATACGCGGGCTCGTGAGCACGCCGCCGCGGTCTTAAGACTGTGTCGCCGGAAACTATAATAATAATAATAATAATAATATATACAAAAGGTGTGTGTGTGTGTGAGTGTGAGTGTGTGTGTGAGTGTGGGTGTAATGGAATTATCTCAGGTGTGGTCCCCCCCCAACTGGAGCCGTTCGACGTCAACGGCGACAGCGGCAGGGGAGACGTGTAATATATACAAAACGTGTGGTTATTTGATGTCATTCACACGCGTATAATCTCATAATCCCGTTAACAACGAGCTCGTAGATATAGACCGCGGTGGAATAATATCATGGTATTGAATGTTTGTGTGTGTGTGTGTGTGTGTGTGTGTGTGTGTGTGTGTGTGTGTGTGTGTGTGTGTGTGTGCATATGTGTGCGCGCTACGCATATTATTATCGTATTTATATTCTCGTAAAATAATATAACATATACATAAATGTCGTATGGTCCTCTTCTATACGTCACATTACATCATTATATTTATTGCCATATCTCGTGATCCGGCGTTCAAAAACACCTCTGCAGTAATCGTATACAACAGTGTGGTCAGCGAAGTGGTTTTTGTTTTTTTTTTTAAAATCGTATCGGCCGAACCCGCGAAAATTGCAATTATACAAATTCAGTGATCAAATGTTCGACTTTGTTTTTTTTTTTTATCCGGCTTAAAGGCAATGTAGTCACTTAAATATTTAAAAAAAGAAACCTTTAGGCTTAAGTCATAAATTGAATGAACATAAACTTTAAGTCATCAAATTAATTATTGATAAACGACTAAAAATATTAATATCGAAGCGAATCATATGTTTTTTAGGTTTTCTTACTAAAATTGTTTTTGATAGTTTGATTTCGAATATCCAATAATTTTATAGTTAACGTATTGTCAACTAAAACGAAATTCGATTTTTTGCTGTAGATCACGGTATACGTGGATCGTCATCGTATGGTAATGTTATGGGCGGAAGAAATAAAAATGTTGAACACGATCAAAACATTAAAAATAATAGTAATATAATAATAATAATGACAAATTCAATAACTTCTGTCTTTTGATAATTTTTTTATAATTATTATTAATATTTATTTTTAATTAATACTACAGTGCTGCGTTTCAATGAATACGTATATTTATTTTATTTCCTAAACCCGACTTAAAAATTTTAAAATCCCATTCAGCAGTTTAAAAGAGACCAAAATATTGTTTTGTAAATTAGATGTTTGAAAAATGTTGGTTAAATATTTTATTCGTGTCGGGTCTTTCATTTATTAGGATTTTTCGTTATTTTTGAAAACACGTATTCGATGAAATGGTATAACAAAGATGTAATTACTGATAAAGTTGTATTTTCTCATAAAACATTTGAATAAAAGCTATTAATAGATAATGTCGTTAACTTTTTCAGAAAATTAAAAAAAAAAAAGAAAATTAACAGATACGTTTTTAATAGAATTTAAAAAATCAACAATATTTTCAATATCAAAATTCACGAAAATTCTATTTTGATTTTTCTATTAAACTATTTAATTTAATTAAAAATTGTTGTAATTAAAACCGGTTATAGTGCAGTAATATATTATTATTCGTTAAAAATAAAAACCCGAGAAATATTTAATAGAAAAAAAGTTATTGCATTTGTCAAATCATCCTAGGAAACCCTATTAAATATATATATACCATATATCGACCTGGATGATAGAGGGGGTGATTTACACTCGACCGCAGCAGGAGAGGTATCATAATATTATTATGTATATATCGATATAACCTCACGTGCGACGGTCGGCCCGGGCCGAATCCGAACGCTGTACGCGTACACGGCGCGCACGTGTAAAATATACGTACGACGTTACAATACGGTGGTCGTGGAACGGCAGCGCAATAAATAAAAACACTGCGTTAGGAAAGTCGGGAAAAATTTATGAGCGTTCGTTTTCAGTCATGTAACGTTAACTCGATAGACCGACGCGCGCGGTCCAGACGCTACCTCCACCACCCCCGCGGGAGAACGGGAGTTTCGACCGCGCGAGAAACACGATGATTTATTTATTTATTTATTTACTACCGACCGAATACGTGCTCACACACACTCACACGCACATATATATATATATATATATATATATATATATATATATATTACATCACGTACACGTTATGTCATAAACGTAACGGATAACGTACACAACGGACGACGACGACGACGTTATAATAATAAGCACTTGTAATTAAGGAATATAATGTGACGTATAACGTTCAAAATGATTATCTAAAAAGTGGTAATGTTAATACGTTTAAAACTTTTATCTCTATAGATTATCATTCAAAAATCTAAGTGTGATAAAAATTGTGTCAACCGACGATCACGGCTGAAAATATACTTATTACTTTGGTCATGAAAAAAAAATAAAAAATTACTACTTTTTTGGTTTTCAACCGAATCACTGTACCTAGTTGATATCCGGAGCAAAAATTGTCATAAATTCCATATCTCTTGCCGCGGTGCGAATACGAATAACGAATTTTCCCGCTAGTCGCTACAAGCGTTGCCTGAACTGTCACTACACTCACTGCATACCTTTAAAATCCAAATAAAATATCGTGGCATCAAAAGTCCTCGAAACCAAACAATGTATTCACCCGAAAATATTGAAAAAAACAAAAACTTTTTGTGTACTCAGTATTATGCTTCATTAGGTTTGTCGCAGTAGATTAAAAATATAGAGTACAGAGGCGGATTTGAGGGAGAACGAGGTGGCGATCGCCCCTCTCCCCTAGTGATTTTTTTTTGTGACCTGAACTATACATCTATAGATGTAATAAATCGTAAAGCAATGAGTGGAGAATCAGTTTTATGTGAAATTCGATTAAAACAGTCGATTTCGTCAAAATTAAAATCACAAAAAAAAAATTCAGTACTTTTTCAATTTCGTCCTTGTTAATTAAGAATCCGTGATACCGATTCGCGCCTTCCCCGCCTTAAATAAACTTCAGATCCGCCACTAGACTCGTATTGATTTTTGTTTAAATACAGTCACTTCGACACTGTAATTAAATACAACATGTTAATATTATAAACACGAATCACGTCATCGTTAGTTATTGCATACGGAGTGTCCCGCGGACATTCACACGATGTGTGTATTATACCTAAGGTGACCATACGTCCCGTTATGAACGGGACAGTCCCGTTTTTTGAATCTCTGTCCCGTTGTCCCCTGGGAAATATTCGGGACGCTAAAATGTCCCGTTTTCAAAAAGTAGACAAAAAAAATAATGAAAATAAATGTTCTTTGACGAAATATCGTTTTTAGAAAAATATACAAGTATTTAATTTTGTAATTATTACACGAAAACATTTTGTTTATAATAAGTTAATTACCTAGTAAGTGTAATAAGTTAATTTAATTTTTTTATCCTTTAAAAACATTAAAAGTTACCACAGAAATTTGCTAGTAATATTATTAAATTAAAAACATTTGTTTGTAACAGATAATTATGATTTTTTTTTTGTCCCGTTTTGATAAAAAACATATATGGTCACTTTAATTATACCATGCCGTGGTTTGGAGATCTTCACGGGGCGCCCTCTGTACAACACGTTTATTTGACCGATCGGTAAATATAAGATACGTGCGTGTCGGGCGACCGCGTTTGGAAGTGCTTTATTATATCTACTCTTAATGCACAAAAGCGAGTTCGCATATGTATACACTCTGTGAACGGAATCACATCGCGTTCGGGTTAGTCAACACGTGACGTAACTCTTGACACGTAGGTACTCGAGTGCGATATCTCGATATGACGTGATAGACTTTTTCAAGGCGCGCCCGCGTGTTCTTATATACGACCGTCACAAGGTCTACGTGGTTTTTTCGATTTTTCTTCAAATCACCGTGAATTTCGGGGAAAAAACAAAACCGTTCTGATTTTCGCGCGTCTCTAGCGCGAGTCAGAAAATAACGTCTTACGATTGACTAATCGTAAAACCGCGACTGCCGAATGCGTGACCCGGAGTGCCACAAGACATGTCACTACATACCTTGAACGCCGAAAAAAAAAGAACCAGTGACGTCGAAAGTTCAAAAGCTCTCAAACCCGATCGTTTTAGCCCGAAAACAGTGATAAAAACACATATTATTATCTGTGTATTAATACAACGCTTATTATTCCAATTTATCGCAATGGACTGAACGTAACACACCACGTTATTCCAAGAGTACATTTAATACGATATTGTATCACGTTGTTTATAAACACGAATCGTGTCGTCGTCGTCGTCGTCGTCGTCGTAACGTTATTGTGTACAGGGCGTCCCGCGGAGATTCGCACGATACGCGACACCATCTCATAGTACGAGACGCTTTTTCCGGGAGACACAGTCCGGGAGACCCGGTCGGGAGCGAAGGCCGCTCACGACGAGTTTTCGGCGTACGAAACCTCGGTTTCGCACTCACCCCGGGCGGCGTGGGATCTCACGCTCGGGTGTGCCGGAGTCTCGGTACACCTTGTATGATCCGACGCGCACTCGAGGGCCCGTACCCGGACACACCGCGCGCGTTTCGCGACGAGTGTGCGACTCGAGAGATAACGTACGCGTAAGCCGTGTCGCGGTCCCCGTTATCAGCGCCGCAGGCGCGGCGTCGAGCAAACAACGATTTTTTATACTTATAATAATAACAATGTTAATGATAAAGACTGCGTAGAACAGAGGT
The DNA here is from genome assembly GCA_027580255.1 of Therioaphis trifolii. Taxonomy (NCBI): domain Eukaryota; kingdom Metazoa; phylum Arthropoda; class Insecta; order Hemiptera; family Aphididae; genus Therioaphis; species Therioaphis trifolii. The sequence goes on along the minus strand of CM050408.1, from coordinate 36,254,670 downwards.
TCCCAAACTGTGCGCCGCGGCGCCCTGGTGCGCCGCTGCGTGTTGTCAGGGGAGCCGCGGCTATGCCTCGCTGCCACGGACTAAGATAGCACTATCTTAGTCCGTGCTCGCTGCCGACTATGTTATGTGGTCTAAAAATAAACAACGATATTTTACAAAAAATTTTTTATGAAATCAAAATTTACCAATATGTAACTAACCAAATTTTGGATTTCAATAAAAAATGAATATCCCCTTATATGTGAAAAAGCTCTACGTGTTTTAATTCCGTTTTCTACTTCATATTTATGTGAAGCTGGGTTTTCGGCGGTTGCTGTGTTAAAAAGCAAATATCGGTCAAAAATCAATCCGGAGAACGAAATGAGAGTAGCGGTATTAAGTTTGATCCCCAGATTCGAAAAACTATGCAGTTATGTCCAGGCTCATCCATCTCACTAATTCAATTGTTTTCTACAAATAAACTATATGTCTAATTTACTTTACCTAATAAAATTAAAATTACATATTTCAGTGTATAATTATATAAAATAAATATTTCCATGTTATCTATCGAAAATTATACATGTTTGTTATTTAATCTATTTTATTTAAAAAAAGGTCGTAAATTTTATCAAGGGCGCCATGAGCAAACTTCAGTTCTAAAAGGGCGCCACGAGTAGGAAAAGTTTTGGGAACTTCTGCCGTAGAGTGTCGTCGCGTAAACGCGTACAGTCATCGCGACACGACCGCGGTCTTATCGGACCACTCGTCGTCGATTTCGTACCCGCGGCCGATTTCCGCCGCGCGACGCAGTGCGTTTCGTCCGGGTGCCCGAGACGGTGTGTGGTGCGGAATCGCGAGAGAAAAACCGATCGAAAAAGCCGAGCGACAAACATAATACGCAATTCAAATCGAATCCGTCTTCGTGTATCGTTATCGCGTAATAATCACTCGTATATTTTACGGTTCCGTCGTTTCCGTTTGTCCGAGCGAGTGACCGCATCGAAACCGTACACCATGACCGTGGTCAGTGCTCAGACCGCTCTGGCGAAGGCCGCGTCCAAACTGGAGAAACACATCAACCTGTTGAAGTACACGATATTCTGCCTGAGCGTGGTGATGTTGGTGAGTACGAACGATTTACGCTAGGCGTGCGCGCGCGTAGGAATATAATATATAAGTACAGTAGTCTCTCGGTGATTCAAAATTGTCGAATTACCGAGAGTTGAGAAAATTTTTATTTTTTTTTTTTACTGTTCATAATTATTAAATATTTACAGTTACTTCAGTTCCATTCCAATTGTTTTTAAAATGTAAATCAAATTATTAGGTACTGTAAAAGATTATTGTTTTTTGAAGAATCCGTGATAATTGTTTTCTGCTTCACTGAGCTTGGTTTCGTTTTTTTCAAAAGTGTTTTCTAGAGTGAATAAAGCTTCAAAAACTTCGACGAGTTAAAATACGATAAGAGGCGATTGAGAAATAACGATAAAATTCTCACGACAATAACATTTCTACATTTCTATACGATTATAAGAAATATATTTGGTGAATATACTTCGAATTACCGAACGTTGGACGGATGAAACTTTGAATCGACACGTGATAGGGGCCAGTTTTTCCAAAACTAGTTTATTTCGAATTACCTGGTTTCATTTAACGAATGGTTTTTGTTCGAATTACCGCGAGATTTTCTAGAAAACGAGTAGTGCTCGAATCGAAAATATAAAAGAAGGGGGTGCTAAGAAACTTTTAAAAAAATTAGCGTCCCCCTCAATGATTGAAATCGATGCGAATCAAAGATATAAGGATGGATGCGCTTAAAAAAATAAAGATAAAAAGGGGAGCACCCTCAATAATTCGAGCACCGATTAAACGAGCATTAACTTCGAACTACCACACGTTTCGAATTACCGAGGGCTTGAATTATCGAGAGTCGACTGTATATAATCATATTGTTTTTACGACTATTGAACGACGCGACGGTTTCCCTCCGAGCACACGGCGTGCGTGTACGCTAAACGATCACTAGGATTCTCTCTATTGTTTGCCCCTCGACGCCCCGGACGATTCGGGAGGTGCATATTATGTAAATGAAGTGCGTCGAACTGTTTTAATGAAACGTGACTGGATATAATATGTTGTTTTGAGCGACGAATTTTGAGAGTAGTTCTCGGGAAACAATACTCGAAAGAGATCAAAAGGATCGAACGATCGTGAGGTGTCAGAGAGCGGGTACACTGTTCGTATTATACATTTTTAGTCGAGTACGTCTGCAGTACATCGCCGAAGGGATGGATGAACGGGTCGTTGCCCCCTAGGAAATCGTTTTGACCGTACGTTATTAAATATTCAGTCGACGACGTACCGTATGAAACAAAAACCGTTTGTCATTTAATTATTCGTTTATCAGTAATACGTCACAAAATTTGCTATCGAGACCAACGGTCATGAACGATGAAAAGCAATAATTACCATAATAATTATCGACCACGATTCGAGATCATTTTAAATCGGGCGTTATCTGAATACGAGGTGTGTAAATAAAGTGATGAGATTGATTTTTTATAATATTTATATTGAACTAAAATAACTATTTTGCATTATCCCCTTCAAAGTAATTACCCTGGGAGTCCACACAACGCTAGAGTTGATGTTTCCCTTGTCCGTAACTGTTCTGGAACTCAATTACTGGAATTGATTTCAGTTGGTCAGTCACGGACATTTTAATTTTTTCATGTGCCCCAAAATGTAGTCCTTTGAGGCGAATTTTTATTTTTGAAAAGAGAAAAAAGTCACAAGGACTTAAGTCGGGTGAATAGAGGGATTGAGGGTCCACAGGAATATTTTTGGTTGCCAAAAATTGGTTGATTGAAATGGCTGTGTGACTAGGTGCATGGTCATTATGCAGCACCCAGGTGTTTTTGATGTTTGGTTCCACCCAAATCACCCTTTTCGAAATCTTTTAAGAACTTGTTATAAAATTGTTGGTTGGCTGTTCGGCCTTGAGGTACAAACTCCTTGTGGACTATTCCTTGGCTATCAAAAAAGCAAATAAGCATCGTACTGATCATTTTTTGAAGTTGAAGGTCTTCCACTTCGAGGTTGATCTTCAATCAACTCTCTGCCTTATGAAAATGCTTTGAACCACCTAAAAACCCGGGACCTCGAAAGCACATTTTTTCCATAAGCTTGTTGAAGCTTTTGAAAAGTTTCGGTCGCACGGTAACAAAATTAGAAACAAAATCGGATACCACATTGTTGCTCAAAATTATAATCACCCATTATTAAAAACGTACTAAAAAAAATCAGTTTACAAAAATAATCACCACAATATCAGTCTCATTACTTTATTTACACACCTCGTATTTATCACGACCCCGGGTGATATTCTACGACGCGGGTGGGCTTGCACGAAAGATCGATATTATGTGAATACGGTTTTATGATATACAGTGTTTGCGGAAGACCTAATAGCGATCAGTCGATGTCGGCGATTTCGACGATTGTTGACCGTGGTCTGAGCCGACTCATCCTGTTATCGCGTCCGGTCGTCACTAAGTCGTGCGGAAACTCTTAGTCACGAATAATATTCGTCACTCGTTGTTTGCGTCACGTACGCTCGCCGTAATAAAACTTTACCCACGGAGTACGAAACGTTCGACGTTACAGGAAAAAATTCAGCTTACACACCAGAACGGCGTTTCCGACCCGATTCGGCATTTTAAGGAATCTGCGCGCAGCTTGTTTTTTCAGTGTTCAAAAACACGACTTACAGGAAATATTCCCACGCCTAGTAGAGTAGTCGGAATACGACATTTATTTATTTTTTTTTTTTTTTGTGACTTAAACTAGTAATTCCAAAATGATTGTTTTTAAAAATGATGTCCAAAGAGTTTGAACATGATCGATTTTCAATTTTCGTTGTGGTTTTAGGAGCAACGGAATAACGGACATTGCAGTCCGAACGGTCTGCTCCACGGCCTAAAATACTGTATTTCCTGGCACGATTTTTGTCCCCTGGAAATTAAAGTGTGTCACCTGAATTACAAAATATGTGTGTCTCAAGTTTTAATAACGCGTTTTCAGTTTTGATTGTAGAAATAACAAACATTTTGGAATTTCAACACAAATATACTATCGTTTTTTTTTTCTCAATATAAATCGAGTACTCGTGTTTTTCATTTCAAGTTGTTTCATAAGACAATCGGTAAAATATTAAATTTGAAGCTCTGACTTTTATTTGTTTTGTGTATTTTCAATATTTCAAACGTCATGTAAATAATATATTTTATCGTGTAAACACTATAAGTGGATAGGGTGAGGTAGTTATACAGGGAGGGAGGATTTCAGGCACAGAAACCACCACTACGGGTTATTTTCGCTAGAGAAATTCGTCAAAGGTCAAACAATTGAATTAAAAAACGTAACCTCCCATGCATTTCTGCTAGAGTTTCTGTCTTTATATATATATATATATTTAATGTTTTGCCCCATAGCACTGGTCTCATATTATGTACTAATGAAATTAAAATTTCATTGTCGATATTATTGTCCGTCATATTTTAACACCACAAGTCCACAGATATAAAATAAAGAAATAACGCATAAAAGTTATTAAATTTTAATAATATAATAATATAAAATTGATAGTAAAACATTGATAATAGTCGCCACATGGTATCGTACGAATAAAAATCGTGGTGTGTGCAAGCTTGCACATCAAGTCACGTACGCCAGTAAATTCACGGCGACGGCACGGTACCGTTTGCCGTAGTGCCAGTAGACGGCAGCGACACGGCAATCGTGCCGTGTCGTTTTGTTATCGTGTCGTATGCAAGCCCCTATAGGTTTCTTTGATTCACTAAAAATTATGATCGTACGATATTTTGCCGTACGGAAAAAATCGATGTGTGTGCAACTGGCCTTATTCGTTGGGCAAAACGTTGGGGAGGTATACAATAATAATAATATATATAATAATGATGATGATAATAATAATAATATTAATAATAATAATAATAATAATAATAATAATAATAATAATAATAATAATGCAGATTCCGCGTGTAATGTATCATGTTATTACGGCACCACGCGGATTTGTGTCGACGCGATAAAGAGAGTAATAATAATCATATGCGTGGTGGCGTATAGCGTGATGGGACGGCGAGATATCGTACGTTATTCCGTTTAAGTGTGTAATATCGACGTGCTCGAACTCGAAATTATTTTTTTCATTTTGAACGCGGCTAAAGTGTTTAGCGCCCGTCAACTCATTCGGTTCAAGTAGGCAGGTAATAAATCATGTAAACGGTAATGTTGTTACGGCGATCAGACTTTACGCGCAGACCGCATTTCCCGCGTACCCCTGACGGTATTTTTATTACGTTTTCCTACTAGACGACGCATTAGTATGCATATCAACACGTTTACATGATCCATTAAACTCGTTCGCCAGTCGTCTTATATTGTAAATCCTGTAGGTATCTATACGGTTCACATTTTATTAGATGAGTTTGTTTTATACAAATTCAAAACATTATTAAAACTACATTTTTTTGGTGAAAGAAATAAACGCATATACTGATCTACGTGATTTTTTTAATTTTTCTGTATTTTTTTTTCCAATTAAAGATTTCATAATTTGAGAGTAAATGTTGTTTTATTTTATTTATTTATTTTTTTTTTTTTTGAAAATATGAAGATATATCATGTTTAAACTAGCAGTAGGAATAAAAAAAGACGCGAAATCTGCAAAAATTTACCACCACTCACCTCGTAATAAAATCTATGCAAAAACATTTAAAGGATAAAAATCCTTTAGATTGAACTTCTAGATTTAGAAAGAACTCTTCAGGTCACGAGTATATAATGGTCACTTAAAGAAACGTTAATAACTTAATTTCGATATCAATTGTACTAATATGACATTTTTTGTTTCATATTTAAAAAAAAATTAACTAAACAAGTTCATGTGTTATAACGAGTTGGAAATGAGAAGAGTATGCTTAAAAATCACTCCTCGTATTATCAGGGGCGCATTTAGAAAATATGTGTCCTGGAGCAACGTATTTTTGCCGCCCCTACCCCCCCCCCCCCCCAAAAAAAAAAAAAGTGATAATATTTGCAAATTTATTAAATATAATTAAAACATTTTTTGGAGGTATAAATGTTATACCTTTCCATCAATCAGGTCTTTTTCAGTCTAACATTTTTTGTGAGCTTGTTTAGCAGCAAAAATATTAATAACATTGTTATAATCAAGTTTTTTTGTAATATTATTACTGTTTTATTTTGATTAAAAAGTGACTTAGAATTGAAATATAATACATGTATAGGTACTTAATAGTTAATACTTATACTAAATAAATAATATAGCAAAATAAAACAACAATTTGCCTTCAGTTGTTAACGTTGATGATTTAAACATGTCATGCATTTTTAGACAACTGTTTAAAAGAACAGTATGTTTCTGTTTTTTTATGAGTGCATTTTTTTTATACTTAGCACCGCTTAGCCTTTTTCGACCATCCATACTTAAAATTTAAAGATACCTAAGACTTGGCGGAACGAACAAAATACAATATATTAATTTAAATTTAAAACTCAAACACAACCACTTCAAGGAAATCTGATCTTACAACAGCAGTCGGTAAACGAATATACGAATGACGAACGACGGTTATGAAATCAGTAATGACCATTGACCAAACATTTTTAGAACGAACAACGAACAACCAAAGAAACAACTATTTTTAGAATACAAAATAAACACAGATAACGGTACCTGGTGGACGTAGCCGCGTAAGCCACGGGCTCGGGGTAACGATTATTCATATACGACCAACGTAATACGTTATCAATGTTCTCGCCATTCCGCATTCAACGTGGCAACGTAATAATATTAGATTTGGGTTTTCATAGGTAGTCTGTATTTATTTTATAACATAACAATCCTGAAATTATTTACTGGTACCTAACGGCTAACGGCTAACATTACTTTAGAACAAATTACAGAATTATAAATTTTTAACACAAAATATATACAATGTGTATTATAGACGTATAGTGTATACTGTAAAAGGATATTATTTTTTTTATAATTTAAAATTTTTGATAAATTTATAGGTATAAAAATTGCCGCTCTTTAAAATTTGCCGCCGGGGGTAATTGCCCCCTTTGCCCCCCCCTAAATGCGCCCCTGCGTATTATACTCGTTTATTTTCAAAACGTAACGCAGTGGTCTGCGATTAGGTTAGGTTAGTGGTCTGCGAAACGTTACAGCATCAGTCGACTATAATACGTCATGTAGTTTTGACCCAGAACACTACTCGAATCGAATGTTCCGCGACTATTATTTTATTTATTTACTATTTTCTTTTTTTTTTTTTTTGTATTTTGTCCGTACCTCGTTAACGGTCTGACACGTGAACACGTGTAGCGTATCGTATGATCGTAATAATACGTGTTTTACTCGACGCGGAACGCAATAGTTCGCGGATCGAAGAAAGAATTGTTATTCCAACAAACCCGATTCCGAGTATGTCCCGTTATCGTTACAAAAATCGACTCATTGACAATAACAAGTATAAATGTTTTTATAGTTTATTTTCCACCGCGGAGTCGTTGTTTATTCGCGTGCGGAAAACACGAAAACTTTTTGATAAGCTTATGTAGTTATATAGATCATTAAAACGATACCCTAATGATCAGTGTTGAACGAATAACCGGTAGATAATAATACAACAAACCGATCACGGAATTGATCGGAAATAAAATTTTGAATTTTCTTTATCTTGTTGAAACTGCGGAGAAGAAACTTTTGATTTTACTATTTACGCTTTTGTTCTATTCGTTTTTCTAAAACGACTATATTATATACACGCGTAACGGTTTCGAATAATTATTCTAAATCGGTTTTGTTACGGCGGGACATATCGCGTTTTAGAGAGGAGAGACACCCCACGTTTTAAGTGTAGAAAATCAAAACAGTGAAGGAGTTCGCGAATCGCTGACTAACGACTGACACGCGAACGGGACCGGTCATTAAACTCAGTGAGTAGAGTGTCTGAATTTCGAAAAAAAACACTTTGTCATTTAATCCCACATCGACTATTATAAATCGGTCGGCGTGTCTTCGTAATAAATTCTTAAAATCAAGACTTGAATTAGTCTCTTACAGAAGTTTGTCAGGCCGTAATGCACGTAATTAATTGCATTTGGAAATCTTTAAAAGCCTAATTCACCATCACTCTCGTCGGCGAGCTTTTTAAATCCAAGGCGCGTTTATCTCCGAATTAATATGACGGTTTTTCGAACGCGTAGAACTGCGCTGCTTTTTGTACACCTTTCAAAAGCAGGACGAGAAAAACGTATTTTGATTGGACAGTCTGTGAAAACTCGTTTTCCCGAAAACCTAACTGAGAACTACATAGATCTCCTGGAAAATGTCGGTTAACTTTTCCCCACGTTTCCATTTTTCGTCTGTGGTTTCTTCTACTGCGTTTCAGATACACATACACAATATATTGTCTAGCTCATAAACACGTTTATACCAGCGATCGCAAGACTACTTCAATACACGCATACACACACACTCATGCACGCATAATAAATAATTGCATTACTGCGTGGTTGTATTCGGTTATCCCCGGAAGAAGACAATCGGATAAACACCTCGTTTTCACAACGTTGTTGCGGGCGTTTCCGAGTTGATTCCGAAATTTCCTAATTGGTTTCCAGATTGCTTTAAAAGCAATTTCGATTTTCCTTCTTATTGTATACAGACTCAGAGCTGTCTACGTTCGATGGTTAAACATTATTTCTTTCTACTATTATTATTATTATTATTCGTTTGTTATAATATCATGTTATGATATATTAGTAAAATATTTATGTTATATGCTTAAATCGTGTTTAAAAATTGAGTAAAATAAAAATACATATTACAAAACGGTATTGTATCAATGAAGAAATATCGTTTTCTATGTGGTTAATAATTTATAACCAGAAATGTCGGTAATAGATTCGAATTTAATGATTTCATGTTATGTTATTATTTTTTTTTTTTTCAAAATATACGCTTGTTTTACAGTTGGGATTTGGTTTTGATCTTTTTCAGTGGTTCTTCGATTGAAACATAATGTTTTGTTTCAAACTTCTTTTTAATAAAACGAATGGAAAGTCTTTGACGACAATAGTCAGGAACTAATAATTATAATCGCTCAGACGCGCGGCGAAAAAAAAAAAATAATAATAATAATGACAATAATAATGAAATCTCTTCGGATGTCTATTTTCAGGTATTCGAACCTATCCCGGTGTAGCCGGGTCACGTCGGTCGGATAACCGTCGCCGCATAAACGTTATTATTTTTGGGTTTTTTTTTTTTACTATTTTATTAATTCTCCTGCCACCGGATCCCGGCGAATCGTATTGATCGTCATCGTCGATGTGCGATGATACAATTTGAAATATTATACGCTTTTTGGAACTCGCGTCGTATGCTATCTACATAAAAAGTGTATCTACCAAAATTGTGTGTTGGCGTTGTATGTTATCTACAATTTTCCACGTTTACGTCGACATAAGTAAAGAGTTTATTTTGTTTTCTGATGGACTGAAATGTTTGGCATCCTTTCTTCTGACAACGTAAACACTTTTCTTTAATATCTTTACCATCTGCATCACGTTTGCGAGTGTTTTTCATATACTCCTTAAGGGCCCCTCCACATGCTTCATTATTTGAATTAACTTTTTGGCATACTTTAGCAGTGGGTAAAACACCACGTTGTTTTAAAAAATTGGTGCAAGATTCATCATTGTAAATAACATGTCTATAAAAGTCAATAAAATGTTCCATTTTGATTTAACAAAAAATAATTACATAAATAATTTAATAAAATAATTTAATTTGAAAATAATTTAAGCACACACCACTTTTACGAAAGTCATATGTCTACTAGCTATGATATGTGTAAAGTGTAGACTGTATAGAGTGTATTATTGATATTTATAATTATACGGTTATACCTGCAATATTAGTCTCCGTACAAAGTAGATATCAACCAAAAGGTAGATAACATATAACGCGATCTAAGTTCAGGTAGATAGCATACAACGCGAGTTCCCGCTTTTTACACGTTTTTATTCACGAAAATCCGCCGCGCATACGGCCTATTCAATCAACACGCGCGCAACACTTGAGCATTGAAAATAATGATTAATGCTCTCATTGCTCCAGAGACTACACGCGTACGCACGTACAAGTGTGTGTGTGTGTGTGTGTGTGTGTGTGTGTGTGTGTTCGTGTGTGTGTGTTCGTGTGTGTGTGTGTGTGTGAGTACGCGAGACCGATGTGCGGCGTAAAAGAAAACGCACGATAAATCGATTTCGATACGTTTTTGTATAGCGTACGCATATATATAGTAGTGTAAGAACGCGTCAACACGGTGATCAACCGTTTATTTAGTTGCTCATTTTTCTAAATGCTTTTCTTATCCGCCGCCCCGGGACAATTATCTCTCTCGCGGTCGGCCGTTTCTAGATCTCGGCACTGTTCCTCCTCCTCACGTCCGCGTCGGTGTTATAGCACGTCGCTAGATACACGAAACCTAACCACTAGATACGCGAGTGTGTGTGTGTGCAGAGTCGTGTTTCAGATGCGTTTTTGAAAAAAAAAAAATAATAATAACCCAGGCACACCTCGGATATTCTAAGCTCCTCGGACGAGATAATGCGATTGGGCGTGTTGCATTTTTAAGAAACGATAGATCATTTTTTTAGATTTTGAGCAAAAGTTCAGTATGAAAATAGACCGGTCGTAAATTTTACCGTTTTTGGTTTTTAACCGTCTGCACTTTTTTTTTACCATTTGAACGTTTTCTTCCGAACAAATAAGAAATCTTTTTTTACCAAAACGTTTCAAACGTTTTGTTTTATCTGTGTTTAAAAGTTGATAATAATTGGACGGTCCGATAACTTTTTATACGCATTAAAAAATGAAAATGAATGTAAAAACGGTTGATTCCAAGAAAACCAGAAATCAGACTTTAGCTTAAATTTTATAAAAGTCCCTGACGATCGGTTTTTAGAATTTTTCCAGTATCGTTAGTTAAATATAAAAGCAAAAAGGTTATATTATACTTTCTGAACTTTTTGCCTAATATTAAAAACACTGTTTAACTGTTTTAACTTGCTTTTCGGCATTTTTTCCTAATGCCAGGAAAAACAATTAGGAAGAGAGAAAAATCATCCCTTAAAGTACCATCTAAATACGATTTTCAATCTATCGAGTTGCATAGGTATATAACTGTCTTGTATTTTTGTTATTGTTTTCCTTTCTTTCGATTCGTTATAATTCATGTTATAATCACTGTCAATCATATAGTCAGACACACATTTGTATGATATTATCTTCACAGTGTTATTGTAGAAACGAATAGTTTTAGGACCGGCGCCCACCAAAGAAACATGACGCGTGATCTGACGCGTGATATGACCAACAAGTAACAAGTGATTTGTTTTATTCAGACCAAAATGACGTGATTTTCTAATGACAAATATTTTCTATGTTTTTTTTTCATTTCCCATCATGTCGTCTGAGGATGAAGACGTTCTTGTTGCTGTAAATTTAGTAAATTATTTAAATTATAATCAAGGTTCTTCAGTGTGAAAATACTGGGTCCATCCATTTTGGCGCAAAAATTGCTCTTCTCGTGGTTCGTACTCCGTGTTTAAAGAGCTAGATGATCCAGGTCGTTTTAAAAGTTTTTACAGAATGGAAAAATCGACATTTGAAGAGTTGGGACTATTCAAAATGAATATTAAAAAATCAAAATTGCATAACTAGTAGGTTTTATACAGGTATAGTTTATTTTTTAATGTGTATTACGTAACAAGTACTTACTTATAAATATTTTTGTACTTCTAAAAAAAAAAGTTCTTTATACTTGTAGACTTTGTTAACTTGTATACTTGAACTGTTTACCTACTATTTACTCTACTTTGTATTTTGTATACTGTACGTTGTCACTCCGTCTAGCGCATATGCATTTTCATGTGACAAATGACAAAAAGTAGTGCAAGCGCTATTATTTCTGCGACAAGCAACAACAAGTTTTAAACATGAAATTACACGTCGATTTGGTGAGCGCGGTAAAGTGATTTTCGGTTATAATTGTATATGAAATTAGATGAAAGACACGTTACTAACACGTCACTTGTCATATCACGCGTCATATTACTTTGGTGGGCGCCGGGCCTTATGTATTCAACAGTAGGTTTTATGAGTGAAAGAAAAAAACTATAAATAGGTACTCGAGAAAATCCCACGTCGTACCGCCATATATTTAGATGGAGAGGTAAAAAAAAATGCGAGTTTCCATATTATATAGAGAGTTATCGTCTGGTGAATTCACGTTCGGGAAAAAAATCGATATGACGACGCGGGCCGTGGGGGGGGGGGGGTCCGCGCTTAAGTGCGCTCCGCGTAATGATGGCACATTAGAGTGCGTACGTATTACACGGTCCCCGAGTAATTATTATTACATCGGCGAACTCGTCACAAAGGACCGATTCGACTCGGCGAGACCGCCGCCACCACCGCCGCCGCCGCCGCCGCCGTCGTCGTCGTCGTCGTCGTCGTCGTCGTCGAGCAGTTCGGGGGAGGAAAAAATATGTAGATTGGTAGGTAATATACGTTTTTACAAAGAGGTCCGGCCGCCGTGTGCGCGCGTATGAATGTGCAATAATTGGCGAGTAGCTGGTTTTTTCTTTTCAACTCAAACGCCGACTGCAGAACGAGTTTTTAAAACCGCGTCGTCGCGGAGAAACTCAGACGACGGTGACGAGAGTCGATATCTCGGAAAGTCGGCAAGTCATAATAATTGTTAGTATTTTATGGTATTAATAGTTTTTAGTAAGCATATTCGTTAGATTCTGACGGGACGCGTTCGACAGACTCGCATCCGGCGGCGGAGGCTCACAGAGACTAGACCCCCCACCTCCTCTTGAAATTTTAAGACGATTTTTTTTTTTTACAAAATGTCTCCAATCTGTTACAAAAGTTGAACAATAAGCTTCATTGATAAAAGTAGCGTACTAAACAGACAAAATAGACGGAGGGAATAGGCCTCCCATCGGAGGTACTTCAACGTGAATTTAATTTATGGTTTTAATCATAAAATATTAATAATGTTAGTGATAGTATACATAATACATAATAGTTGTACCTAAGAAGTAAGAAGATCACAGTTTTTTTTTTTTTTTTGTCAAGACGATTTAAAATTTAAATTGCTTCATTTATACTTGTATACATACACCAAACAATAATATCATGTAAAAGACGTGTTGAGAATAATTGTTTATAAATACACTAAAGCTGGTTACACACGTAGCGTTTCGTACGCTGCGTTTTCGCGTTTCTGAAACGCTGTGTATCAAAACGCGTACGCTGTTAATATTCACACGAGACGAGCGTACCTGCGTTCCCATAGCGTTTTCCTTTCAAAAATGCGCGAAAATATAAACAAATCATTGTTCATACGGTTTGATTCAGTTCAACTTACAACGTGATTGAGTGAAGTTGAAATTTGAGTTTTTTTTTTTAAATTGTTATTTTTAATCTAAATTATATGGATCGGTTAAATGATGTTGAAGCGGCATGTGTTGCTTACGTTTTATTAAAAAAACACAAAACAGAAAACAAAAAAAATAACAAAAGACGTTATTGGGTACACCCGTTAAATTCGAAAAGGCCATTAGAAGGCCAGTTCCAAGTACATTTTATGACTTTACGAGGACTTGAACTTCAAGTATAAACTTTTCTGTGTCGAATGCCATTGTAGAAAAAATAACAAAATAATATTAAATTCACAGTTGTAGAGTACAGGCGTTCTCCGTAATTAATAATTATGAATGAAATAAAATTGTTTATGAATGAACTTGCCAGTAGTATCACGAGATAGTAGAAAAACGCAGCAATTGATACGCCCCGTGTGTATATATGCATTAAAATACCCATATCTAATTTTAGCGTTCGATAGCGTACGGACGCTCAGAAATTGAACCGTTTCATCTTGGAGCGTTCGAACGCTATCGAACGCTCCGTTTTGCTTATCGTGTGAATATAGGTATCTAAACATGAGTATTTAATTTTACATGGGAAAACGCAGCGTTTCAGAAACGCGAAAACGCAGCGCACGAAACGCTACGTGTGTAACCAGCTTAAAGATTTTAACATTTTAAAAATACGAGAAATCTCCGTCTTATTGGTAGATAAGAATAATTTGTATTTTTATGTTCGCGTTCCTATTGATATAAACTGATAAAGTAATAATAAGATAAGATAATAAGATAAGTAATAATAATAATAATAATAGTTTATTTACTGGCCATACTATTCAGTCACAATAGTTACAATAATAGAATATCGAGTTTAATGGCCCAACTCACCACTGAGGAAAAACCTCTTATTGGTGAAATTGGAGTTCTAATAAAAACCTGGGTAATTAAATTAGTATAAACATTAAAAATTAAAAATGGAAACATTAAGAGACAAAATATAATAAACATTAAAAATTAAACATTAAAAGACAAAATAAACAAAAATTAAAATTAATTAAAAATTAAAAAAGAAATAAGTGAATTTGTTAATAGGTTGCTATTATAATACATTGAAGTTATTCAGATTCACATCGTATATTATATATAATATATATATATATATATATTTACACTAAACACTATGGCTCAGATACTTGGGCTATGGTTCAGCCAAATTAATTTTTTTTTTTTTATATTGTTCATAGGATTTGCTATTTAAGATATGCGATGGTGCTTTATTCAGTAGCTTAAGACCTACCTGTGAAAAACATATGCTTGATTTAATCGATCGGGTAGTAGGGATCTCTATGTTATTTTCCTGCCGTGTATTATAGTATGTTGGTTTTAAATTAATTAAATTCATTTTATACATGAAATAGAGGGAATTTCTTTGAAATAATTTTTGCACAGTGAAAACATTCAATTCCTTGTATAGTTGTGTAGTAGGATATGTTTTTGGTTTCTTTAGTATTATTTTTATTATAATTGTTCGAGCTCTCAGTATTCTATTGCTTGCAACGATACCTAAATGTATGAAACGTTTAGTTTGAAATATTTTAAGACATCGATATTATACATAAAATCAAAATAAATCAGAATATGACGAATACACTATACAGCTTGTGCAAAATAAAAAAAAAATGTATGTTAGGATGTTAATTGATCGAAATTGAACTAAAATTAACTAAAACAGAAATAATGACCTAGAAAAGCAAAACCATTTCCATCTAAAACTAAAAGCGTCAAAATAATAAGTAAACAAAGTGAATGTTTAAAAATAGAATTTGTTGTTAAATTAATTATTTTTCTTTATTAAGAAAGCTACGTTTTATTTGCAAAAAAAAATAATATAAGTATATAATTTATTTCAAATTCATAGTCCTCTTCAAAAAGGTTTAGTATTTTTTAATTCTGTGATTACATTTCAACGGACAGCCCCCTCCCCAAAAAAAAAAAAAAAAAAAAAAAAAAAAAAAAAAAAAAAAAAAAAACACAAATAAATAAATAAAAATAAAATTCTGTCCGCGTTTCGTCTGCCGTTCGACGCAACCGTGTAAACGAGACTGGCGTCTGTGGCACACGCTTATAATTCCCGTCGACTCGCCGAAAAACCGAAAAAACGTGTATAACCGTCGTGGAAATAGCGTTTGCCGAACATTTTTCCCCCGAAGATCGACGCGGCGGCGGCGTCCGGCTGATTTTGACGCTTCGCGACGACTTCCGAAAACCACTCGAAGCGTCACGTCCACTCTTCTGTTTCTGGCGACACGACGCAAAGTCCGGACGGACGGAAATCCCGTTCGAAAACCACCGGAAACTTACGCGAAGACCGTCACCGACCGGCAGGGCCGGATTTAGAACAAGTGCCGCCCTAGGCCCTTTTAAATATGCCGCTCCTACCTCAAGACAAAATAATATTGTTATTATTTCTAATAAATTTATTTCATTTTAAAGAAATTAGATCAATAGTCATTATAAACAAAACAAATAATTATAAATTCTAATTAGGCATTAGCAGTACACATCTTAAAATAATCTTAATAATCTTTAATCTTATACTTATGTTATCTATAACATTTTACGACGAACTTTTTTAGACGCGAAATCGTCGATTATAATATCGTCATAATGTATACTTCGAAGCATCTCAGATTTTACGTGTAGTATTGATGTCGCGTTTAATCTATCTGACTCCAAAGTTGAACGAAGATGCGAGTTTACTCTTTTCAATGCTAAAAACGACCGCTCTGCTGTACAATTTGTTGCGAACGTGCAAAAATACGTACGTAACGCTGTTGTGACGTTCGGGTAAATATCTATTAATAGTTACATAAATGCGTAAAATATTTATAGGATTTTTTTTTTATTTCTTACAAAATTTGCCGCCCCAAAAAATTAGCCGCCCTAGGCCCGGGCCTCGAATCAAGTCGGATCGGCCGAAAACATCGCGGCACCGTCACGCCGGCGGGGGAGGCGAAATAATTGGTTATTGATCGGATCACTCGGGCGTTATGTCTCCGAAAATAGACCGTGCAACGCAATATCAGAAACGTGCACGTGCAGTTGTAGTGACGTCGACCGGCGGCGGCGGCGGGGCGAACGCAGATGTTGGGTCAGCCAAATAAGAAATAATCGGAATTCAATTTGCGCAATACCGTCCGACCCCGCCGGACGGTTATTACCTCGGTAAACGGACTAATAAACACGATCGCGATTTAATGGCGAACGCGTCGACCACCGTTTTAATACGGTTATCGGACACGCCGTCGTCGGTTCGTGTTGTGCAGCGGCGCGCGGCGACGACGTATAACGCGATGTGTGTGCAGGCCCGGCTCAAGGGGTAGGCGATATAGGCCCACGCCTAGGGCGGCATTTTCCAGGGGCGAAATTTAATATTTTTGTATATTAGATGATTTTTTTGAATATTCCTTACTTATATAAAATCGTGTGTAGTGAAAAATAAAAATTCAATATAAAAATATAAAATTTGGTCAGTATTTTGGGACAAGTTACAAAATCGTTTAGTGGGCCTTGCAATGATTTCAATTGAAAAAAAAAATTAGCCTTATAATATGGACATGGAAGAAGTTGTATCTGATTTCGCAAACGCAAAAGCAAGAAAAGTCAAGTTCTAATACGATGTTAACATTTATATTATGTTTTAATTGACTTTTATATTATTATTGAACTATTTTTAAATTGTTGTTTTTTTTTTCTTTAATAAAATTAGTAGGGATTTACTTTTCTATAAATATATCAATCTAATCAATTATTGACTTTACACAAATAAATATAATGAACTCATAATCAACTGTATTTTAGTAATGTTTATGTGAAAAAAATAAAAAATATTTGATATAGTATTTACATGTATAAGGGGCGGTAAAACTTAAGTTTGCCTAGGTGTGTAAAATAGCTTGAGCCGGGCATGTGTGTGTGCACCTACGCGATATTATCATTGTTTTGATGTACCGGCAGCATAGGCGCGACTAGGGGGGTGCTAGATGGACTCGAGCACCCCCAAACTCAAAATTTGACCCCCCACCCCCGTACAAATTAAATTGCTTCGTTGATAACTTTATGAATATGAACCACGGAGGAAGCTTATAGAATTCGTCAATAAATATAAAGTAATTTATATAATATTAAACACGATTTCAATATTAAATTATGATTTTTTGTAGTTAGTGGTTAAGCAAAAGGTCACAATACTTAAATAGTTTTTATTTATTATTTATTTTATTTATTTTTTCACCGTTTAGTTTTAAAATGTGTCAAATGTTTCGATTGGTTTAATAAAATCAGAAACGATTTGATAGCATTAAAAAACGATTTGCAATGAGTCATTTCCTGACGTGTACAAGTTACTTCAAATTTTACTCGTTGTTCGTGCAAGTTGGTCACACCGCAAACAGTCCCCCCGTTACTCCCGCGCTCGTCGCGTCAGCGTCGACCCGAGTCGCGATCTACTGGGATCGCGTGCGGTTATGTACGTTCGGCGCGTACTCGCGTGTTTTTGTTTTTCGTTAAAAACCGCGTGGGTTTTTTTTCGACGTGGCACCGCGCGGAACTTACGAGTCGGGCTTGTGTGTCGGCCGAATTGATACGCGCTTGCGTAGTCGCCGGTCGGTTCGCGCTTAACGGTTTTTTCTCCTTTGGTGCCGTCCGTGTGTGCGCGTGACGTGTCGTTTTCGAGCCGTCGTGCCTTTAGCCGCCGGTCGTATTCTTTGCCGTCGTGCCTTTAGCCGCCGGTCGTATTCTTTGCCGTCGTGCCTTTAGCCGCCGGTCGTATTGTTTTCGCCGTTGTGCGTGACTTCAGCCGCCGGTCGTATTCTTTGTGCCGCCGGTCGTATACCTTTGCCGTCGTGCCTTTAGCCGCCGGTCGTATTCTTTGCCGTCGTGCCTTTAGCCGCCGGCCGTATCGTTTTCGCCGTTGTGCGTGATTTCAGCCGCCGGTCGTATTCCTTGTGCCGCCGTACTGTTGGGTCGTTAAGGTGATTGGTGCCCCGGAACCAGATCGTCGCTGGATGCACATTGGACCAATCGTATTTGTTTTGTATTATTATTAGTATCATTATTATTGTTATTATTATTATTATTATTATTATTATTATTCACCCCCGGGCGCCCGCTCCCATTTTTATGTATATTATTCCTAGTCATTGTTTAATGTAATAGTAATACGGTGTTAAGTACCCGTCAGAAACAATCGTCGTGTTCATTATTTGAAATTTTATATTTATTTATATGTCGTACTATCAAGCTAGGCCTGCCTGCCCATCACTGCATTGGCGGAACATTTGGTAGCAGAGCGTGGTTTTGTATTTGTATTATTTTACGTTCGTGTAGTGCAGGGCAGGTGGTGTCGAGTCATTGATAGTAAGGTCGGACGATTGTCGGTGGGCGACGAAGTAGTACACTCGTGATTGTTATTGCGAATGGGTACAATATTATTTTCGCATTTTACTATTTCTTTGAAATTCGTATGAGGTCAATTTTTTTTTCTTTGTACTAATTTGGTGCAATTTTTTGTATGTCGTACCCCTGGAACCGTTAGTCCATCCCACCGTCTTGTTATAATTATAGCTTTTTTAATCGCCGGGTCGCTATCGCGCGGTATTCATTTTGTACGAACGACGTGAATTAATCGTATTTATATCCAGTCATTATCAGTCTTATCGGTAATATGACGAACGACATTGAGAACGCGGCAAAGGAGAATGAGCGATATCAGAGGCGTAAGAAAAAGGCCATTACTCGGCGTACTACAATAATAGCGTCGATTCGCGCGGTACACGCATTAGCGTTACGTGTTACAAAGGAACCGGAGCTTGTTCCCGAATTTTTGGTTGGTGCCGACAGTATAGACGCGTTGTGGTTACAGTTCGACCAAGAGGATAACGAGGTGCTTGATTGTTTAATCGTGTTAGATCAGGTCAGCGAGTACACGCCGGATGTTATTCCTGAGTTGCGTTCATTGATCAACGTGATCAAAGCAGTGGCCAAAACGTGGCGCGATGCCGTAAAAGACGACCACGACGATGCGGCAAGCGCGCAGGCAGTTACGCAGGATGTCAACAAGGCCGTCTTCCGTCTCCCAGAAATCCCGATGCCACGTTTTAACGGTGAATTCCACGAATGGGCCACTTTCCGAGATCGATTTAACGCTTTGATCGACAGTAGACCCGGTTTGTCAGATACAGATAAAGTGTATTATTTGATTAGCTGTTTGCGCGGCGCCGCCGCCGAATCAGTGCGTAGTATACCGGCTTCGGCGGAAAATTATAACTTGATTTGGAGTACTTTGGGCAATCGTTTTAATCGACCACGCTTAATGGCTACGTCATTAATTGACACACTGCTCAACTCACCCGGGTATAATCAGGAGTCTCTTCAGGATTTGAATACGTTTGTGCAAACGTTCAAGGAAAATATCGCGTTATTACAATCGCTCCATATCCCCGACACCGGCTCATTTATATTGTTTTCAATAGCGTTCCGTTGTATGCCGCTTATGACCCGGAAACTGTTCGAATCGTCGATAACATCGACCTATCCAACTATCAACGAGTTACTGGAGTTCACTCAATCGCGTATTTCGATTTTAGAGAATGTTGGCGATGCGCGTAAATCAACCGGTGCCGGTAAAGCCCATAAGTCAATACCGCAGCAATCATTATCATTTAAGGTGCCTCAACCGAAAAAATCGTACTCTACTTCTCTCGTTGTGTCTAAGGCCCCGGTGAAAGACAATTTATGTTTATGCTGCAAGGGGCGTCATAATTTATTGTCGTGTAAGCAATTCCTTGACGCCTGGTCTGTTGATGAACGTTGTCGTTTCGCTCGTGACAATCGGTTATGCTTTAATTGTCTTAGCGCAAAACATTGGTCGAACAAATGTTTATCGAGCGATCGGTGTACAGTTTGTTCCCGGAAGCATCACGCGCTTCTTCATGTGGTTGACGAAAAGGTGTCCTCGGAAGCCACTACATCGTCGTCAGATGCTGTTTTGTGCGCGTCCGCGTCAGTGCCTCGCTTGGGCGAACCGTTGACAGTTCTACTGGGTACTGCGCTCATTCACGTGAGAGATCGATCGGGAACATGGCAGGTTGCTCGCGCGTTGGTGGACTCCGCGTCGCAAATAAGCGCCATTACAGCGTCGTGTTCTGACCGGTTGGGCTTGCGTCGTGTTCCCGGCACTAGTCCGATTTCCGGATTGTCAGCAACACCTGTTCTTAACGTGAATGGCATCGCGACGTGTTTCATTCAGCCCAGGTTCGCATCAGATCCGATGTTAACTGTTAAGGCCTGGGTGCTGCCCACCATCACCGGTGAAATGCCGCGACAATCATTGCCGGCTGACGTGAAAAGTCGTTTTTCAAATTTGGCGTTAGCGGATCCATCGTTTCATTTATCGTCGCCGATCGATATTTTACTAGGGGCCGATATTTTCTCTCATATCATGGATGGCAAAAGGGTAACGGTCGACAATTCACTTCCGACAGCTTTTAGTTCAATATTCGGGTGGATTTTAATCGGACCTGTGTCATATTCTACCCTTGAGCTTCCATGCTCTCTTTCAGTGTCGCTGACTACGTCCATCGAGAACCTTATGACCGAGTTCTGGCGCGTCGAAGAACCGGCTCCCGCGCCACTATCGTTCACCGAGGACGGTAGATGCGAAGAAATATTCGATACCGAACACAAACGTTTGACCTCCGGGCGTTTCGCTGTGCCGTTACCTGTTCGTATGCCAGTGTCTACAATGCATTTCCCTGGTTCTCGCGAGACGGCAATTAACCGGTTTTATAGTTTAGAGCGAAAACTTGAGAAAAATTCAAAGCTCCGATCATTGTACTGCGCGTTTATGTCAGAATACATCTCCTTAGGACATATGTCCGTCGCTGTGTCACCTGGTAAATATTTCGTGCCTCATCACGCTGTTTATCGCCCTGATGACGGAGACGATAAGATTCGAGTTGTATTCGACGCATCGGCTCGTAGTCCTCGTAGCCCGTCTCTTAACCAGTGTCTATTTCAGGGGCCGAAATTGCAACAAGACATAATAGATATTCTGACGCGTTTTCGAGTACATAGATTCGCCTTCACGGCTGATATCTGCAAAATGTATCGACAGATCATCGTGTTGCCGGAGTATCGTTCCCTCCAACATATCGTGTGGAGACCATCCCCAAGTGATGAACTCGTCGATTATGAATTGAATACCATAACATATGGTATGAACTGCGCGCCGTTTCTCGCGATTCGGGTTTTGCATGCGATTGCAAACTCTGACTGTGATAATACGCCCGATGTACGAGACGCGTTACTTCAGCAGACATATGTAGATGACATATGTGTCGGCGCTGATTCCGTGTTGGAATTGAAGTCATTGCAAACTAATCTCGTGACAGTACTCGAGAAATCCGGTTTAGAACTCAAAAAATGGTTGAGCAACTCCGCTGATGTAATTAACGCCGTGCCTGAATCCGATCGGCTGAACGCGCCGAGGCCATTTGATACATCGGACGATTGCGGTACCAAAGTGCTAGGTATGTCATGGCAACCTGTCGGCGATTATTTTGGTTGTGCATTACGAATCGATTCACCCCCGATTTTCACTAAACGCGGCGTACTGTCTATGATCGCCCGCATTTTTGATCCTTTGGGATTATTTGCCCCTACTGTCTTCCTCGCAAAACATATAATGCAACGGACGTGGCAATCAAAATTGTCCTGGGACGCGCCGCTGCCTGACGACGTACGTATAGAATGGTCTAATTTCGTATCACAGTTGCCGTCACTGTTGTCCATTCAAGTGCCCCGCTACATCAGCACGGTGCGCGGATCGCCTTGTATGCTATTGGGTTTTTGTGATGCTTCGGTGCGCGGGTATGCCGCCGTAGTTTATATTCGGGTATTGGACGCTCCGTTGCACGAATGTGTTTTTTTGATTGGCACGAAGACCAAATTAGCTCCGTTACAACCATTGACCATACCGCGTCTTGAGCTGAACGCCGCTGTTTTGCTTGCGCGTTGGATGAGTCGTCTAAAAACGATTTTAGATCAACGACTCACGGTCACTGATGTATGCGCATGGACTGACTCGTCAACAGTTCTGTCTTGGTTGACCACCCCCCACACGGCGTTCAAAGTTTATGTTTCAAATCGAATCAACCAGGTTTCGTCACTGCTCCCGGATTGCCACTGGCATTATGTAAGATCCGACATGAATCCGGCCGATTGCGCATCCCGTGGCGTAGCACCATCGGAACTACAGGACAAATCATTATATTGGCGTGGCCCCGATTTTCTTCGTCGAGAATATCCTGCCTGGGAGGCAAATTGCCCTGTGGTCCCTGTACATGAGTTGCCGGAGACGCGACCGACGGTTTTGAGTGTTCACATCGGTGAACCCACCCTCGAATGGTTTAGCACATTCTCGTCATATGACAAATTAGTTCGCACCGTCGGCCACATGTTACGTTTCGTCAACCGCTGCCGTCGCGCGCAAACTACTTATTCACCACTTACCAATTCCGAATTGCTTGCCGCGGAGAAAAGAATCGTCATCGAATCACAACGTTGTTTTCTGTCGAATGTGATGAACGAGTTATCGCGCGGCGATCGCGTGACGTCTAAGCCGTTGGCATCCTTATGTCCATTCATCGACGACCAGTTAATCCGGGTCGGTGGCCGTCTTCGACACTCAGTACTACCGTACGCCGCAAAACATCCAATTCTATTGCACAAGCAATCACATTTAGCAATGTTAATCGTACGCAAGTTCCATAAGGTCACTTGTCATTCAGGCCCCCGCGTGATGACAATGTTAATTTCCCGTCAATATTGGATCATGTCAATCCGCTCGGTGATACACAAGGTCGTATCCGGATGTGTCGTGTGTTTGAGGTTTAGCGGCCGTCGTATCTCACCTCTTATGGCTGACCTGCCCGCTTCTCGGGTGCAAGAATGCCGCCCCTTTTCTCGGGTCGGAGTTGATTTCGCGGGTCCTCTCCAAATGCGCGAGACAACATTGCGAAAGTCCCGCACGTACAAAGTATATGTCGCCGTATTTGTTTGTTTTTCTGTTAAGGCGACGCATTTGGAAATCGTATCTGACCTCTCGACTGATGCTTTTTTAGCCGCCTTTGACCGGTTCGTGGCGCGCCGGGGCCTTCCTGCCGAGATTTTTTCAGATTGCGGCACTAATTTTATTGGAGCCGACAAACAACTAAAACAGTTAATAAACAGCGCGTCGGGTCAAGCTGCACTTCAAACTCGCCGCCCCACGTATAATTGGCAATTCAATCCTCCTAGCGCCCCTCATTTCGGTGGGCTCTGGGAGGCCGCCGTACGATCAACAAAACGGTTGTTAATCCGTGTCATGGGAAGTCACCTCCTTTCCTACGAAGAGCTCGCCACTGTTGTCACTCGTATAGAAGCAGTTCTCAATTCACGCCCTATCACCCCGTTATCTAATGATCCGCACGAATTCGAAGCGTTGACTCCGGGTCATTTCCTGATAGGCCAACCACTCTTAGCGGTTCCTCCCAAAGTGCCTGAAGACGCCAAGTTGAGTTATACACACCGATGGAAACTTCTTGATCAGTGCCATCAGGCCTTCTGGAGACGTTGGTCCGCTGAATACCTGACGACGTTGCAAGCACGTTCAAAGTGGACCACGAACACGCCTAACGTCGCGGTCGATGACATG
Source organism: Therioaphis trifolii (assembly GCA_027580255.1). Lineage (NCBI taxonomy): Eukaryota > Metazoa > Arthropoda > Insecta > Hemiptera > Aphididae > Therioaphis > Therioaphis trifolii. The sequence goes on along the minus strand of CM050408.1, from coordinate 36,230,366 downwards.
GTTGTAATCATCGACAACCAAGCCCCCCCTTTGCGTTGGCGGTTAGGCCGGGTCGTAACGGTAAAACCGGGTGCCGACGGAGTGGTACGCGTGGCCCATGTCAGGACCCAGCAAGGCGAACTCGTCCGTCCAATAGTTAAATTGGTCCCTTTACCCAAACAGTAGTCGTTCTCCGGTATACTAAGTCGTTTCCACCGACAAGCGTCATACCGTCTTTATTCATTATGAATTTGTTTATCAATTTATTTGTCTGTTTCTAATAATATAATATTATTTGTTACATTGTTCATATCAAATTATTTATTTTGTATTCTTATTTTGTTTTATTATCATTATCATTATGTCATTTATAGTAGATACATAACATTTAAATGTCAATTATTCGAGTACTCCTCGCAAGCACGCATAGCACCATCAGAGTTCATAACCTGGCCGCGGAAGCTCCCTCAACCACCACATCAAACAACTCGCCCTTCACCTGCAATGGGATGCTGCACCTCCCATGGAGGGGGTATGTTCGTGCAAGTTGGTCACACCGCAAACAGTCCCCCCGTTACTCCCGCGCTCGTCGCGTCAGCGTCGACCCGAGTCGCGATCTACTGGGATCGCGTGCGGTTATGTACGTTCGGCGCGTACTCGCGTGTTTTTGTTTTTCGTTAAAAACCGCGTGGGTTTTTTTTTCGACGTGGCACCGCGCGGAACTTACGAGTCGGGCTTGTGTGTCGGCCGAATTGATACGCGCTTGCGTAGTCGCCGGTCGGTTCGCGCTTAACGGTTTTTTCTCCTTTGGTGCCGTCCGTGTGTGCGCGTGACGTGTCGTTTTCGAGCCGTCGTGCCTTTAGCCGCCGGTCGTATTCTTTGCCGTCGTGCCTTTAGCCGCCGGTCGTATTCTTTGCCGTCGTGCCTTTAGCCGCCGGTCGTATTGTTTTCGCCGTTGTGCGTGACTTCAGCCGCCGGTCGTATTCTTTGTGCCGCCGGTCGTATACCTTTGCCGTCGTGCCTTTAGCCGCCGGTCGTATTCTTTGCCGTCGTGCCTTTAGCCGCCGGCCGTATCGTTTTCGCCGTTGTGCGTGATTTCAGCCGCCGGTCGTATTCCTTGTGCCGCCGTACTGTTGGGTCGTTAAGGTGATTGGTGCCCCGGAACCAGATCGTCGCTGGATGCACATTGGACCAATCGTATTTGTTTTGTATTATTATTAGTATCATTATTATTGTTATTATTATTATTATTATTATTATTATTATTCACCCCCGGGCGCCCGCTCCCATTTTTATGTATATTATTCCTAGTCATTGTTTAATGTAATAGTAATACGGTGTTAAGTACCCGTCAGAAACAATCGTCGTGTTCATTATTTGAAATTTTATATTTATTTATATGTCGTACTATCAAGCTAGGCCTGCCTGCCCATCACTGCATTGGCGGAACACTCGTAATCTCTATTAGTTCTGCAATAATTGAACGCACTTCCTCGAGTATGCGACGGATTAAAAATTAATTGATGACAAGTACGTTACAGCAACGATTTATTGACTTGTCCATTTTAACATAGAGAGAGAGATACTAGAAATAAAATAAAAACAGAATCGGTATTAGATACGAGTACGTATAGCAAAAAAAAAAAAAAAAACAAAAAAAATAGAATTAAACTAATGTATTATGTTCTTATTTATAAACATCAAACATAAGTATGTTATTTGTAATTGTAAGTTGTAAAATATTTCTTATATTAACATAATTATTTAATTTTCCAAGTACAATGTATGAGCGGTTATAAAATCAAACAATAACGTTAAAGTTGTGTAATTATTGTAATTTGTTATAAATGGCGTTGAAATGTCTGTGTTGGGGGAGAAGCGTTGTGAGGTGTACATAACTTTAGCACCCTCTACAATTTAGGTCTAGTCACGCCCGTGACTGGTGGAGATGTGAACAAAATCCTAGTCGAGTAAGACAATCGGTACCCAATACCCATACACGAGAGGATTTTTTGAAGAATTTGGTCTGACGGATTATCGTTTTTGACGGGTTTATCAGTTATTATTATTATTATTACAATGTTGGAGTATATTATAGCTCATCTGTACCTATTCCACTTCTCTTGGATGCTTCTACTTTTGCTATTTCCTTTCTAACCATTCTTCTAATGTTCTGAATTTTAGATTTAACTACTTGTACAGTAGCACTAGCTAAATCCTTTAGATTTTAGAAATGTGATGAGTTCATTATAAGCAACAGAATTCAAATTTTTGTTCTTATATTCAATAGAACTTATTTTCCATAAACCACCAAATAACACTGAAATTTATAAGTTATTAAATATAAAAAAAAAAAATGTATATGATAACACAGAATAGATAACAATAAATAATGATAGGGATAAAAGAAAAATGTATCAATAAATAAAAATTTCGCATCAAAGTCCGCCGGACCCGGTCTTTTTAATTAGTAGAGAAGCGAGAGGCTTGGTCCGTTTGACTAAATCTGCCGGACTTTTAAATTGAATTAGAACACGGTAAGACTTTTTAGAGGATTTAATCGGCCACAGTCCAAATCCGTAAAAAAATCCTTTCGTGAATGGGTACCTGATAACGATGTCGAATGACGTACGTCGCAATTGATTTTTGTTTGTTAGAAAAAAAACAAAAAAAACGAAAAACGCATCTCCTGTGAAGTCGTTTTTAAGACGAACAGTTTTCGATCACGTGTGTTTTACGCATTTATACCGAGTGCGCAGGTTTATGAGAATTGGCTCACTATATCAGTGGTTTTCAAACTGGGTGCCGTGCACACTGGTGTGCCACGAGCATTCACTTGGTGTGCCACAGTGTTTTGAACATTTTTATTTTTTGCATAAATGACCGATCGAATTGAATAAGTGTGAATGTAAGAAAATGGACGCGTTCGACTGTCGTGAACCCGCAATATTTAAGCGTATACTGATAAATCGAAGGTTTGCAGTAAGAAAGCGACTAAGATAAGTTATGTTACATGATAATTGCACCCTATCAAAATGTATCGGTAATGTGATTTTTTAGAATTAAGTGAAAACTCCCTTAACGGACACCTCTGAATACCGGACGCCTCCGATTAGCGGACGTTTTTATGTGGATCGGAACATATTCTCTTGCTTTGTTTTTTTCTCTGAACAGCGGACACCTCTAAATAACGGACAATATTCCGGCTACCGAGAGTGTCCGGAATTCAGAGGTTTTATTGTATTAAAATTAGAGATCATAGTGTGCCATGGAAATTTTGTGAAGGGCGAAGTGTGCCGTGGTCAAAAAAAATTTGAAAACCACTGCACTATATCATTGCATTCGTGCGATCATTATTGTTACGGAGTACGGGAAAGTTCGTCTCGCGGGGATCGGACTTCAAGCGTCGAACTCCGAGAGGTACGGTTCACGGAATACAACACAGATTTGAGAAAACGGTTCGTAAGTCGGATGAAATAGCCGACGCGGGTTTCCAACGGTCTCTCTCGGTTTTTCGATCGGTTTTCTGCGCGCGAGAAAAATCTATTGGACGGTTATAATAATTGTATAGTCATGTTACGTCACACAGTGAACACATTTCCAAAGTTTTCGCGTGGAACCGCGATAAGAGAATATTTTTATACGACGTAATAAACAACGACGACGACAACGACGACGACGACGACGACGAAACAATAAAACACCCATATTTACAATTCTAATTATAGTCGATGACATCATTTTCGTAACAGTCGTCGTTATCGTAATTCTTTTTTTTTATCCGACTAATCCACTGAGGTGTAAATTTTAAAAGATACGTAAAATAATATTTTTCCATAAATCTACCATAACGATCGAACGAGTATGTTGAAATAAAGTTTTATTTTTTTCATTTTTTTTCATTTTTTATTCATTTTATTTTTTTTTCCAGAAAGCGAAATATGTCAGCCTAAGGGATTTTCTTGTCACGTAAATAAATTCGTCAACCCCTGCGTGTCAATATCTCTTTAAAAGAATTTTCCTTTGATCGAAAAAACAGCTAAATACACGTTCTTAGTGTTTATAAGGAGGGTAAAATGTATTCAAATAATAAGTGTATGCTGGTAATGTATCACAGGTACTCGCGAGTGTGTAGTGATATTAGAAATATTTTATATTATATGTTATTTGTATAAAGACAGAAATGTAAAAAAAAGTTTTCTCAAAATATCAGCTCGGATCACCGCGACCCGAAGATAATTTTCAAGATCATCCTCGTTCCACGGGTAAACGAAACTATAGCTAACGACTTTCGTCGGGATTAAAAACAGCGTAGAAGTTTTATCTCGGAAAAGTACTTTTTACCGTTATCACGCAACATAACGCCACACCCGTCGTACAATTAAGTGTTTATTTTCTCTTTGCTATAACAATATTGACGAGATAAGGCGTCCACGAATCGTGTAGAGTTAACTTCTTGTTTAACTCGACCGAGCGCGTTCTGAATTCCATCTTAACTGTACTCGCACGAAAAAAAAATAATACATATTATTTAAATATTTCTTATATCCTTGACGGTCGTTTCGTACTTTTTTAATACGTACGATAAAATCAGAAAACTCACGTTCTAACAAATAGAGTACCTATGCGGCTATACATAATAAATACACATACTATATTATGAATTGTATAGTAGACCTTATTCTTTGGGGTCCAATCTTAGGCGTTCGTACGACGGAGAGCATACAGGGTACTGTGAGAGGGTCACGCGGGGCCTAATTATCCTTGGTCGGAGGGTATCGAGTGAATCAGGGCACCTGCATGGTCCGAACGTGTTTTACGGTATGCGATTTACACACGAATTTCCCCGAAAATGTTTTTTTAACGTTTAGCATGACACGAAATAATTTTTTTATCGATTCACCGTGAATATTATAAAACGATAATGAATAAAAACGATCACTGCAGTATTATTATTTCACAAACAGTCAAACAATTATTATTCAAATCTGTATCGTAAACGAATGTAAACATTTCGATCGCACGTTTATCTTAACCGTCTACGGACGAGCGACAAAGTTTTACAAAAAAAAATACAAAATACAAAATAAAAAAAATATCGGAAATCGCACGAGTCAATAATTATTATTATGTCGTGAATAAAGACGGTTTGGACGCTTAATACTTTTCGGACTTTCTTACAGTATAAACATTGTGTAATTACGACAAAGCGAACGTCTTTGTTTCGCGTGGCTTCCTACGAGCAATCGTGGGCACGCCTGCACGAGTAGCTATAACACTATTACCAGGGTTCGGATATTATAGCACCAAAAAGTGCTTAAATATGCGCTATAATATGCCCTACAAATATCAAAAATAGCAAGAAAAAAACAATTTTTTTTGAAATTAACATCTATTACTGGTGGTTTATATTTTTATCTTGAATTAATACGTATTACGTAGAGAAAATTGTAAAATCTAAACAATAATGAAATATATATCAATGAAACAGATTCAAGGGCATAAAATGTATAATATTTGATATTTTCGAGCTTCTTAAAAATAGACTAACATATGTTTAATATTGTGTACCTACAGCAATAATATTATTTATAAATTAATTACGAATCAAAAATGCCGTAATTTTTCTTATGAACTCACATAAATCAATAATAATTTTTTCTCGATATAAACGATATTTATGAAAACTACTAAATAAAGCATTATGCAAGAAAAATAGTACCAAAACTTTAAAAATAGCACTAAAAATCTAAAATGCATCGAATATGCAAAATATAGCAAAATAAAATGTCATATTTAGAGTCCCTGGTGTATAAAACAAATGTATAGCCCACCATGCTATTTCTATCTGTATTCTATAATAATTAGCGAATTCTATAAAATCCGGACCCTGACTATTACGTATACGTGGCATAAAATCCCATGTTCCTTGTGTCGTCACATAAATAAACAATCTCTCGTGTCCAAATGTAAACAAACGGTATTCGCTCGCGCTGTAAATATTTAATTAAGGTTCTACTCGAGATTCCGTTACCGGACGTACGGACGAGAAACGACTGCAGACTTAAAGTGACCGGAAGTACCTATAAGACCCGTGATTATCGAGATCCTGTTTTCCGAGATCGTTACGACATTGTCGTGCCGTCGATTCGTACTCGATGGCGTAACACGAGAATACTACTATTGATGAGAATTATTCGAATATTCGAATATATAGCTGCTACAATACCTAATTTGTTATATCTATTTTTCCACGATAAGCCTTTTACACTATTTATTTAATTCTACTATTAACTAAGTCCGTTAATTATTTCAAACCGAAAAATCCCCAAAAAAGTGGCCTGTTAACTAGACCCGTAGTTACTTACCTATTAATTTATTATTATTCCCGGTATCCAATTATTACGGATCCCGATTAGGTATTGTAGCATCTATATTATATTCGAATATTCGAATTATTCGAATTATTCGAATTATTCGAATTATTTGCGGTAGAACTATTCGAATTTGAATAATTTGATTATTCGAATAATTCAATTATTCGAATACACATTACATCCCTAAATACTACCGTTGTAGCCGTGTTATCAAGTCTCGTGGGTGTGAGCGTTTATAGTTTTACAACAAAACAAACACGTGATAATCATTCGACATTTTACAAATATAAAAAGCTGGTAAGTGAGATGATGGTGGTACAAGTTCGTCCTTCGTCCCTTCGGTCCTCGGACAAGATATTGGTGATGAATGTATTAAGTTTTAAAGAAATGATGACTCATTTCTTTAGTATAAAACGATTCTGAGCAAAGCTTCAGTGTAATATAATATATTATTATTTAAATACTGTTTACGTATTTTACGGTTGTTTGTATAATTTTTGGTGAGTTATAATAATTTATTCAAGTGTGTATAAAAAAAAATCCTGAGTCACGATTTTTGAACTTTTGTTAGGATAATTAGGTAGGTATACGCGTAAGGTCATATTAAATTTTCAGAACTTTTTGTCAAATATTTAAAATTATATTACATAAAAACTTTCAAACAATTTGGTAAATTAAAAGTTCTATATTGAAGTCAAAAGTGCTATAATTGTTCTGAAAATGTTGTCCAATATAAAAAAGTATGTATTTGATATTGGATAACATTTTCAAGTTTCTAGCTTCAATAATTTTCGATTTATGACTAAATACCTAAAATCTGAACAGTGAAAATCTCGTTTACGGCGGATTTTTACCGATTTTACCGTTTTCACTCAGTTTTTCGATCGTTATTCTTGATTACTGGAAAAACTATGGATATTTTGGAAAAATGACCTCTCTAAAGTACCATCTCAGTTCAATTTGGAATCTAAAAATTTGCTGGACGAAACTTTTAGACAAGGATTTCTATACGAAAAAGTGTTTACAGAAAAAAAAATTAAAAAAATAAACATCAATGTAAAACCATAAGATCCTTCGCTTCACTCAGAATCTAAAATGTGTGCGTCACATTATTTTATTCCGTTGGTATTTTATTTACAATATTTCAATGCGAAACGTTAAAAAGAAATCAAACAAATCACAGATTTACTAATTGACAAACAAACAATTAAAAAATAATAATAACAATAATAATAAAAATAAAACACCCTAAATGGCAATTTATATGATTTATAAGCAACTTGCTTTTGAAATTGTTTTTTTTTCAATTAGACATGCTTTCCTAACTATACGGTTTTTATTATTATTATTATTATTTTTTTTTTTCATAACATATGCGAAAGAGAATTGTCATTAAAACATATTTTAAAGTAAATTAATTATTACTATTATTATTTTTTTATTATTTACTTTTGGCATAGAAGATTGATAGGCAGAGTTGCCTAAAAAAAAAAAAAAAACCCTTGTATTAAATAAATATTAAAAACATGGAACGTGCCATATTTTTTTTCGCTGTCGACCTTTTTCCGGTACCACTTTCGCATTACTACGCATTACGGGGAATGCGTTTTCAAGACCGAACTCATACAGTATGTTAATTTATACGATTCGTATGCATTAAAAATAAATAGAGATGGCATCATACACTAATTGCATGACTAACTGAGTTACGTAATACCATAATAATTACCATAATTATTATTATTATTATTGTTATTATTATTCATTTTTTTTTTAATAAAATGCAAATATTCAATAAAAATACGATTCGAGTCATTCGCCCGGCAATCGAAACCGAAATGCAAATCGTTCGTTCAAACACATTAATATCCGCATTACTGGATCACGGTGTATTATAACCATAATTTATCCGAATTTAAAACTGTTTCGAAACCATCGCCGCCGTCAGTTCGTCATTGTCACGAGAGTTTTATGTACCGACAAGTGCCTTATTGTGTTTTTTTTTATTTACGATGATTATATGATTCGGATTAAGTTTTACGATGTTTTCGAACTACAGTGAACTATTAGGTTCATATCGATAAGAAGACGTTTTTAAACACTCGATCGCAGAAAAATATCGAGCGTAATAGTCACCGAGGGAACGGGGGGGGGGGGGATATTCCAATGACATAAGGAAAATGAAGATTTGTAAAACTATTGACGAATAACGGACATGCTCTGTGCTGCCACGTTAAACAACGATACCGAAGTTCTTTCGGAACGATATCGATATGACGGCGTTGATTACTTAAAAGTGTGCAGCATAATCGGTATTATTATTATTATTATTATTATTATTACTCATGATACCTACGTGGCTACGTATGCGTACAATTACGTTTTAGTTTTTTTAAATCACGGGTTTTCTTATTCGCGATTTATAATGAACAACGTATAGAAAACCACTGAAAATGAACAATTTTAACTTTAATTTATTCATTGCGAAAAAATAACTGTTTTCGACGACTTTTTATTATTTTTTTTCGGTTGCTTTTTCCGAATAAATACCTATTGTTGTATTTTTACATATTATAACGAAAAAGGATCAATTATGAAATTAAGTAAACTGCGAAAGTTTGTATTTATTTTTAATTAATATTTTTTTACAAAGAATAATATTATATTTTTGAACTTAAAGTTTTGTTTAAAAGTTTCTAAAGAACGAAATAATGAAACGATTTTTCTTTGAACGAATATTAAATTATTATAATTTATTCTACATTTTACTTAAAATTCTCGTGTCAAACGTTCAAACATTTAGACCATAAAGCAACTTTCGAAATATGTTCAAATAGATAAATCATTGTGTAACGACATCAAGTTAATAAAATACTTTTAGTTATTATAACGTTCTAATAATGCGAACGTCTCCGCGTAATACGTTTCTTCGTAAATAATCAACAAATATTAAGTAATTTATTCTATATTTTAACTTAAGATTCTCGTGCCGTACGTTCGAAAATTTAAACTATAAAATAAGTTTCGAAATAGTTTTAAATAGATAAATCATTTAATAACGACGTGAGTTAATAAAATACTTTTCGTTATTTATCACGTTCTATTAACGCGACCGTTCTCTTCGGTAACGTAGTCTTCGAAAATAATCGTCGATACAGTTAGGGTAGAAAAAATAATAATAAATAAAAATATTTTTAAATTGTGATACTTCACCGTGTAAACGACAATCTCTTTTAGTTGTTTTCAACTAGACTTCATCGATTCAGTCACAACAAATTTCTATCGATTTGGTACCGATGATTTTCTTTCGCGATGTGCGTGATTTAATACTCTGCTGCAGGTGTCCGGTCACGGAAATATTTACGTGAATGGTACTTTGGAAAAATCGTTGCTTATTCACATAAACCGAACGTATTAACAAACATGAATTGTACTCATAAAATACAGTATTATCGTGCTCGTTATTATACCGACGCGCGACGTTAGTTGATCCGTACGTACGCGTTTTATTATATTTACGTACACGGCGAACAGAAGAGCTTCGGATAAACGGTACGCTGCTGACATTTTTTCAAATAACGATAAGGTCATATGATTTTATACTCGCACTTACCTACGCATTTATAAATTTTGTCCAAACAAAAACAAGTATAATGTTTTCTTTAACGTTGTTATTTTTATACGTTTCGCGAAAAAAACGAGGTTCAATATAATTTTATTTATACACTCACACACACACATGTTCTAATATAAAGTATGAAACTTACTATGTTTTTTTTTCTCAAATAATATTAAATTCTTCGTAAACTTTAATACCTATCTTTGAAGATATTTATATTTTTATGATTTTGAAACGTTATATAAACATAATACATATATATTTATTTTTATTTTTTTTCTAAACTTAAATTGAAATATGCACGGTCTCAGTTTTAAATACATTTTGCGCACATTTTTCGCTCAATAAATTATTAAACAACGTATTACCGCGCGTTAAATATAATAATACACAATATACGTAATGCAGGGAACTTAAATCACATATTGTATTATTATTGGTGGCAGGTAATGTTTTCGAATTTTCTACGTCTGAAAATGTGTTTTCCCGAACAAATGCGTGCAAGAATCATGTTGTTAAGAAAAAAAAAACAATTTAGTAAATTATTAAATCGTAAAACACGTTTTGTATAAATCGATGTCGCGTCGAGTTAAACGTTTTAATCATATTCAATACGCTTCTTAAAGACGCGGATTATTTTTCCACGTTATTGTCGACGGTAACGAGTAGTTTCAGATGTCTATGACCGCGGTGAAAAGTATTCGCTTAGCAATAACGCAAAATATCCTATAACAACGAGTCATGGTATAATAACCGGAAACGTTTCGAACGAATATTCATTTTAACGTATATAATTTCGAATCACCGTCTTCACCATCATGTTTATAACTAGGGCGCGGATTTTTATGTAATAAAAAAGTCAAAATATGTAAATATTTATGTTGTTATTTTGGCCAAAATATGTATTAAAAATCATTAAACAATTAACAACAAAATATGTGTATTAGATTCTGAACGGAGTGAAGAATATATTGATTTTACAATGATGTGTGTTTTTTTTTTTTTTTTTTTTTTTTTTTTTGTGTCTGTCGACACGATTTGGGGCAGTAAAAATGCTTCGATTGCCTTATATAGCAACTTTTCTGAAAGGAAATTGAATCTAGTTGGTACTTTGGGGGGTCAAAAGTTAAAAATTTTCAATATTTTTTTAACGCGCCGGGAAAAACCCTTAAAAAATGAGGGAAAAACGGTATATTTTACGCAAAACCAGTTTTCGACAAAATCAAATTTTTTATTTTGCTATAACTCAAAAACTAATCGATGTAAATACTTGAAATTTTCACCAAATATTAAGATTAGCGTTCTCTATACACCGTTAAATTTTCAAAGTATTTTGACTTTTATTGAGCTAATTATAGACAATTGAAATTTTCAATTTTTTTAAGTATTTTTTTTTAAAATAACGATAAAATTTTTTTTTTTTGCCAGAAAATCTTGAAAATTTAATACAAGGTTTCTTATAAGTTGTTCCATAACTGATAAAAAAAAATCCAAAATCGTAAGTCACAATTTTTTTTTATAAGTGCTCAAAGTTCCAATTTATACGAAATATGTAAAAATTGCGAAAATTTGAAGTTATTTTGCAGTTGAAAATTCATAAAATTTTAAGTATTCAAAACTAAGAATTGTAAATTCGGTACAAAGTTTGACATACGTTTTCCTTCAATTATCTGTAAAAAAATTTGCACTGGAATAAAATCAAAAATTTTTATGAGTGTTTGAAATTACAATTTTTTCACATAATCGCGTAAAATAACAATTTAGGCATCATTGATTTTTGATATTTGTTCTTATTCAAAAAGTATAGGTCGTAGAAACTTAAAACTTTTACAAAAAGTTTAAATAGGCATTTTCTTTACATAGTTGTATTTTCAAAATATTTCGTTTATTTTTTAGCTATTTATAGGCATTTGAATAATTCGATTTTTCTTAGATTTTTTTTTATAAAAGTCGATAACAATTTTTTGGCCCTACCAAATCGCTTGAAAATTTAATAGAAGGTTTTGAATAAGTTGATCTAAGAGTGATTCAAAAATTATTCAAATACATAGGCACAATTTTTTTTTATAAGCAGTTGAAGTTCAAAAATCGACAAAATTTGTCAAAATCACGAATATTTGCAAATTATTTTGTAGTTGAAAATGTATAAAAATTTTTGTATTCAAAGATAAGAAATGAAAATATTATGTAATATCACAGCTGATAAAGATAATTAAATAGATTAAGTTTATTATAATATAATCAGTAGCTGACAGCTGTTCTATACAAAATATTGGTAGATTGTAAACACAAGGTGTATAACGTACCTTTACATGGTTGAATAGAACGTTACTAACTTCCAATTTCCAGTTATTTTAATGTGTGTATCAGTTCCATAAACATGCGGATTTTATATATTATTATTAATTATTAATATTTAAATAGACGTAGCCACGGAGCATTCAGCATATATGGACGGTGGGGTCGGGTGGTACCGTCACGATAGTGCATTTAGGCAAATAATATGGTATTTACCTACGCCCTATCTATGCACATCCTGGTTTGTCCAATGCTCACGAGCAGAAGTCACATGAATAGACAAATGTAAATTTAACCCAATCTAGGATATTAAAATAAAATATATATTACAATTTAAGGCTGACATCTTCATCTTCGTTCAGAATCGTTTTTTTTTTTTTATAATATAAAATAATTCCAAAATCTATCCAATAATGCCTAATCTAGCAATGCATCTCGTGTATCCCACCCAACTACTGTATCCTGTACTTAACTTACAATGATTTATCATTGCATTCAAATGTAAAGTACCATACAACTAAACTATCGTAAACCAGGTGATCCCATGATAGAAAGTGCTATACACTCCTCACCATTATCTTGTCCGAGGAGCGAAGCGACGAAGGACGAACTTCCACCACCATTATCTTATCGGCTTTTTTTTAATTAATTTTGAATCATTAAAAAAAATTAATATAGATATAGAATTCTGCTATACAACATATTTTTTTTTTTTTTTTTTTGTAATTTAATTTATTTATCTTTATTGCAGTTGTCTTCGAAACGGTTTAAAACAACGTATATTTTGAAGATTTTCAAATTTGAATTTGTGGCGGTTAGGTCTTAAAATTCATTTGTATCGGCTGAAAGAGCATTCCTCGTCAACCGAGGTTAATGGGGCATATTTCATATTTGATATTTCAGATTGTGCAAATTCAATAGTCATTGATGGGTTTTCAATTGTATTTAGAAGAATATTTCTAATAGTTTTTTTGTTTTGTAAACCAACATTATTTGATTTGACCAACATTTCTAGAAATTTAATAAGTACCTACATTTATAAAGAATAACACAATTGCAAAATATGTAATTGTTTGTGACATATTTAAAAATATGTATTTACATCCAAATATGTGAAAATATGTAACATAAAAAAATGTCATTTTATTCAGTATGTTATGAAACGTGCTTATTTTTAATCAGAATGGAGATATCTGTATCCAATAAAAATATCCATGTACATAAAAATCCGCGTCCTATTTATTTTTTATTATTATTTTTTTATTATTAAAACTAACCTTCGGCAACATAAGCCACTAGGATTTACAAGAAAAAAAAAATTGTTACATTGCTAATAATTTGTATAGTTACATTCTAGGGGTTTAATTGTATTTACATTTTTTTTTTTTTTTTAATTTCGGTAAATAATTTTGAAGAAGTGATGAATTCTATAAAAGGGATTTTGAAGATTCTTGACAGTTGCTGAGTGATGTGTGAATATGTTCTGGAAGATTGGCTTTTTTCCTGTGAGATTCGTAGTATAGGCATTACGTTTGATACTGATCTGAACTCCACACGTATGGTACGTTGGAGGTTCTTCACGGTTCATCAGGGTAGCTGTGGAAAATTTTCGTGTGACCAATACGCATTCTGTTAATTACTACCTCTATTTTTCCAGGCATCTCCGGTGGATGTGGCATTGGCGTGATATTTTGTTGGATCTCGTGTAGTTTGGTATGTTGGAGATTCCAACTCGCTTGCCAGTCGGTGTAACATTTGGTTTTTATTAGTAATTGGACATACATTTTGGAAATTACAGTTTGGTTTATAGGGGGAAGAGACGTTGCGTTTTCGGCTTCTAGATCTGCTTCCCTCGATATTACTCGATATTAACTATGCCCTGGGATCCAACGCAGCGCAGCCCTATTTATAACACTCGTCAAACGGGTGTGTTCAAAACCGAATTCACCGTAATATCACAACGTCAGCGGTCCATAGGCGTTCGTGAACAAAAATAGTTCACTACGGTATTTCATACTCACAAAGTTAAATCATTATCGAACAAAAAAAAAAAAAAAAAAAACAAAGGAACGTCGTCACATTGTAATACATTATGGCGATAGAACACAAAACGCTCTCGGAGCACACAACGAGAATGCATTACTCGTATTCCGGGGTCGACTCGTCTTGTAAAAAGAGGGTGAATTACGTACGAACATATTATTATATACGACCGAGTGTTTTTATTGTACGACGCGACGCCGTAGTTAGTCGAGTCACAGCGGAGACGTAAAAACGTTATATTTCATTGTTTAATAGTTCGTGTACGGCGGCGGAGGATGTATAATAATATTCCGGGTTGCGTAACAATAATTATCGAAGAATTTATGGTCGTGAAGTAACGTTTCGACGTGAATTACGATGTCACAGTCGTAATAATAATAATAATAATAATAATAATGACAATGAACGTGATTGGATATTAGCACGTGGATTAACAACAAACCGACGGACACGGGCAGTTGAAAAAAAAATACGCACGGTTAGAGACGGTGGTGCTTTTCAAAACCATTTAAGGGGAGTTTTGAGGATTTTAAAACTCTCAAAACGAGACTCCGTTTGATTTTGAAACAAACCACCAGGTGACTACAACGTTCGGTATAAATTCACAACTCAAAACGCGTCGATAGTTAAAATCCATTGTTTGTTCAACACCCTTGGTCAATATCAGTTATTCTATTTAAACATCAGTAAGAGACGCGTAGATGAAAATAATGACGGTATTAAAGTATGAAATCAAATGACGAAATTCGAGTAACTAACAAAATATCTGTTATATTATTCATTTTTTTTTTTTTACGATGAAGATTGCCGACGCACTGGATCGGATCGGATCGGAACGAAACCGAATTTGTTTGCGGACGATATTTTGACGGATTCCGAAGCGTTCCGTTTGCAACCGTATGCGCACTAGCATCGACTTTTGGTCATTTTGGTCGTTTTGAACTTGTTGCTTTGTACACAGTTTAAACGTTATACGCTCTAATCAGTGGCGTCATTTGGGGGGGGGAACTCATACATTTGCCACAGTCTAGTGTTTAGCTGCTTAGTCTCTCAAGCTGGTACATATGAAAAATATAAAATATACAAAAAAAAATTATAATAATAATAATAATAATAAAACCATTAAACCCGTAGAAAATAAATTATGAATAAAATTATTGACTATATTATTGTCTATAGTTTAATAAAATTAAGATAACGGGATACGGGCACTCACATATCGACATACCCAAATGCTAAATTGGTACACTGTACATACTAAGTACAAAACGTCGTTATTTTTAGACTAATACCTTAGAGGACTAGTTTAGTCTATAAATATTATAGTCGTTACAACTCCACCCATAAGAAAAGATATTTTCATATTATTACCAATTCGTATACAAACATTGATTAAATAATAAATATTATTCAATCTATTTGAATGCAGCCGAATAATCGGAGTCGTCATAATATTATGAATTATAATGAAGATTATGAATAATACTTTTTCACCCCTTATGAACATAATTGAATAGTTATATTGTAATACGTTTTTAGTCGGCATAAAAAAAAGTTCAGTCGGCTTATCAGTAAATGGTCGCCCTAGTCTAGAAAAAACTGAAATGACGCCACTGGCTCTAATAATTGACAACGTTTTTCGTGACTCGTACGGAAATATTGGACACATTTTTTGTTGTCCTGTTTTAAATGTGAAAACGATGTATGGAACTCTCCTTATTTTTCCCTCGACCTACGCATGTTATGAACCCACTGTCTTTTCGTCTTATATTCTTCTTTTTCTTCGGCTTCTGACAAAAGAGCTAGTGTGAGTAAACATGTCTTTTTCGTCACTATTTGTATCAGTATCACTCATGATACAAACGCGAAAATCAATATTAAATTTAATTAAATCAACACAAACGTTATTATTGAATAAAAATAATTGTATTTATTCGTCGGACACGGGCGGCGAATCGTTGCCGCACACTGGATCGGAAAAAATGTACCGATCCAGTGTGCGGCAACCTCAAGCGTGTTTTTGGAAAAAACAAAATTACGATCGTCGATCGTGGATCTATATATAACGTTCCGGACAAATGATTCTGTATAACGAATGTTTTTTTTTTTTTTTTTTTTGATTCGGGAGATGGGAACCGACACCCGGGATCCGTGGTCAGATAAAATAATGTTTTCTGGCCAAGGAAAAAAATCCGTGACTCTCGACGAAGAGAGACGCACGTGACATTAAAAAAAAAAAAAAACGATCGTGTAATGGTAATGTTATATTAATAAAATAATGTAATATTCGGAACGTATGAAAAAAAAAAATTTAAAAAAACACGAATGGAAAGAAAAAAAAACCGTTTTCCCCATCATCAGGCCAGTGCGTCCCGGCGGTGGATTTCCTTACGTCTACTGTAATCCTACGGTAAAACCGTGTCGGGCCGGATTATAATGATACGGACGCAGCCTCGTCGCGACCGTTTTGGACCGTCCGAGTGACGCACGAAGAGAACGGTTCTCCGTACGCCGTCGCCGTGCCGAGCAAACAATGATTTACACGCACTGCGAATCACACACGGCCTACGTCGTTTTCGTCCCCGCGCGCGCGCGCGTTTCGGTGTATCGTGTGTACCGAGGGATTTTTTCCATAACAACACACACTCGACCGCGTTTTCAACCCGACGACGGTACGGGGCGGAAAATTCGATTATTTTCCGTCGCGAGCAATTTAAAACCTCTTCTCTGATGAAAAAATTTTGTAAAAAAAAAAATTAATCAAAAAATACATTTTCATACCGTGTTTCATACGGTACAGTGGTCGCCGCTTATACGACTCACGGATATAAGGTTCAGTCACTTATCAGACTTAATATCTTCTGAAACGGTCCGGACGCACAGTGGTCGGAAATACAAATTTAAGCGGACAAAATTATTTTATTTACAAAATGTGTTCCTTATGTTATTACATTTCAATTTTAATTATTGCAAAATTTCAAATATGATGAAAACGTACTTAAATGAAAGAAAATTTATTTTTACTTTTACAACAGAGACCCTATTGTAATATTAGTTTTAAAATTGTTGTTATTTCATTCGGAATCATCTTCATTGACACTGTCACTGTCACTGTCACTGTTCCTATCAGAGTCACTATTTGTGTCTACCTCAACAATTATTTGTGCCCTAATATCTTCATCTAGTGATTTTAAATTGATTTTAGATGTTAATCTAATAACAGATATGCTAAACATAGACGCAACTCGACGCAGATAAAAATTATGTCATTGAAAAGCTAAGAAGTTTATGAGTAATACCTATATATTCATTTATGAATGATCATTTTGGATCTCTTCTTAAATAATGTATTTAAAAATGTAAAACCACTACTAAAAAAAATGTTTGATATTGATGCAATATATATACACCATGCATCTATTAGAATAATATGTATGAATTTAAATTTAACTTACCGTTTGTATTGATGTCCGTTTTAAAATAATAACTTAACTTTTATAAAATTGAACAAACACACTGAACGTGATCGACAAAGAAGTGAATTTATATTCTTAATCAACCGTAGATATTGTAGATTTTGTCTTTAATCGTTTTAAAGTTATCGCGTTTTAAAGTGGTTATCGTTGTAATAATAACCCAATGTCTAATAAATGCTTTTCCATTTATTGTACTGATAAAAAATAAAGTGCTAAATATCTCATTTTTAATCATTTTTTTTCTATTTTGTCCGCCTAAATTTGTATTTCCAACCACTGTGGGACGTATCCAAATACATTAAACGAATTCGGTTATAAGACTCAAAACACGTAAAACAAACAGTGAAAAATGAACTATTTTGGTTGAAATTCATAAATAAATCGGTATAAAAAAATAGCGTATTTGTGTTTTTTATTTTTAATAAAATATGCATACCTTATAATATGCATCTATGTACGACGAATCGTATCGAATTTCACATTTATCGCGATTGTCATCATTATAGTGAGATTATAATATATTCGATTTAATTTATTTAATAACGTGTAATACTAAGTCCAGTAAAATAAAAGCAAAATAATGAAAAAAAATAATAATAATTATAATAAATAATTATCATTTTTTTCACTTCGGCTTTAGGACTCATAAAGCTATAAGATTCACTTTATGCTGGTCCAAAAATAAGTCTTATAAGCGGCGTCCACTGTATATCACCAGTGTGTTTAATAAAAAAAATAAAAAATAAATAAAAAAACATAAATCTTTTATCTTTCTCAAACGAAGATCTGTATTACGTATGGCTAGTTGTTTTTAAAAGAACCATATTTCGACATTTACGTTTAATGTTTATCGCGCCATAGTGGACGAGTCCGACTAATAGTACCGAGACGCAGACATTTAAATAAAAAAAACTCTCGGACTAATAATAATCACTACGGTTTACAGTATGTATCCTAATCACACATTGCACAAACACCCCAACACGCCTATCTTCTCCAGCGTAGCAGGGAGAATACTACAGACGCCTATATTCAAAGTCCCTTAAACGTTCCGAATCCAATAGTCAGTGAATCAGCCTCAGAAAATATCAGATCTGAACCCTCCCCGTAGGGATGAAGCGCCGTCGGCTCTGAAATCATAAAATGTCATAAATATAATATCATTATTATTATTATTATCACTATCATTATTATTATTATTAACACTTAATAATTCCAAGACGTGAGGGCATAACTAATAGATTCCCTCACACTAAACTAACTTCACGCAATGTGTTATCCATTTACGAGCGACTTTGCTTACCGTGTAAATATTGAGTGCAGATTGTGAAAATGAGAGTTAAATAAGAATTAAAGAGGAGAAGGATAATGAAGTATGCTTTAAATATACAGTAGAAACCGTTTATAATGACACTGGTTGTAGTGACATATTGACGATAACTGTACGGATGTTATGACGGTTGTTTTTGGTTGTATTGGAAAAATATTTTATCTATAACGACTTTACTTTACCTGAGGCTACTTTATCTTAAGCTGATGATACTCCCGACGAAGATTATTATCTATTCATTCAGTGTTCAATGCAGCAAAACTGTTAGCAAATTATATGGCTCTGAATAACCTAAGTTCAATGATAAATTTTGAAGAACTAGAAAAAATAGTAGAACGTGATTTTTATACAAACAAAGTTCAATCTAAAATAACAGATTTTTTTAAAATAATAATTGAACTAATTAATTTAAATACATAATATGCACATCATTAAATGTTTTTGTCTTTATTTTTTTTAAATAAATACAATTTTTTTATATAAATAAATAATAATATTAACATGTATTGGAGTTGCAATTTTTTTTTCGTCATTTTGGTTATAATGACAACCGGTTGTTATGACCTATTTTCTTTGGTCCCTTGAACGTCATTATAAACGGTTTCTACTGTATAATATATTACTCGGTCCTTAGTGCTTATATACCTTTTAGACCAGGGGTCGGCAAGTGATTTCTACTGGAGTCCGGAAAACCAAAATAATTCGTAAACGGGGTCTGTAGAGAAAAAATTAATTTTATTACGTTTTTCAATAGTTATTACTAAAATGTTAAAATTATATGAATAGTTAACGTGCCTTGTGATGTTATATACCAGGGGCGGCCAAACGGTCGATCCCGATCGAGTTTTCAAGGCTCAAGGTGAGAATCCGTTAACTTTGTTCTCTACTTGTTTATAAAAAAAAATTGTTTTACAAAACGATGTCTTTTTTAATAATCACGACGGAAATTGAAATAACGTACTTATTAAACTATCAAAGAAAGATATGTCGACGGTCCAGATCACCAGTGGCCAGTTGCCGACCGTTGTTTTAGACTATATAACATATTGATAAAATCATAATTATTTTCAAAAAAATAAATAAATAAATAAAAATTACAAATTAATATCCTCTTTTGAAATAATAATATCTTATAAAACAGTAATCGACATCGAAGGTAACTATTAGATTATATATAAAAAAAAAAAAAACCGCCATGCTTGTAGAAAATGTGTAAGTACATAGTTTTTTCATAAAAATGTGAAATATAATATTGTAATTGTGGAGAAAAAATCGAATTCGTGCGTTCAGAAACATTCGAAAACGGCGTGGTGAACTTACTTGTAAAATCGACCTGTACAGTGTATCGAACGAATCAATTTTCGAAAACATTATCGTCGGTATGAGGCCACATGATGGAGGGGGGGGGGGGGGGGGGGTAAACGAAGAGGCGTCTCGAGACACGGACCATTAGGTTTTCGGCGGTGACCGGGGCGCGAGCGGCTCGTCCTCCGGTAGAAAACATACATTATCTTTCACGCGATAAAGCGTCGGCTGTGCCCCGGGGCGAGAGAGCTTATCGTCACCATACATACATACATATACGTATATTGAATATCGGACGGACCACCGGAGGAGATTATTTATTTTCCATTTGTGTCGCGCACTCGTGTTAAAAACCGTGAGATAAGCACTGCGAATATATACCCATCGACAACACCGTTTAACGAAATTTGGCCGGCAATAAAACACGACAAAGAGATAGAGAGAGAAAGACGGACAGACGGACCGCCAAATAACAGACGGGTGGACGATTTCATTGGACGAAACTGCTGGGCTAACGTCCGTTCGTTGACGGAAAAATAAAAAAAAACTTGTTTTAATGGTCCGTTAAAAATTACGCCATCTAGCAAACAATTTTATTTTCAAAAATTCACTGGGTAAAGCATTTATAAAATATACATGTATATATAATTTTTTTTAATCGAATTAATAAATTGGAATTTTAAATAGTAATTATCTCTGTACTTACGGATAGTAAGGATGAAAGTAGTGATAAAAACCATCAGAGTAACTTTGAGTTGGGTATTTCAGCCAAAGAAAAAGGGGAAATCCCTAATTAAAATCGAAATAAATTAAAGTTTAAAAAACTTAAAGAGTCGCAAAAAAATGTTTTGAAGAAAAGCAAGTACTTATATAAAGTTTTTGTGATAAATCCTAGAAAATTTTTTTAAAAAAAAGAAAAAAATTATGTATTATATTTCTGTTTAAAATAGAAGGAAACCACTCTCGTGAAGTATATTGTATTGATGCGATGGCGGACCGTTAATGTTCGATTAAAAGTTATTAACGAATGCGTGGTAGTTTATTTTTGAAATTATACTGATACCCCTTTACTTTTGCCGTATAGACGTAAGATTTTATTTATATACTGATTTCGTTATTAAATAAAGAGAAGCATAAAGGATAAGTGTCTGTGTACTTGGCGAACTAGGTACTCGGCGGTCCCGAGTCTTGTAGGCAATCACTTTTGTAAGCACGTGCTATAGTTTTTGACGGGACGATTACGGTAGACGAAGGATTCACAGGAAACTACAATCCGATGTGTATGGACCAGTGAGGTATGGTGGTTTCGCTTCGGTCGAAACAATACGGTGGCATAGGCAGATTTCGGGGCGGAAACCAGGGACCATAAGCTCCCCCCCCGCATTAGTTAATTAGCACTTCAAAAACTGACTGAAATTTTTTTAGATTCTGAGTGAAGCGAAGGATCTTATGGTTTTACAATGATGTTTATTTTTTTTTTTTTTTCTTTTTTTTTTTTTTTTTCTTTTTTTTTTTTTTTTTTTTCTTTTTTTTTCTGTAAACACTTTTTCGTATAGAAATCCTTGTCCAAAAGTTTCGTCCAGCAACTTTTTAGATTCGAAATTGAACTGAGATGGTACTTTAGAGAGGTCATTTTTCCAAAATCTCCATAGTTTTTCCAGTAATCAAGAATAACTATCGAAAAACTGAGTAAAAACGGTAAAATCGGTAAAAATCCGCCGTAAACGAGATTTTCACTGTTCAGATTTTAGGTATTTAGTCATAAATCGAAAAGTATTGAAGCTAGAAACTTGAAAATTTTATCCAATATCAAATACATACTTTTTTATATTGGACAAAATTTTCAGAACAATTATAGCACTTTTGACTTAAATATAGAACTTTTAATTTACCAAATTGTTTGAAAGTTTTTATGTAATATAATTTTAAATATTTGACTAAAAGTTCTGAAAATTTCATATGACCTTACTCATATACCTACCTAATTACCCTAACAAAAGTTCAAAAATCGTTAGTCAGGATTTTTTTTTATACACACTTTAATAAATTATTATACGATTTTTTTCGATATTGTCTGATTTCTTTTAAGTTTATTTCTATTGAGTTATAATTGTTATAATAATTGAAGTTTAAATGAGTTATATCTAATTGAATATTTTATGAGGGTTTAATTACAAAAAAACTCACCAAAAATTATACAAATAACCGTAAAATACGTAAACAGTATTTAAATAATAATATATTATATTACACTGAAGCTTTGCTCAGAATCGTTTTATACTAAAGAAATGAGTCATCATTTCTTTAAAACTTAATACATTCATCACCAATATCTTGTCCGAGGACCGAAGGGACGATGGACGAACTTGTACCACCATCATCTCACTTACCAGCTTTTTTTTCAGTAAAATTCATATTTCTATTTACATTTTTTACGAAAAACAAATCATGTCCGAATTCAAATTTAATTTCCACTCGGGCGACGGGTTCCTGTAACGTGGGTCTACCCTGCGTGGGGGGGGGATTCTACGCATAACGTAATACAATACTAATATGATTCGTGTGACGTGAGCGACAATGATATTATTACGTGTGACGGGGAAAAACATGACGACTCCGGAAAAACGTCTTTTGTGGAAAATTCGTACGACGCGGACGGACCGTGACGGCAAACGCCCATTTCAAACAGTACATAATACGGTACTGGTATGCCAACTGTTTTACGCGTATAGTCATTATTATAATATGTATTATACAACGACGGACCCTCGAAAATAAAACTCAAATAAAATTATGGTCCTTTTCGAGGACCCCGGGGGCAACGTTTCAAACCTATTGATGTTAATTAACCGACGCAAATAGCGTGTAAAACTACACAAGAGTGAGTATGTGTGTGTGTGTGTGTGTGTGATTCTAAGGATTCTCCTGCGTGTACGTCTTATTTTGTTTGTTCACTACATACGCACGGGCTTTCGTAATATTTTATTCCCAACATTTTGAAACATATTATGTGATACGTGTATACAACATATTTAGGTAAGTATACGTGTAATACCTCCACGTCATGAAGCAAACGACACGAATGACGTTTCCGCGTTTTTATACGACGTTTATACGGTTTTATGCTTAACCGTACGCCACACGCACTCTTTTATCATATATAATATCATGTTATGTTATACCTAACGGGTGATTTTTTAAATGTTCTCACCCCACTTTTGACCCGGCGCGTGAATACATTTATTATTCACGTAAAATGTATAAGTACAACATAAATAAATTTTTAAAAAAACATTTGAAATTTTTTCATTCATTTTTTTTTCAATGTTTTTTTTCGAGTACCAATGTGATTTGAAATTTTTTGAATTTTTTATTAAAAAATATGATTTATTATTTAACAAAGTAATTCGCAAAACTGTACGTTATTTTACCATAAAACTTGAGAAATATTTGAAATAATCTAATTTTAATCTAATCTTTATCTTACGAATTGGAGGTATATAAAATAGTAAAAAAATACATATTCTTCATAAATTTTCGTTTTGTTAGCGTTTAAATATAATATTCAAAGGAATTTAAATGAATGCCATGTACAATAGTGAAAATAGAGCTAGCATGCTTAAAAAAATTATTTTACTCGCATACATAATAATATATGTTTTTGTAAATATATGTTACATTTACAACCCTAAATTAAAAAAAAAAACTAGAATTTACATGAAAAAGCTAGTTTTTACCAACCATCATAGTTTTAACGCAAATAATATATTGTTTTCCCAAACTTTTCATAGATTATTTTTATTATTGCCTATTCAAAAATTGTTTGATGTTATATTTGGAATTTAATAATATTTCATACTTTTATCAATTAAACTAAAATGCTGGTTATCTTTTTTTTTTTTTGTATTAAGATTATTAATTTTAGTTCACTACTTGTTTTGTAGTAAATGGGACGTTCGTGAAGTTGGCCCCCCCACTTTAACCCAGGAAGTTCAAACCTCTTTAGAAAAATTGCTACTAATTTGCTAGAATTTGCTATGGAGTTTTTAGAATTTGCATGGTTTCGGTTTTCCCAGAAAATTTGTTTTTCAATTGGTGGGGCCAACTTCACCGTAGCCCCCCCACTTTAACACAGGGACTTCAAACCTCTTTAGAAAAATTGCTACTAATTTGCTAGAATTTGCTATGGAGTTTTTAGAATTTGCATGGTTTCGGTTTTCCCAGAAAATTTGTTTTTCAATTGGTGGGGCCAACTTCACGGTAGCCCCCCACTTTAACACAGGGACTTCAAACCTCTTTAGAAAAAATGCTACTAATTTGCTAGAATTTGCTATGGAGTTTTTAGAATTTGCATGGTTTCGGTTTTCCCAGAAAATTTTTTTTTTACTTGGTGGGGCCAACTTCACCGTAGCCCCCCCACTTTAACCTAGGAACTTCAAACCTTTTTAGAAAAATTGCTACTAATTTGCTAGAATTTGCTATGGAGTTTTTAGAATTTGCATGGTTTCGGTTTTCCCAGAAAATTTGTTTTTCAATTGGTGGGGCCAACTTCACCGTAGCCCCCCCACTTTAACACAGGGACTTCAAACCTCTTTAGAAAAATTGCTACTAATTTGCTAGAATTTGCTATGGAGTTTTTAGAATTTGCATGGTTTCGGTTTTCCCAGAAAATTTGTTTTTCAATTGGTGGGGCCAACTTCACGGTAGCCCCCCACTTTAACACAGGGACTTCAAACCTCTTTAGAAAAATTGCTACTAATTTGCTAGAATTTGCTATGGAGTTTTTAGAATTTGCATAGTGTCGGTTTTCCCAGAAAAATTTTTTTTTACTTGGTGGGGCCAACTTCACCGTAGCCCCCCCCACTTTAACCCAGGAACTTCAAACCTTTTTAGAAAAATTGCTACTAATTTGCTAGAATTTGCTATGGAGTTTTTAGAATTTGCATGGTGTCGGTTTTCCCAGAAAAAACATTTTTTACTTGGTGGGTCCAACATCATAATTCTCCCTACCACTGTCATTTATGGACTCTGGGGTTTTGTGAAAAAATTAAAATGAATTTGTTATGCAATTTTCAGAATTTGTATGCCTTAAGTACACATCATAAAAAATTTTCATTAAATTAAAAAATCAATAAAAGAAACGTTCAATACTTATGATATTAATCAATAAAATAAATGAATTATTATAATAATTTGAACGGGAGCAACTTCACAGTACCCCCAAATTTCACCCTGGCAATTCAAGCCTCTTGCCAGTGAACTGTAAAAGATATTAAAATCTTATAAGTCAAATCTGATTTATTTTTATCTAATGTTGGGCTCCTCATATTTCAAAAAAACGTTATGATATAATAAAAATGACTTCTTCGTAGTTTATCAATTCTTTACTTTTCTTTATGTGATTATTATAGAGTACACATCATACAATTTTTTATTAAATTTAAAATAAATAAAAAAAAAAACTTCAATATTTATGATAATCAACAACATAAATTAACTATCATAATAAACCCAATTTACAGTTCCCTTTTTTTTGAAAGTTTTTCTTGTTATTTAGTGATAATTGATCTAAAGAATTTCAAGGGGTCAAATGGCAAATACCTTCCGATATAAGTATAACTATAGTCTGTATTTTAATCAAAAATTTGAGTTTTAGATATTTTAGCATAAAAAAAAAATGTCTATTAGATACTTAAATTCATGACAAATTATATTCCTATAATTTTTTTTGGTCTACTCAAAATTTAATAAATTACAGGAAAAAAAAACTTTCAAACCTTTTATTTACATTAAGAAATAACTGAATCGTTTATTTAAAAAAAAAAAAACCTTATTCTGCATTAATTTTGTGTATCATTTTCATGTAGGTATAATGTCATTTATATCTGAATTCTATATTCCACTGTATTACGTTAACACTTAGTTTAGTTTTAGTATCAAGGCGGTTGTAGACCAACATCATTATTATTATGTCTTATATTATATTGCACAATAAATTTATATATATTACGTACAAAAAAAGTTTTTTCATCATGTTGATATTATTTTTTGTATGATTATTTAAAAGTAAATTTAATAAAAAATAAAAATGTTATTGAATATTATGAAAATTATAAATAATTTGAGACCACAAGCAAATTAATATTAAATTATTTCCAAATTTTTATTTCAATTTAATGTGATTTATAGCATTAGTTACATAATTAAAGTGACCATAAAAATAAAATAAAAAAAGCGGGTAAGTGAGATGATGGTGTTGTAAGTTCGTCCTTCGTTCGTTCGGTCCTCAACCAAAATAATGGTGATAATAAGTGTATAGAGTTTTAAAGAAACAGTGACTCATTTCTTAAGTATAAAATGATTCTGAGCAAAGCTTCAGTATAATATGTATACACTATATACTGTTTTCATATTTTACCGTTATGAGTCGAATTTTTGGTGAATTTATTTGTAATTAAACTCTAATAAAATATTGAATTTTTAACTCGGTAGAAATTTTCTGTTACCAAAAGATTCAGAACTTGTTTTTATATCTAAACTCCAAGTTTCATAATGATCGGATACACCGAAAAAGTTTTATACACATTTACAGTTGAAAATTTATGTAAATGATATTTACATTTATGTAATGATATTTCGTATATCGATTTTCGTATACGAATTTTTATAAATTTATTTAAACGTCTATAAAAAAAAAAAAACGCTGTATACCGATTTTCGAATTTTTTTTAGGGTCGTTAGGCATTTTCAGAACTTTTTACCAAATATTAAACATTTTATTAGATAAAAACTTTCAAACAATTAGGTAAATTCAAAGTTCAATATTTAGGCCAAAAGTATTCAAAATGATTTGCAAATTTTTTCAACGTGAAGTAGTATGTCTTAGATATAGGATAAAAATGTCAAGTTCCAAGCCTCAATAATTTTAGAATAATGACTAAATAACTGAAATGTGAAAAGTGTAAATTCTCGTTTACGGTAGATTTTTACCAATTTTATTGTTTTTACTCAGTTTTTCCACAATCCTGAAAAACTATGGAGAATTTCGAAAAATAATCTTTCTAAAGTAACAACACTGTCCAATTTCGTATCTAAAAAGTTGTTGGACGAAACTTTTGTCCTGAATTTCTATACGAACAGTGTTTACAGAAAAAAAAAATAAACATCATTGCAAAACCATAATATCCTTCGCTTCACTCAAAATCTAATACGGGACACTTCAAAAATAAAAAAATTAATTTGATGAATAATTTTTATATTTTTCATGATTATTTGTATTACATAAGTTAGTAAATAATACTATAAAAAATAAATCAAATGTTTGTTGAATTATGATTTTGAAATACTAATAAAATAGTATATTGGTTGATGGTAATGACAATGAACTCCTTACATTTTCAAAACAATTGGCCATTCAAGGTTCATGTCGAAGCTTGTATAATGATCGAGTTTCAATTATGCGAAAAATATACCAAGAAGATGAAGGAATAACAAATTTAAAAGTAATTGATGCAAGATGCGATGTTTCTTTTATTATAATAAATTTCTTGAAGACTGCTCCTTCCAGTATAGAGGATATTATGTGTTCAAAAACGGATTGTACCTACACAAAAAAAAATAATTATAGTCCAACAATAATACTAAGATTGAGACACGAATTTTCAACTTTGCAAAATGCAATGAACCAGTACGTAGACAAAACTTATTACAAGTGTCCGGATAAAAATTGTGATGGTTTAATAACATCGTTAAGGTATCTACAAAACCATATATTTATTGAAGCTGATATTATTGCGGATGAACAACAGTTCTCATTACATGACTTTCCTGTGGAGATATGTGTTAATTCAGAAAAGTAAGTTGAAAACTGAATCAATTTATTCTATTATTGTTCACAAAATTAACTATGTTTTTATTGCTAAGAACGATAAAATAAATTATTAAAATTAAAAAACCCATAACTTTATAATATACAATTTAACAATACATCTGTTATTTGTAGGTTTATACTTCGAGGTGCCATAGGCTATGGCTCTGATCATTATATTGGGTATGTAAGAAGAGCCGATGATACTTGGGAAGCTCACAACGACTTACGTCCAAAAATAAATAAGATTAAAAGTGCCAAAAAACATCATATTAACCCTCATATAATATTTTATGTAAAACTATAAGAGATCATTTTTACTTTTTAGCAGTTGCAGTTATTTTTTAATATTTTTATAGTTCAAAATATAAACCATGATTAAATATTTTTTTTTAATTTTAATTTTTAAGATTAAACAAGAAAAACTTGAAATGTAATTTGGGTTTATTATGATAATTAATTTATGTTGTTGATTATCATAAAAATTGAACTTTTTTTGTTTTTAATTTTTAAATTTAATAACAATTTTTATCATGATGTGTACTCTATAGTAATAACATAAAACAAAGTAAAGAATTGATAAACTACGAATAAGTCATTTTTATTTTATTATAACGTTTTTTTGAAATATGAGGAGCTCAAAATTTGATAAAATTATATAAGAATTTTATATCATTTACAGTTCACTGGCAAGAGGTTTGAGTTGTCAGGGTGAAATTTGGGGGTACTGCGAAGTTGTTCCCGTTCAAATTATTATAATAATTCATTTATTTTAATGATTATCATAAATATTGAACGTTTCATACTTTTTTTAACTACATAGCAAATTCTAGCAAATTAGTAGCAAATTTTCTAAAAAGGTTTGAAGATCCTGGGTTAAAGTGGGAGGCTACGGTGAAGTTGGCCCCACCAAGTAAAAAAATTTTTTTTTGGGAAAACCGAAACCATGCAAATTCTAAAAACTGCATAGCAAATTAGTGGAAATTAGTAGCAATTTTTCTAAAGAGGTTTGAAGTTCCTGTGTTAAAGGGGGGGGCTACGGTGAAGTTGGCCCCACCAATTGAAAAACAAATTTTCTGGGAAAACCGAAACCATGCAAATTCTAAAAACTCCATAGCAAATTCTAGCAAATTAGTAGCAATTTTTCTAAAGAGGTTTGAAGTCCCTGTGTTAAAGTGGGGGGCTACCGTGAAGTTGGCCCCACCAATTGAAAAACAAATTTTCTGGGAAAACCGAAACCATGCAAATTCTAAAAACTCCATAGCAAATTCTAGCAAATTAGTAGCAATTTTTCTAAAGAGGTTTGAAGTCCCTGTGTTAAAGTGGGGGGCTACCGTGAAGTTGGCCCCACCAATTGAAAAACAAATTTTCTGGGAAAACCGAAACCATGCAAATTCTAAAAACTCCATAGCAAATTCTAGCAAATTAGTAGCAATTTTTCTAAAGAGGTTTGAAGTCCCTGTGTTAAAGTGGGGGGCTACCGTGAAGTTGGCCCCACCAATTGAAAAACAAATTTTCTGGGAAAACCGAATCCATGCAAATTCTAAAAACTCCATAGCAAATTCTAGCAAATTAGTAGCAATTTTTCTAAAGAGGTTTGAAGTCCCTGTGTTAAAGTGGGGGGGCTACGGTGAAGTTGGCCCCACCAATTGAAAAACAAATTTTCTGGGAAAACCGAAACCATGCAAATTCTAAAAACTCCATAGCAAATTCTAGCAAATTAGTAGCAATTTTTCTAAAAAGGTTTGAAGTTCCTGGGTTAAAGTGGGGGGGCTACGGTGAAGTTGGCCCCACCAAGTAAAAAAAAATTTTTCTGGGAAAACCGACACCATGCAAATTCTAAAAACTCCATAGCAAATTCTTGCAAATTAGTAGCAATTTTTCTAAAGAGGTTTGAACTTCTTGGGTTAAAGTGGGGGGGCCAACTTCACGGACATGTAAATGGGTACTAGTTAAGTTTAAAAATGTATTAGATATTTTTATGCAATCTACATCATACATAATTGTATGGCGTTATAATGCAAAAAAAATTGGAATATGTTTTGTTAATTAGGTATTTGATTGAACACAATCAATTATTATGGAATTTTTAACTATAAGACATATTTTGACATTTAACTGGAATTTACGTTAAAATTATAAGAGAAATACGATGACTATAATCTGATAAAATAACCAAAATGTATGTTTTATTGAGAAAAAAATGAAATATTATGGAACCAAATATGTTGCAATAATGAACCAAGTTTAAATAATTAGGTAATAATAACGAATTATTAGTAAAAAGTATGAAGTATAAGACAATACAATAATTTATTAAATGAATAAAAAGAAATTCGTACAAGTAAAATCTAGATTAGGTTAGGTTAGGTTAAGGATTTAAGCTTTTACTGTAATATATAATAATACATCAACACATATACGGATGGACATATTTCGTGTGTGTGTGTGTGTGTGTGTGTGTGTGTGTGTGTGTGTGTGTGTGTGTGTGTGTGTGTGTGTGTGTGTGTGTGTGTGTGTGTGTTTAATAATATCAAGCTTTACAATTTCGAAATCGATAATCACGTCCTCAGATGTAAATAATTACGGTGACACAAACGAGATGCTGAGCCATTACGAGGCTAATTTCGCTGAACGGCCATGCGCTCGCAGGAGCGCGAAATCAATAGGTAAACGTTCGTTAAAAGATTTCACGGCGTGATAAATGTTTCGAATTGAAAAAAAAAACGAGTTAAACGGATTATTATTATCCGTCCCGACGTCAATTCGGATCTCGACCGAGCGCGCTAAGTGCGTGTATAATTGAATTTTTTTTCGAATTTAGATAATTCGATTCATCGCGACTTGCGACGATAATGAAATACATCGAAACGGACGTCGTCTGAAAAAAAAAAAAAAAAAAAAAAGACAAAATAAAACACCTTGCCGTTTGCAATAATAATAAAGCGTTTTATAAATAAATTACGCCCGCTCGAAAACGAACAAAAAAATAAATAAATAAAAACTCACTTTCAACAGGGCAATAATTTTAATGGTTGCCTACGACGTATAATAATATGAAAATTAGCCGCTTTCGTGCACTGCAGACACGGACGTCGCGTGACTTCTACTCGGAAAATTGCCGACTCGCTTAAATTCCTCTTAAAATATATAACATACCCATCGGCCGAATACGGGAATGTTCCCGAGTCACATTTCTTATTCATAACACACGACTAACTACGTACAGTCATTTTAATATACGAACACGCACGCCTTTTCCTCCTATCCTCGAAGTCGTGTGTGTATGTGTGAGTGTGTGTGTGTGTGTGTGTGTGTGTGTGTGTGTGTGTGTGTGTGCGCAAAGGTGTTTTCAACGTTTTCACGGTAAAAGCCGACAGCAGAAATTCCTCTTTAAACGCTAACAGCAACGTTACATTAACGTATCGACCGGCCAGATACGATAATATTTTCGAATTACGTTTCTCGTCGGTAAATTATAATATATGACTGTACGTAATTTTCACTCGCGCGCGCCTACGTGTGTGTGTGTGTGTGTGTGTGT
The DNA here is from genome assembly GCA_027580255.1 of Therioaphis trifolii. Classification (NCBI taxonomy): domain Eukaryota; kingdom Metazoa; phylum Arthropoda; class Insecta; order Hemiptera; family Aphididae; genus Therioaphis; species Therioaphis trifolii. The sequence continues at coordinate 36,198,528 of CM050408.1, read as the reverse complement.
GTGTGTGTGTGTGTGTGTGTGTGTGTGTGTGTGTGTGTGTGTGGTGTTGCAGGCGATTTTATTTAGTTAGTCAAAAGTCGCCGAAACGTCGTGAGTAGTGTTATTTATAGGTATTTGAAACACGGCGGTGTTTCGGGCGCGGGCCAAAGCAGACGCGGCGAAAATTCAACGGACGGGGAGCGAAAAAAAATTAAAACACGAGCACGTCGCGAGAAGAATTAACCGGGATTTTAATTAAATCTTTGTTGTGCGCAAAGGGCGTATTTTTTCGCAAAGGGCGCCCAGAAGTTTTGCGCGGTTAGATAATATTCGAAAAATTAACAATAAAGTTTCCGTTATTAAGACTCAATTATTCTTGTACGAATCTCTGACGAGATTTTCGTTCGAAATGGACTCGTGAAAACATAAACGAACGGGGGGGATGAAAAAAAAAATTAAACACCACCTAACTACAGACGCGAAACGTCACCCCCCCCCATATCAATCACGACAAATCAAATCCTCGCTAACGCAGTAGACATTATAGTATCACTGGACGGTTTAACGAAAACGTGTCGGACGCAACTCTGCGAACTACACGCCGACTAAACGCGGAATAATTAATTGAACATTTCGAAGTTTCAATTTTATTTTTCGAAAACTTTTGACCGAGTTCGTCCGTCGATTTCCCAGACAACGGGACACTATAACCGGGCGAACAAAACTCATTAATAAAAATAAAAAAATAAAACTATTATAATTATTTTACCTATACACGTCGCGCAGTTGCAGTAAAACTGTCGTACTTTAATGGAACGTAATAAAATCATGTGAACTTTGTTCGCAGTCGTAATGACAATTTTACGGTACTATTGTCTTAAACAGAAGTGTAACGAGTTCGTAAAAGAAGAATGTTTGTAACTAAGTCAAAGATATTAAAATATTCCCGGAATAATTTATCAACTTTGGTCCAAATTATTGATGTGCACGGGTGGATCATTGAGAATTTTTTTTTTTCAAGGCCCAGCCCAAAACTATGGCGATAACGCAGTACATAGACGTCATTACGGGGAGGCGAGGGGTAGCAATAACTACCCCACCCATTCATATGTGTTTTTGTAAATGTTTCAACTTTAAATAAAATTATGAGATTAATGATACATTTTTACCTAATTTTTATGAACAATAATTATCCTAGACTTATCGATACACCGATTGCTCCTGCATCCCTTCATCGGATTACAAACGAATTAAAAATATTGTTCAAGATGCTTGCTACCCCGTGCATTTACTCCGGACGACGCCCTCGACGCAGTACAACGACTTAACCTTTAAATGTTCAAAGACGCCAAATAATCGAATCGAATGATACGTTTGATTACCGTGCCACGACCAAACGTATTTTATTAATTCCGACGAGTGGATACAAGCCGACGTGTTCTGATTTCCTTGTAGTGACCCGAGCTATTGACAGCTTCGTGACATGTACAGATAAGTTATTTAACGACGGTGCACTTGATCTCGTTCAACAGCAACTTAGGTGGTTCGGAGAATTAATATAAAATGAATACACTTGACACTTTGTTGAATAATAATAATTGTTTTATTAACACAATAATAATATAATTTAGAAAAAAACTTGTATATAAATTTGAAGACAGAGTTTCAACTCTGCCAGAGAAAATAGAAAAAAGTTAATTTAGTAAATAATTTAAGCAACCAGGTCCGGTGGCGATGAGAGGCTATTAAGGCCTCACGACCGGTTGATCACTTAAATTTGAGACTGAGTCTAGCTCGGCTTTTCTATCTCTACTTTGTAGTGTTCAATTACAGGCTTTTTATACTAAAATCTACCGTGGCGTGATCTCGCCTGATGTCTAATCGGGACCACGGATTGGTTGAGGAAGTTGCGTGATTAGCATTTATTAATCACGCCACCTTTCGTTAATAGAAATATAGTGAACCGCTAGGCATTTTAACAAATGTTAAAAATAATGGTAATAATATTACATGCGTTTGAGCTTTGTATAATAAATAATATTTTACGTAAACGCCGGTTCACTACACTAGGTACAAACAGAAAATGTTTGTCGTAGTAAAATATCGCGCGAGTTATTCGTTAGCTGTTAAGCATTTGAGAAAATATAAAGAAACGAGTGGCATTTTTCATTTTTTTTTTTTTGTTATAGTTTTTCATATTGTATATTACATACGAAGAGAAAAACAAACGGTCAAATTACGTATATATAAAAAAAAAAAAAAAAAATGAAAAACAACAGGCGAAAATAAAGCCGTACAACGATGTTACAACGATGTAATGTATACGATCGCATAGGGTCAGAGACAACGTATAGCAGTTGTAGCTGATGTTCGAATTGTTATGACGTTTGCGTCGGACACGATGTAAATTATGAATGTTTATGGCGGACATAAACTACGATAATAGTTTAGATGTCAACCGTGTTTTACGGCCGTCCGAACGCTTTGAAACGCAAAACGGTTCTGGCCTCGAAACAGTCCGCCGACAAGTCGATTCCGCCGCTCCGAACAATTTATATTGTGCTGCACATTTCGGACGAAACGTCTGAGATCATTATCGGAACACGTGCTTGATAAATGATCCACGAGTTTCGCGTTATTTCAGTCGAACGCGCGTTGTCGACCGTTCGATTTGCGATTTGTTTTTTTTTTCCGATTAAAATCGTTATATTACGATCGTATCGTCAGACAAAAAAAAATTATTTGTTTTCGTTAAAAACGTAGTGATTATGACGTGTGCCATCGAAAAGTTTGGTATTCGGAAAAATGTGTATTAATATCATAACACGAAATTTTATCACGACGACCCGTATAATATATAATACGTAATAAAGTTTCAAAAAACGAAACAACAAAGACCGCCAAAATTAATATTTTAAATCGAAAATAAAAATAATTAAACTAAAAATATTTTTATTCCGTTCCGAATACTACAAAACCGTATAATCGAGTTTGGAATATTTATAAGGACGGGAACGCGGTCGTGATCGAATTGATTCGATACGATGTTCTTTCTTATTTATGATTACGGGTTTATTCGTATTATAAATCACGACTTCCGCGAGTCCTCTCCGTCGTCGCGTATAATAATAACCGCAGCGCATAGAAAGTTCAAAACGTTCGGATAGCATTCGCTTTAATCGAAAAAACAAGACAAAAAAAAAAAAAAAACTAAAATCAAAAAAATTTCTGTACCCAACTACGTTACCTTACTCGTCGTGCGCTCGTTTTAATCGCAGATGAGACGGATGAATTAAAAACGGAATCACCGGTGACCGCGGTGGTCGATCGAGTGGTGTAAAAGAAAAAAAAAAGAAGAAAAAGAAAAACGGGCGTCTACAAGGCGGGTTTCGGGTAGCGTGGGGGAGGGTCGAGGGCACGGAGACTCGTCGTCGTGGAAATCCATTGAAATATTTACATTCGAATCACCGTGAACATTACGCACGGCTCGCAGAAGATTATCTACGGCATTTGCTTAATCCGCATGGAAAGCCGTCGTCGACGTCGCGTTACGTGTACGTTTCGACGGCATTGTATTTTACTTTGTGCGGCCCGGGTGGGACGCGAAGACGCGGACGCACACGTCGAAACGGGTCCACGTAGCCGCAAATTCAGTATGGCGTTATACTGTGGGGAATCGGAATAACATTTTTTTTATTAATTTTTTTTTATTTTAGAACTTCCAGCAAACACTATTATAGTTCGACAATTATAAAAATATATAATATGGTTTTGATTAGCAACATGATATAAATAAAATATGAATAATATAGATAATTACAAAGTATATGGATAGTAATAACATAATTCGAATAAAATAAAGTTAACATACCAAATAATAGATATTGGGAGTAAGTAGATAACATCATAGTTAAAGATTATACGTATAACATGACAACAACATAAAACAATAGGAGGTTATATTAGTTTGCAAAACAAACAGTGTTATGTAATAAAATTATACAGTGTGATTAAATAATAAAGGTAATAGAGAGATGAGTATTAGATATTATATTTAAAATGAAAGATTTTAGCTAAGGAGAGAACCGTTTATGAACAACCTCGGTAAGGAGGGAAATTAGTGAGCTAATTAAAGAATTAAAATTAGATATAAATTGCGAAAGAATAGTAGAAAAGGCTTCAACTGAAGAATTATCGATTTTGACAGCTTCAGCATAAGATTTGGTTTGAGGCTGCCGAGCGTGATTTTCACACGGAATAACATTATATCGATAATATTACTCCGTCGCGTCGTGGTGCTGCGGATCGGCGGCCGCCAGCTGTTTTAGACGCGGCGTATAAAACGAATCAGAGGTCCGTTATTCCGGTTTTTTTTTTCTCGCCGACAAAACAAATTTCTGATTTGATAAAAAATAAAAATCAAAACAATTAAAAAAAAAAGATACTTTGATCTGTGCCCGGAATTCGAACGGACGCAGATTTGGGTTATGACAGTTTGGAGTATGGAAATTATTGAAGTTCGAAATATTTCGGTGAAATATAGAAAAATATTTTCACTCTAGTATTAGGGCACATGTATACGTTAACTCATTGATTGCGATGTTAATTATATAGGTTTCGGCCGTAGGTTACCTAGAATTACCTAGAAAATTCTAAAACAATTGTCGATTTTCAATATTATAAAATTCTTTTAATTTACAAACGTAAAATTATTTTATAATTTTTCATACCATAGTTTTAGAATATACACTAGTAATATGGATGATTTGTTATAGAGTTATGTAGGATTTCACACATAATATTAACCTAGAGATAACATGTATTTTAATAAAAAAAAAAAGCCAATTATTTTAATTTTACAAGAATAAAATAATTCACGCAATTTCAGTACCCTAAATACAGAAAATGATGGAGTATCCACCGCCTCTGTTGACTTGATCGTTTTGCGATGTTCAATCTCTTTTTACATTTATAATGTCGTATTTTATTGTTACACTGCAGCTGTTTTCGTTCAATCGATTGTCGAAAAATTAAATCGAAAATAATATCGAGTTAAAAAAAAAAAAAAAAATTAAAAATAGTCGATGTGTTTTATGATCAATTTTTAAATAAACAAAAAAAACGGTGAGGGTTGGTACTTGGACACGATTCATGAGAACTCGATGATGAGGTTTTAAATGTAAGGGGTGCTTTAAAGTTCTTATAAATTGAATAAATTGTGCAGTGAAAATGCACATAATTTAAAACGGGTTCGTTACTTTTTTACGAAATTTTTCGAACTAAACTTAAAAGTTTGGTATAAATTAAAATAATTTCTCGGTATCACTGTCGATTGTTTATGCGTATAATCATTTTCACGAAGAAAATAAATGAAACGTTGTTCTTTGAAAAAAAAACATATATTGAATCCAAAAAAAAAAAAATTATATATATACAAATAAACGGTTTTATCAGTTCTCGTTATATTATATTATCACTTTTTACATAACTTTAGTAGTAGTATTTTATCAAAGCCAAATATGCTTAGACGACCTACGGTTAGTATGGTAAAATTGAAATATATTTATTAAAATACTTTCGAACTTCAGTAGCGAACAGGTAGAATCTACATTTTTCCAATATTAAAATAACAATGAATATTATCTATTATCGATATTTTTCAAAGAAATACCCGAGGTGTGGTTTTCAATTTTCGACCGTAGTGACGTTTCGACTACCGTTCATCTAATTTTCCACCGTCGTATCAACAGCTGCTGATTGTATGATACGTGCACAATGGACGCTGGACTTGCAGAAATTCACCGATTGTCAATACCTACTCTGCGTCGATTCATTTCGAAGCGTACCGATAGACCGTTATCCATTTAATATACGACAATTATCTCGATATTGAAAATGCCTATCAATATAGTAACATATCTTTATTTTCCATTCATTTCCGTCGTACAGAAATTTACGTCCATTATAGAACAAAACACTTATCTTACTAATTGAGTACTCGTTTTTTTTCACGTTTAATTCGATATTATATTTTTAAACAAATATTAACTTAAAATCCACCTTTAAAATTTCAATATTACGATGACCAATAAATGTCCAAAAACTTCCATTATTCGATTCGAGTGTACTTTACAAAGCGCGTTAAGGCCTAAAGAGCGTGGTGTCAAGAGTTCAGTTGACAAAAATATTCTATTGCGCATGAATCCGCGTCCTATTTATTATTGTTTAGACTTTAGAGGTTTAGACGATGCCGTTTGAGCGTTCATGACTGTCATAGTAATTTAAATATAATGCCTTTAACGTTTTTAACATCTACTTAATTACTCACAGCAAATTTATAACGGACTTCGGCCTGTATCGCTTTCTGGCTAATTAATTATTAAATTGTGTACAACATTCAAGATATTTTTACGATTTCAATTTAAATAGATTCCAATCTTTTGAAAAAAAAAAAAAATATTATTTCCTATGGGTATTTCATAAAGTAAACTAATTTATTCAAAATATTGAAATGTTCGATTATAATTTATAAATAATTTTCAAGCGAATATCGAAAATCAATTTAATTTCCATTTATCTTATAAAACTTTGTAATCTATCGATTACTTATATTCAGAAAATATTTCAATAATTAGTTAATTAATTTACAATTCAGAGAAAAATATCGTTTTTAAACGGCGTAACTTCATGTTGGTTTAGGAGTTACATCTATTTTTGATCGGAATTAAATTTTTACTTAGTGACACTGATCATTTGATTTTATTGATATCACAATAACAGTTGGCTTACGAGTTAAGCCAATTAAAAAAAAAAAAAAAAAAAAAACATACGCCTAACGATATTATCCTCCGAGTGGAGAAGGGTGTGTTTCAAACGGTTCTATTTGTCGGACCACGTTTTTTCTGCGACAACAAATGCAAATAAATGCGATATAACAGATTAAAATAATTTATAGTTACAGTAATTTACGCTCGTGTAAACTGTACGAAAAAAAAAATTGTCAATCGTTCGATTCCCTTAATTTATCATACAGCGAGATTTCGTCGTCGACCTTAATCACTCATATTACGCCGTAAACTAGTCAAACATTCTCTCCTCCCAATTACCCGAGCAGTTTGTTTAAGAGATTTATCCCGACAACGTCTGCGAGGCGATGATTGAGCGCTCCGGACCTCTCGTCACCGTCCAAAACTAAAACACACTAACAACCCTTATTTTTCAAAATCGACTTATTCATATGCCCTCATTTGGTACTTTTTATAACACCGAATGAAAAACCGTGCTGTTTTTTCGAGATTTTAGAAATATTACAGTGACGTACGTTTTACCGTTTGAATATAATAATTATCACGATACGTCTTATTGCTTTCAACATATTGTCACGTTTCACCCTTCCGATAGGATTTACACTACAATGTGCTTTATTCTTTTACTGCGATACAATATTCTTTATTAAGTTTTCCGAAAGCTCTAACGAGAAATAAAGAGAGTCCGAGTTGTATCTACAAAAAAAAAACAAATTATTCAGTCGGTTTTAAATATCAACCGAAATTAATATTTATAAATAAAGGGGTAACCTTATACACTGATTTGGATGACGAATAATTATTATGAAACCGATTTTTCCAAACTTTTTTTTCTGTTATCAATTATGGAAAGTTTTGAAAATTCAAATTTGACTTTGACGGCTGTGTACATTATACATTATATTGAACGAAGACGTTTTGACGTGTTTTTAAAACACCAAGGCGTTTCGAATGATTTATAATAATTTTTTTCAGTTTTTTACCTTTATAAAGTCGTTCTACGAGTGAAAATTGTTTTTTCAAAACTGTAACAAAAACTGACCTCTCGTCACGTCCAGAAGCGTCAACCGTCTTTGAACCAGCGCGGCGCGCCCTGCTTTCCGTCATGAACGCCAATTATGTAATTCATAACATCAATACCTGCCGACTGGGTAAACGAACGCGATTCGTTGATCAACGGACACGATAATAACGCTGTAATATACACAAAAGTCTAACGAAGGCTACGATTCGTTTTCCCGCAGCGGCACACAGCACGTACCTACCGATATTTACGAAAAATATATAATACGATCGTCCCGCGTGCGCTTTTGAGGTCATTTATCAGCTAATATCACGTCGTATCCATTAGCGACTATATCACGGAGTAATAGAATATATATATATATATGTGTGTGTGTGTGTGTGTGTGTGTGTGTGTGTGTGTGTATGTGTGTGTGTAGACAACGAAACGTTCAGCCGCCCACTCGCGTACCGACTCCCTCCCCATCGAAGCCGCTGGAAACGGCAGACATTCCAAATGTATATTATAATATTTGATTTACATTCGATATCAAATACCACGAGATGAGCGGCGCACAGAGAACGAACGAAATTATTGATCTATCGACGCACGAAAATTGTTTGAATAGCAGCTGCGTCGAATATATACATGATGTTTGTATATATAAATAAATATATATATATATATATATATATATATATATATATATATATATATATATATATATATTTGTTTATTTATTTAGGGTCGTTTTCCGTATTGTTTGGAGTAAACAAATAGCACAATATATTACACGCGCATATACATTAATATACAATTATATATAAATATATACGTACGAGTACTTATAATACATGAAATACACATCAAAGCTCGTCCGGACACGAACGTAACGATTATAAATACAAGCGGTGAAATATGTACAAAATATCCTTTCATCCTGTGCTGCGGCAGTTCCGCCGCGGGCTTGAATTGCTTACCTTTTGTTTATGACGAACGTGAATCGTTCCCACACACACACACACACACACACACACACACACACACAAATATGGCAATTTTAATTATTTAATTGTCAGAGAAAAATCAATAAAATCGTGGAGTGCAACAGATTTCCGAACACACTTGAAAATCGTGCACTCTAGGAGAACGCCAACATTTTCCCCCGTCGTCTTGACCTGGCCTAGTTGTTGTACATCCCGGGGGAAACCGACCGAGTTCGCCGGGTTAAACGAATTCTACGTATTATATGTAATAGTGCCATACGCGTGTGGTGTATTTGATCATCTTTATTTATTTATATATTGATAAAGAATTTTATTTTATTTTATCGTCACATCGAATGAAAAAAAATCCACAAAATTATCGATTGAATATCTATTGGAAATATTAAGATTAATATAGATTTACTTTATGATATGTGAATCCGATCAACTCAAACGCGTATGTTTCTGTGGAAAACAGAAATCGCAAGCGTTCCATCGTGTTTAGTATTTAAATGAATTAAAATTTCCATCAAGTTTTCAAATCACTGGAATTACGAAGTGCATCGTATTGTCTTCATAAACATTCAAATAATCCACTACCATACTGATAGTTTAAATCACTCGACAAACTCCTTATTACCTAAATTCAAATAAAAAAAAATATATATATATATATATGTGATAGTTAAGTACTCGCCATGTATATCCTTTCGGACATTACTGTGACAGTCCACTGGTCTGTGGTCACCGTAATACGCTTACCCTGTGGACGGACGTTTTGTCGGGAAGTGGTTCCAAAATTATTTAAAAGAGAAATAAAAAAAAAAACAAAAAACAATGATACGCTAGTATTCATTACCATATAGGCGCATACGATATGTATATTATGTTCATTCAAGCAAGTGCTTCTTTGAGAAATAAAATAATTTAAAAATTGTGTTGAAATTTATTATTTAACACTCGTTTCTCTCGTTGAAAGACATTTTACAGCGACTTACTTTCGTTGAAAAATTCTTTAAATTCAAACATCGACATTAGGTAACAAGATTAAATTGTACGTTTTAAGGTCATACGAATTACGGGAAAAATGTTAAAATCATATTTTTTCTTAAACTTTTTTAGTTTATTCTCCCGACAAATTCAGCATATTACACTGAAATCGATATTGTCTTTTAGCAATATTATTATTCGTGCATGTTTAGATGTTTAAAAGCGCTGTCGACGACAAACGAGACACGATATATCAATGAAGTTTTAAATGTCGTTAACGCACAATAAATGCCTTGAACGATGATAATGTTTGGTTCCCGTCCGGACCCCAAAACCTACCGTCCGGGCGCGCCTTTGACGTATTATACTCGATAATGGATTATAATTTGTGTTCACGATTCGCCTTTGAGGAGTTTGAACGAGCGTACGCGGCGCACCGTACGACAAACGTGACACACGACGCCGCGTAACGATCGGAAATAATATCGGAGACGCGGCGGACCTTTGAGACGCGAGGCCCAAGACGCGTTTATCAATCGGTTTGTGATTTGCCGGTCGACCCCTCGTCGAGAGCAGAACTTCCGACGACGACGACGACGACGATACACCCGGGGGAGGAAACCCTTAAAGTTTCGTACGGTTCCCGAAAGGCCTCCGTTTTCCGTACGCGAACACGTGTTGCTGCGAATCATTATTACCGAGCGGCGGCCGTGTTGTTTTGCATAACGACGCCCGCGATGTTTTCGGCTTCATTATTTAAACGACGACGGCACGAGCGTAGAAGGGCGGCGAGTCGGAGGGAAATTAAGGTCTTACATGTTTTCGCACACAAAAACGTGGGTGTGTGGGTGTGCGCTCATTCTGCCGCGCGTCTCCATTAACGCGCGTGTACGAGCACACATAAACTCTAGACTCCGCGTCGTCCGTATGCGCACGACGACACCTACCTATTTCGCGTTTTACACGGCTCGTAAAACGACTCGTGTACCGCAGGTCGTCGTCGTGACGAGCGAAACCGTGAAATTAAAAAATAAACTGAGAGTGTCATGGGCGACCCTAGGAAGATGTGAAAACGGTAGGTATATGTGAGCTTAGGAATATAGATTTACTATGTAGAATTTGAAGTAAATATTCTTAATTTAAAAGACACGATTTCATAATATTTGTATTAGGTTAGATTTAAAATGTTTTAAGAATTAAATTTGTTTAAATTTTATTTTCCGGACACAAAGCCGCGATATTCAATTCAATTATATATTTCGAATAATATGAAAGTAATAGTTGACTGAAATCATAAATAAGAATGGAAATTTATGTTCTCAGTTAAAGCAAAAACGAAAATGTATCAAATAACATTTATTAGAAAAAAAAAATACATTTATATAAACAATGAACATGTAGAAACATGTCAAACGAGCGTTACGTGAAAAAGGTAACGCTTGAAAATTTCATTGCCCAAACGGAAAGGACTGAACGCCGTATAAGATGTTTTCACATCAAAAATGTGCGTTAAAAAATCACACCGTTTCTGACGTCTCCGAGCGCGTTCTCCGTTCGTCGGACCACATGACGTTACCACCTGAGAGGCGTATTTAGACACAGGCCCGAGCCTAGAGCGGCCACATTTGAAGGGAGGCAAATTTCAATATATTTTTTTTTTTTTTTACAGAATTACAAAAAGTATTTTTCATTCGACGACATCGAATTCGAATTTTTTTTCGACTAGAGAAATTCGTTTACGAATCATAAGTTTTATGATTTAGAGCAGTGGTTTTCGACCTTTTTAACAATTCGGCACACTTAATCTCATAAAAAATTTTCTCGGCACACCGATCCATATAATAGTGTATACACTACGTAAGATAAATGTATCTAGACAAAATTATCTATGGCACAACACTGGAAGTGACTACGCAGTACTGATCGCGGGAGAAATACTGGTAGTATTTCTGCGGCACAGCTATGACGCACACTCGCAGGCTCGAAATCGGATACGCGTAGTATTTACACGTTATAGTTGTACGCGTTTTGTGTTACGCCGTCGGGGCTACATCCCCGGATCGTAAACAACAACCCTACAAACCAATAGTGGCTGTTTTTTTTTAAATTCATAAGATTACTATTAGATATCACGAGGTTTTACAAAATTTTGATTGTCAGTGTAATGTGCAAGTTATAAAAAAAAATAAAATTAATATCTATAAACGGAAGGCAATTATTAAGATATCGTTTTCGATAGTTAAAATGTACTTAGTAATTGTATTATAAATATTGTTCATATTATCACGGATTCCGACTAATATGAATCAGACGTAGAGGTGTAAGCTCGGTAAATTTTTACCGCGTAAATTTACCGCTAAGGTATATTACCGGTAAATTTACCAATTATTTTTTTACTAATAAATGATTTTCTAACGGAAAAACTATCATGTGACACCTTAAATTAAACGTCTTAATGAGTTGAATATTCATAACATATCAGAAGAATGGAGTAGTTAATATTATAGAACTTAAAACGTCAAACGTTCTGATTATAACTAAAGAAAAAGACAAATAAAACTAAAAAACTCGAATTTACTTTGTTTTTTTTTTTGTTGTTGTTGTTGATGTTTTGTCAAGGTACTTAATAAATCTGATTTGATTGATTTACATTTAATTTTATAGGTACATTTTTAATATTTATATTCATATAAAATAATTTAAAATTAAAAAAAAAAGTCAACAATAGTATAGTACACTACAAGGTACTTATACAAAGTCATTATGTTAAATTTATAACACCACGAACACCCTGCTATTCAGTAAATAATGACAATAAGCGTTACAATAATATTGTAAGTTCATGAAAAAGAGGAAGCGTGGTGTTCCTCGGGGTGTCCCTAATGTGACATACAAAAATTATCAAGATTTACAGCGTTTACGGTAAATTTACGTACATTTTACATCTCTAATCAGACGGTTCAACAATAATTTAAATATTGAATAATATGTTTAAAAAAATAATAAAATGAAAAATAAAACGATTTTTCAAAATCAATAACGACCGTATAAAAAAATTTAACGCCAAATTAACTCACAAAACACGATCGAGATGCACTCAAAGTGTCGTTCTGCACAAACTTTGTCGAACTACACACACGCTTTTAGTTTCTGATCGGAATAGGACACGTCGATAACGGTATTTAATACTCGTGCAATTACATTTCACTTTTACTTATCACGCCATCGCAAAACGGCAGCAACAGTTGTTTCAGAAATCGAAAACCGTCGAGTGCGACAAACCGACTTCCACTCGTCGAAACTCTGCACGTTGTCAACGACACCGAAGATTGTTTCGATTATTCCCAGCCGTTTAAAACCACGCACGTCGCTCACGTTCGGTCGAATATGTTTCGCCAAAATAGAAACGACACACCGTACGGTTAAAACGTAGACGTGAAATCGCTTTTTTAAACGTATATTTTTGTAATGATTTCGAAAAAAATTAACCAGAATATAATCGATAAATATATGTATTTCTTGTTTTAAATATTATTGACAAACTATAACATCGGTTTAAATCCGGGAATCGTGACTCCATAGTGTTTATCATGCGACAACGGTAGTTATAGATTATGTTTGTCATACGCTAAATGCACTCACCGTTCGAGAATCGATGTTTGTACGTGATCGTATTGGAAAAGCAAATCGCGCCGCCGTTTTTGTTTTTTTTCCTTATTCATATTATTACTTTCAATCGGTAAAATTTTTGGGGGGAATATGAATTTCTTAAGTGCGACGAAGTGTGAAAATCGGAGGACGCGCAGCCGTCGAGCGAGAGTTTAGAGGGCGGTTAAGCACTCGAAAAAAGAAAACACAAACGACTAAGCTGGGAAGAGTTGCACATGGGCCCGAGTATATTGACGAACGAACGGCCGTGTTATTTTTTTTTTATATTTTTTAACGCTTGGTTCCTCGACAGTCGCTATAATACGCCGAATAGTTATTCCGTCGGCCGACACGGCTGTGTGTGTGTGTGTGTGTGTGTGTGTGTGTGTGTGTGTGTGTGTGTGTGTGTGTGTGTGTGTGTGTGTGTGTGTGTGTGTGTACATGGTTTGCTTTTAGCGTTACCAGACCGTTCTGATTTCTATAAAGAATCCGCGAATGTCAATTTCACACGTCGCACGAACGGGTCTACGAGACTATGATGATAATCGACATCGCGAAACGTCGCGCATCGTTTTGTGACGTACGTAATACACATGCGCGTGTGCGCCAAAAGATATGACGGCAAGACTTCACAAATGCGATCGGACCCGGAACAGTTAGTGATGGGCTGTGGGTAAATACCCAACGGGTAAGAAATATATTTTGGGTAAATTCCAGGGAATTTACCCATGCCATTTTTTCCTTTGAAAAATTGGGTATTTTTTGTTTTTAATGTGACTATACTGTTTTATCTTAAATTGTGGTTGTAACCAAGGTGGATATATCTCCACCTTGGTTGTAAAATAAATATTAAAGTGTATTAAAATATCACATGACTACAATACACACACATCAGGTGGATCAGCAATGTCTTTCAAAACAACTTTTCCTCCTGAACAGCAAAAACCTGCAGGCTCTTTGGACCATTTCAAAGCACGACAATAATTACATTTTAAATTCATATTTCCTATGATAACGTGAGAATCATTTTTATAATCTATTAATTTATCATTAGTAAATGCCGACATTTCACGGCGACGCCATGGAACACGGCGTAGTTCAACTAAATTTTCGTCAATAGGAAAATTAAATGCAAAGTTGTTATTAATATTGTTTGCATTAATACTACTAACACTATTGGTGATAGGTATATTATTTATATTATCATCATTATTGTTACTATCGCTGTTAACATAGGCGGACCCAGACTTCTACATTCGAGTGTGCTCAGCCTTTTTTTGTAGTAATTTTTTTAGCTATAAACAAAATTTAACTGAACTGTTTATGGAATTTCTTTAGCAAATAATTTTTTCCGTAAGACAATATGAACCATTTATTTGAGAAACGACGTAAGTCACAAAATATCACAAATTGAGATAATGCTTGGAATGTGTTATCAAATGATAGACAGATTATGTGTGAACATTTGTAAAAGAAATATTCAATTTTAAGACGGTGGCACCACTTTAAATAATCAGTATAGAAGAGAAACAACGTAAGTCCTGGACTTATATGAAGTTTTACCAGAGGATTTACCAGTGGAAAACGACTGACGTGGTTCTGGATGAATATCAAAACCCCGATCGTTAATAATGTAATAGAAATTGTTTTAAAATAAATTCGATAAAATAAAATTTATAATATTATAATATACCAATAAAATGAATTTGTTGCAGTAATTTTATTAGTTGCAGTCTTTTTATTAATGAAAATTTATGAAAATTATATTTTAATAATAATATTGTTTAGTCGTAATAAGCCCGAATACGCTTATTTGAGTATAAAGGTAAGTCCAACATGAACCTATGGTAATTCAGTCAAGTATTTACACCACAAAGAATCGTTTATTGTAGAAACAACGTAAGTCCACCAAATTCGAATGGACCCCACTTCCCCCCCCCAATGGGCCAAATTTAGTTTTTTTTTTTTTAAATGTGTATCTCGAGGAGTTCTTGGAATTAGGCCTCACGGTTTATCTGCCATATATCACTGCTAGCGTAAAAACAATTTTCTCTTATTTTCTACGAATCACCTTTTTGTGACTTACGTCGTTTCTCAAATAAATGGTTCATATACAAAATATATTAAAAATATATTCTCGGTTTCCGAGAAAAAGCAATATCTTTTCGCTAAAAATAGTTTTTACCACCACTATTACACCGATTAGACCGAATTTTTTGTATGGAGGATAACGACACCGAATACAGTATATTGAATATAACGATGAACAAGTACGATGTAATGATTTTACTAATATAAGAATCCAGGCTTCGTTAATGATGTAAAAATAGCGATTGGTAAAAAATACACGTAATTATTATTTCAGAGAATGAGCTCTTGCAGTTTTACTTACGAAAAATTGAAATTCAATCAATGTGTGTTTATATCATAAATTGGTTTTTTTTTAAAATAGTAAGCTTATTTTGTTTATCATTTGTTACCAATTTATTATTATTTAAATACAATATTTGCTTGTTTAACACTAAAAACTTGGTACCTACCTGTGTAGGTATAATGTTTAATTATATAAATTGACAAACAATTTTTTTTTTAATTTTACCTTACTACATATGTATTTAAAATGTACAAAAAATCAAAATGCTAAGGATTACCTATATATTATATGAAAATTACAACTTATAATAATTTAAGTACCTACCTACATAAGTAATATTGTATTCATGGCTATCATAATTTATATGAATATATAAAAATTATAATTTATTATTTTAATACTGGTGTTGTATCTTTCATAATATTTTATATCTATAAATTTATAAACAATCTATGCTTATTAATTTATGATTTTTTTTTTTTACTTCTACTTATCATAATATTTTTTCATTAAGTAGATATTTAGGCTTAGTTTAAATCTATTTGAATTAGGTAACATAGTTCTCTAAGTTGTTATAAAATAACATTTATTAAAATTATCTGTTTAAACAAAAATTATAAAACTATACCTAATTTAGGTATTTTGGCTTCGATCACCACATTTTAACATTTTGTTCGTTGATGAATAAAATTTTATTCAATTTTTTTTTTTTTTAAGTAATTACCCAAATTACCGGGTATTTATTTTAAATATCAGGTAAATAACTAGAGAATTTACCGAAAACATATTTACCGTGTATTTGCCCATCATTAAGAACAGTGGAGAAATTTGTATTTTTCACGCGTACAATATTGCAAACGCTGAATTAGTTGCAGTTTTATTCAGTGATAGATTTAAGGGGGAAGCACGCAGGGGAACTGAGTCCCTCTTATTTTCTCGGGAGAAAAAACTGTACCCTTTCTAATTTTTTTAATGGAACGCAAATAACGGGACCGCGAGGACTCTCAGTAATTTTATAAAATTGTTTTACAAGTAGTTATTATTATTTTTTTTTTTTTATTAAAGTCAAAATAATAAAGATTCGATATTTTATTTTGATTGATTTTACTCTGTACTAATGCAATATACATACTATATTGTTTATACAATGGATTTTTAAAGAGTGAAATTCTATGGTTCATAAATAAAATATAGATAACCGTTTTTTTTTTTTTTTTTTATTGATCTAGTAATACAACCAAGCATCTATGGTCGTTAGTTTCAAATGAGGTGGAAAAAACGTTATTTACATTAGATATACATTATATTATTAAGCGTGTTCTAGTTATTAAGAACAAAAGAAGAGTATACAATATAATTTTTAAATCGAGTGATAAAATAGTTAGGTGATTTGAGGAAGTCGATTATCTTGGTATTGTCCTCGAGTTCTGGTCCTTGTGCAGTGTCGATTCCAATCCTTTGCCTGTCTTGTTCGTACTTGAGGCATTCGGTTAATATTTGTTTCACGGTCAGTCTTACACCGCAATCAACACATATCGAAGCTTCTCCCTTAGCCAAGATAACCGTTTACGTCCCGCCGAAACGTAACCTTTATTTTAAATTTAACGATATTGTGCTTTATAACGTTCGTAAGTGTTACAAAAATAAAGGAACAGCTATTTATAATTGAAATAATATTTGACTTGATGTGGGGAAAAAAGCCTCAAACAAAATGTTGACACATTTAAAATCAAGCGCACAAATTTTTTGAATAATCACTTAACATGGCGATGATATATGCAGTTATTTTTTTTCTATCGATGAGTTTTATGTAGAGTAAAGGAGGAGGAGGGGTTTAGGGGAATTTTCCCCCAGGGTGTCATTAGGAGTTTTCTCATGGAACGCTCTTTATGGAAACTTTTTTTTTTCAACTCAACCACTGGTTTTATTATGAAAAAAATATCGTTTTTAAGTTTTCAATGTTTTCTCGAATGACAATCGCAACTTATAACTTAACACTGCGGGACGGCGGAATTCCAGTTTGTTTTTAAAACGTTAAAACATTTTTCTTTTTCGACTAATAAGTAGTTTATGTAAGCTTTTAACGAGTGGCGGAGCGGGAGGTCTCGAAAAATCGTACTACCACTACGCCGCTGCTCTAAACTTCGAATGTTTGTGTTTGTTACTCATAAATATACTATTGGTATTATGATATAAAAATAATAAGTATATAAACAAAAAAGTTCGGTAGAAAAATTTCAAAAACATAAAACATCACTTTGATGAAAAAAATGTATAACAATTACACGTTTTATTGAATCATAAAAATGTGCTTCTATTAGATTTATCGTTAATTATTCAAATATTGCTATGTATAAATAAATTGCAAAACTACTCTCGATAATATAATATTACGTAACGTGTAGCCAACATACACAAACGTGTACTATTGTACCTGTGCATACATGCACAGTTCACGTTTTGTTTTTGTACCTTAATCTTAATCTTATGCTATAAAACGAGCAAGGGATTGTATGTACCTATTTCCAGTCATGCCATCTCGAAAACGGCTCTAACGATTTTTCTTATATTTCATATATAAAGAGTTTTCGACACCTCAAAAATCCAATGGACTTAGTCAAAATTTCAAGAAAATTTCATTTCTATGAGTTTTCATAAAAAATCTTTTACGTATTGTATCCTTTTGCCGTGTACGGCAACGGACGACGTGCGTGAAGTTGGCCCCCCAACTATGTCCAATTGAATCCAAACCTATCCCAACATTTAGTAACCTTTTAGTAACTAATTGTAACCGACAGCAAACAATTTGTAACCAAACAGTTTCCGAGAAAACTCAATTTTCATTTCGGGGGGCTAACTTCACGTAGCCCCCCCGACTTTGTCCAATCGAATCCGGACCTATTCCAAAATTTAGTAACCTTTTAGTAACTAATTGTAACCGACATCAAACAATTTGTAACCAAACAGTTTCCGAGAAAACTCAATTTTCATTTCGGGGGGCTAACTTCACGCATCCCCCCGACTTTGTCCAATCGAATCCGGACCTATCCCAAAATTTAGTAACCTTTTAGTAACTAATTGTAACCGACATCAAACAATTTGTAACCAAACAGTTTCCGAGAAAACTCAATTTTCATTTCGTGGGGCTAACTTCACGTAACCCCCCGACTTTGTCCAATCGAATCCGGACCTATCCCAAAATTTAGTAACCTTTTAGTAACTAATTGTAACCGACATCAAACAATTTGTAACCAAACAGTTTCCGAGAAAACTCAATTTCCATTTCGGGGGTTAACATTTTTGATACATATCGGTTTGACCATATTATTATGGTTTTCGTTACGTTATCCGGTTGTATTTATTTAAATTGTATACGATATACATTTATAACATAATAATATTTGGTAGGTCACTTTTTAAACTTGTTACTCACTATTATTCGTAATCTAAGTAAAATATATAATGTATAGGTATGTAACTAAAATAATATTTTAGATACTTATATTTGTAATCTACTTTAAGTCAATGGCTGTGTATATTTTTATTTAAAAACTATTACAGAAAATGTTAAACGAAATAAAAAATAAAATAAAATAAAACATTTTAATGAAGAATAATAATTTATTTATATAATATGTGGTAAAAATATAATAATTAAATAAGATCTTAATTTTTTTCAAACTATGGAAATTAAATCCTTTCAGTTCATAAGTGATAACCAAAGTACGAAATATATTTGAAGTATGTACCTATAAGACAACCCACCAAGATAGAAATAGAGTTTTCTCGGAAACTGTTTGGTTACAAATTGTTTGATGTCGGTTACAATTAGTTACTAAAAGGTTACTAAATTTTGGGATAGGTCCGGATTCGATTGGACAAAGTCGGGGGGATGCGTGAAGTTAGCCCCCCGAAATGAAAATTGAGTTTTCTCGGAAACTGTTTGGTTACAAATTGTTTGATGTCGGTTACAATTAGTTACTAAAAGGTTACTAAATTTTGGAATAGGTCCGGATTCGATTGGACAAAGTCGGGGGGGCTACGTGAAGTTAGCCCCCCGAAATGAAAATTGAGTTTTCTCGGAAACTGTTTGGTTACAAATTGTTTGCTGTCGGTTACAATTAGTTACTAAAAGGTTACTAAATGTTGGGATAGGTTTGGATTCAATTGGACATAGTTGGGGGGCCAACTTCACACACGTCAACGGACGGCGGCTAGACGTGGCCGCCCAAACTTCCCCTTCCATATGACCGTCGCGCGACGTGATAGTTCATATTATCATTATACGTTGCTAATGGAAAACCTTTCTTGGGACCGCAATGATGACAACGCGACGTTCTGGTTTCTGGTAACCTACAATTCGATTCTCCCTGCATGTAGCGTTCTCCCTGCATCGGACCCCCAGATTCTTCCTGCGTCGGACCCGTAGCGTGTCCGACGGCCAGTCGTTGAATGATCAAAAAAAAAAAATAATACACATTTAAATATTTAAATGATACAAATAATACTTTTAAAAATTCAAAAAATTAATTTTTTAAATAATATTCGCAAATTTAATGGTAAATATCTTTTAATTTTACATTTTATTAAACAAAAAGAACAAATTCAAAACTCAAATTCAAACTTCCGTTTATATACTTATCAAGTAAATATTAATATTTTTTATTAAATTCAGTTTACAAATCATTTTATGGAAAAAAATGTGTTTTAAAATCATAAATTATAAAATTTTCTTCGTTTAATTACACGAAATTTCCCACGTATACCTCATATTCGGAAAGTACCAATAAATACTTTAAGCTTTGAACTTTCAGTTTATCACTGTCTGCATTGGGGAATTCGCGATTTCATGGTAAAAATAATTAACTTCATGAATTCTCCCCATAAGACTAATGCAATTTTTATTTATCTTTGCACCATTGTATCTAAAAATTTGGCACGACGATCGACTATAAGACCCATACCATTTGATTCCTGAGGCTTTTCTCTAACAACCTGTATATGTCTTAGTTGGGGAATTGATTGGCCAGAGCGTCCTTAAAATCTTTAAGATATTTTTTTTTCATAATACTCTAAAAAAATATAAATTTATAAATATACAAAGATAAAAAATTCGATTGACATTTTAAGATTTTATTTTTCAAATATCATTTCCGAAAACAAATTAGTAAAAAATAGTAAAATTTCAAAACACAATATATCAAGTTTATACATTAAGGGTGACTTTTACAAGCTATAATTTTCTGAACATTTTTTATTTATTAACGAAAATCTACTTACAAAAAAATAAGCATACTTTTTTTGCATAAAAACAATTCAGTGTAAAATAACCGCACCTACTACTACTAATAAATAGATCGGAGATCTACGATATCTTACGATCGAAGATCGGCCTTTCTGGTACTAATAATAAACTCTGTATAGTATCATACGTCTTCGTATTCAAAAATATGTTAAAAACGTTGCCAAAGGTTTACGTTTGATTGGTAATACGCGTTTATATACAATTTTTAAAACTAGTTTTTTTTTTTTTTTAACTTAGTTTTGAATATTGAGGCATTTCTCTTGTTCGCTCCCTAAATATTACTCTAAATTCCTATCGCATACTTTCCTTCGATCACACTCCGCCTTTCTCGCTACAACTGAATTTATCCACAATTCTGCGCTGCTTATATAATCCCACTTTGTAAATAAGTGTCGAGGCTAATTGTTTTCACAAAGTTTCCATAGTAATAATAATAATAATAATAATAATAATAATAATAAACATACATACATCGAGACTGTGAACACTTGCGTATAAAGGAAATATGTTGTGTTTTCAACGATTTGCGTTAACCTGAAAAAAAAAATAAAAACATATTTAAA
Source organism: Therioaphis trifolii (assembly GCA_027580255.1). Taxonomy (NCBI): domain Eukaryota; kingdom Metazoa; phylum Arthropoda; class Insecta; order Hemiptera; family Aphididae; genus Therioaphis; species Therioaphis trifolii. Next base: position 36,176,874 of record CM050408.1, on the reverse strand, counting down.
TATTAAAGTTATTCGAATAATATTGACAAGTCTTAACTTTGCAAATACCAAAATAAACAATAAATGTATAGAGTGTATTGTGTAAGTCTTAAACCGTGTCGGTTAAAATTATTATCACTCATAAATCACGTGTAATACACAGTGCCGGATTGAACATTTGTGGGGCCCTAGGCATTTCAAATTTTGGGCCCTACAAAATTATGTTTTACATACATCTTTGACTTTACTATCAAATAATTAAAATAAACAGTTTTAATAATAACCAACTAATATTAATAACTAAAATCATGTTAATTGAATTTTTTCATTTGCAAGAAAAATTAATTAATTATTTCTATTGTTATTCATAATCTAAATATTTTTTTTTTATTTAAAGTACCTAATAATTACATCGAATACACATTACTTGCACATAAAAGGTAATTTTGATTCGGATGTTGTTATTTTCCATCTGTCAGTCATCGTGTTTTAAAAATAGTTTAGACTGATACTATTTCTTACTTAATCACAGATTTAAAAAAAAATTTAAACTTGAAAAATATCCGATTTTAAAAGTGGACTCTTTAATGTATTAATCCTAAATTAAACCTAACTAACAACAACAATAATAATAATAATAAAAATCATTGAAATAAAATTTGGGATTTGAAACTCTACTGAACGGGTTACTCTATATTAAATTATATTTATTTTGATACCGTTTGCTAAAATGTATAATTACTCTTTATTACAAATAAGATTTCTGTCAAACGAATACATAAGTTTTATAGGACTATACAGTATATAAACAAATATGTATAGTAATTAGCACTTTTTCGAGTTCTTTGACTTTTTCAAAAAATACAGAATTATTCATAAACTTAATTACAAGTGTTGTGTGGATAATTAATGTGAAATATTTTTACTTATTTTCTTAATTTTTATTATAAATAATCGAAAATTAACATCAAAATAACTTCCTAGAGTAAAAAAAAAAAAAAAAAAAAAAAACAAATCAACAAGATCGTTTACCCCTCTTTCTCCTGTGTAATTCGTCTCTTCTTATTGTCTTCCCGCAGTCGTGATTATCACCAAGGATTTTCGTTTAACATTTTTATCAAAGCTTTCACACCTTCAGATTCGCTCGATTTCTCTTCTACCACGCTTAGTCCGATTTTTTGATCGAGAAATTTTCGTGAATATGTTTCCCGGGACAACAGACCGACGACGGAGCAGGCAGAGTGCGAAAAGTGGTTTTTTTTTCTCCCTTAATAATCGCCGTTATTTTTTTTTTTATGTACTCAGCGTGTATTCTCATTGTCTAGAATGGAAATCCCCCGGAAAGATCTGAGAAATACATTTCCCCGGGATTTGTGCCCGAGACCAATAACAATAATAATAATCGTATTAATAAAAAAGCAGAAAATTGAAACGCTACAGCACTCTGGTTACGCGTTTTTTCCACAGCCGTCCTCGTCTTCTGTTTATTTATATACATATAAATGTGTAATACTTTCTCTCCCGAGCCCGGGAAATAGCCGGGGCTAACCTGGGGACGTTGCCGAGAACCTTTTATTGTACGGGTTATTATGTTATGTGTATGCATTATATAAGGACAGACGTTAAAAAAAAAAAAAAGAAAAAAAGTTTCGCTTTTGGCCGCCCCGCGTACGCCGTTTCAAGAGTTAATAATATCTCGCAAACGAGAAATAACTATAATGATAAAACAAAAAGTTAGATTCAGATTGTAAAAATCCGGTGTGAGCACGAAGCTGGTTAGACGCTGGCGTCAGGATTCTTGTCAGAAGTTATAAAACCAGAGGGATTTTAAATGGAATTCGTTTTTTTTTCTCCCTCCAAGCATCGAACACGGTCCCAGTAGTTATGATTATTACTTTATGTGTATACGTGTACAGTGCATATATATATACACGTACATTACAATACACTTTTAGTAACGAATAAGTTCACCGAGGCTGGCGAAATTGAATTCCCCAAAGAACAATTCATTTGGTTGGTTATAAAACCAATTTGTCCTTTTCTCATTTGCCAACATGTTTGTATAGACATAACATTATGCCACGTTATCGTGTTCTTCTTTTGTCATCCGATTAAAAGGTCGAGTAGAATTAATTTCGAAATATAATAATATCTGATTCGCCTAATATGTAATAGGATTCCATGATATTCCCTCGTCGGAAACCGAAATATTATCAATCAATTTTAATATTTTGCGTACGGTGGTTGCGTTCACGATTTTATTTTACATTTTTTTATTTTTATTATTATTATTTTTTAAGCTATTGAATCGTAATACGTATTACGACATGCCGTTAAAATATAACAATATTGTCTGATAACGTGTTTTTTTTTTATGTTTATCTTTGACGGTTAAACAAATACGGTATGACATTAGTGGTGACCCAGTTTATTCTGTGCTGGAGAATCCAATTGAGTATGACGTGTAAATAAATAATCATACACCTAAAACCACAGAGTGCGTCAACAGTGTGTGGCTTCTTGCGTCACGAATCGTTCGTTCGTTTGTTTTTTATTACCCCACACACCTAAAAATAATGTCAAATAATACAGATTGTACGTTCGAATCTTAGTAAAAATTAAAAATACGATAAAGCTACGACACGTGTAATCGACACAATTCACATGGAAATTCACTTGAGCGTTACGCCCAGGGGCCAGGGCCGCAATTAGGGACGATCCGTAAGGGGCGATGGCGTCGGTCGGAAAATATTCGGGGATGACAATATTATTTCCATAAAACGCAAGCAAACCCATAGCGGAAACACCTTTTTTTAATTAAAATTAAATTTTGATAATTCTATCATAATTTAGTGTGAGCATACATTTCACGAGCATAACTATTTTACAAATACCTACCTAGATCACGTTTGATATTCGGTAATATTAAAAGTGGCTCACAGAATGAAGAATACAACATTGAATCTAATCGTTGAAAAATGGCGTATCATCTGTGGCGTATGGTTAAGGTACATTGTTAAAGCAATTATACTATAACGATTTAATTAACGTATTATATAAACTCAATAAATTTTGACGTGAAATCATTTAAGTTTGATACTAGTCTAACGATTTGAACTAATTGATAATTGATTGGTTAGAAATATTATAGGTTAACCTTTGACCGGCAAGGGCATATTATAATCTTAACGAAATAGACAAGACGGGTCACGGGTGACCCAAGCACTTTTTATTAATTTTAAAATTATTTAATGCACTTTTCTAAAAAAACTTTTCTTTAATATTAATATTGACTTTCTCATGAATATGATCTAATTAAAAATGTTTTAGGGTGAAACACTAAAAAAAAAAATGAATGTAATCATACATTTTTGATTTTTCAAAAAAACAATTTTTTTTATTCATTCAGGCCGATGATAGGATGGACAATGAAATAGTATGGAGAGGGTAAACCTGTTATTGATACTATTTTCTGGTGAAGAATGATCGGGTTCACGGGTGGCTGACCTTGCTTGTTAAGAGTTAAGATACAGTTAGTGGTATAAAATTAATTAAATATTTAAATCGGGGACATTTTCAAGAAATAAAAAAAATGAAACTCGCTGAATTTTAATCGAACAAACGAAAAAACGTGACAGGGGGTGGTGACGAAACAATTTAATTTCACCTCCGGGCGTGGAAATTATAAATTTGGCCGTGGTAATACTTCCAACTGTATCGATTGATTATTCCGTACGTTCTGCGTTCACTCGTCTCAATAGAACACGGGAATGACGTTTCGACGATATTGTCTCTCGGTCGGAACGTCGCAGGAAATATTCGTCAAGACCAGCCCGCCTATACCGACCTCGTTTGATTTCGCGGTAGGTCAACACGGCGTCGTAGGAGATATTAATTAAAATATACGGTTTTGATCATCTACGGAACGTTATAGACGTTTCTGTGGCGTTTGGCGCACGCCTCCGTAAAGAGAAATAAAGAGAGAGAGAGAGAAAGAGAGAGATAGAGAGAGAGAGATGGAGACGACGACGAATACAGGACGTAGACGACAAAACGTTGTTATTGTGCTCCCTTAATCTAACGTCTTAACTTCCTCGCAAGTAAATAAATTCCCCCGAGAGTTTTTCCCCCTATACGAATATCGTTCGCCCGTACTGTTCATGTTATTGAAAACCCGGAACCACTCGGCGACAAAGAGACTTGTAACAACATCATCTCGAGAAACACCGAAATTATATTGGGTTCGGGATCGCAACTGATTTTGAAAAAAAAATAACCCCGTAACAATGGTAGTAATATTTTTACTGCACCGGAAACGTAAAGTGAAAAAATAAAAAAACAATATCAAGACCACAGAGTGTTTTAATGTTAGCTCGCGTCGCGATCGAATCGTTAAGTCGCTCTTTTACGAGTTTTATCGGACGATTCGCCGTCGTCCACATCCAACGATGATCATTACCAAAACACGATCCGGGCGAAACGCGAAGCGCACGGTAAAAAATCGTGTCGTTTAAGCCGGCGGAAAATCGGTCGATGTCCGTTCGTCCGAGATCTATTTGGTCGTTTCTTGTCGAAACCGCTACGCGTGTCGAATAATTTGTTGTATTATAAATAGGGAACGGATTTATATCATGTAATAAAAATACAGAAATATGTACATATACTCGTATATGGAAGTATAATTTATAAAATATGTGCTAAAAGCATCCAAATATGTGGGAAAAAAATTTAATTTAAAAAAATAAAAAATTATAATTATTAAATTAAGTATAAAATATGTGCTAAATACATACAAATATGGGGGGGAAAATGTAATAAAAAAAAAAATAAAAAATAAAATTATAATAATTAAGTCATCAAAATGATTTGTTGCATTAAATTATTACAATTTCTTTTAAATTATCAAATGTCAAATGTCACCTATTAGGTCTCAAAATATTTTTTAAAACAGCTAAATGATCGTTCCACATTCACCGATGTAATTAGAGCATATTTGAAGCGCATAATATAAGAAGGCGATAATTCCAAATTTTTAGAAGGGTGTCTGCCTCTCAATATGTCATTGATTGTTTTAAAATCAATAAAACCTGGATTTTTTTCTGTAACAGCATCGATTTTCTTTTTTACAACATCTCCTGTTGGTCGGCTTACGAGTTTTTATTTTTCAACCGCTGATTCAACAATCATTACATACTTTCATTTAAGGACATATTTTTTGTTTCTAATTTTGTAATTATATGTGCAATAATACTAAAATTCACCGAGATAAAAATTAAATTATTTTTCAATTTTTCATTTCGCATAATATTTTGAGCTTTATCAGTAGTGATAGAAGTGTTCAGAATAATATTGATAAGATAATGTTTGGTCGTCGAAAATTGATGAAAAAATCAAAAATTACTAAAATATGTACAAAATATGTACTTATTTACCAAATATGTAAAAATATGTAATTATACCAAAATATGTAAAAATATGTAAAATTAAAGTAGCATCATTTTAATAGGAATGATTTAAATCATGAACGTATCTTATCGAATCTTAAATATCTTGTTTTAAAAAAAATATGCATTTACATATATATCCGTTCCCTAATTAAAAATATATAAAGTGGATATTTCCACGGATGTTTACTCGGAGAGAACAGTGCGCGCCTGAAGAGAGGTCGGAAACAAACGTAATACTGTTTAGGACGCCAGCCGCTGGGTTTTGACGACGTAGAGACGTATTTGTCGCCATCGTCATCGTCATTGTCGTCGTCATCGTCGTCACCGTATAAAGGCGACGTCTTTGCTGCAAAGGGGCGTAGCTAGGAATTATTTTTTGAGTAGGCCCACTATAACTTTTTTATTATAACCTTCTATTCTATTCACCCGAAAAAAATGGGAACATGTTCAATTTTGGTATTAGCCTTCCGTTACAATTTCCAAGTCGTCAATGATTATCGTTATCGATTATTGATTAATTAATAGCTTAAAACAAAATGAACATAAAATAAGTAGAAAGTTTTAAAATATACAGTTCTTATTCGTCCGAGTACAAGAGGGTTTTAAAAATGCAATTATAGTCATTAATTGATATATACTCCTATAACTTGTTGTTATATAGACTTATTATCAATATTTATAATAGATTTTCAAAGTAAAAATGCCAATCTTCTTTTCTTCACGACAACACCCGATGAATTATTCTTAAATCGTCCACTCGTTTCCCTTTCTACAGAAAGTAACGACAAATCATTAAGTCCAGGTCTTTTCATGGTTGATCTGAGGTAAGTTTTCATTCTCCTTATTGTTAAAAAGCGTCTTTCTGCTGAAGCAATAGATACGGGATTTGCAATAACAAGTTTAATTACTTTTTTGATTCTCCAATTCTAACTTGATAACTTCGAACTTGATTCGACAGTGCGGAAAGACTAGACTAGATGAAAATAATGTTTTACCCAATACACGTTGATATTTTAATTTATCGAGAAATTCGTCAGACTGATCAAATGGAAAAGTGTTTTGCGTAATGTTTCTCAATCTAAAAATTATTTTTTAACTTTGGTCTAATACAAGTAAAACAGCATAAATATCACCATTTCCATCAAATCGCCTGTTCATTTCAAAATATTATATGACGTCTACAATATTATTCACGACACAATAATCAAACTATATCAAACACTCCGGCGACGCGTCGTCGTAGTGATATACTTCGATCTGTGTGGCCGTCCGGCATTTAAGTTGTCAATATAGAAAACTGTTTTTCGTTCATGTAGCTAATATATTATATCGTATGTAGAACTCATTGTGGTATATTTTTCCTTTATTATTACATACACGATCTGTACCTCATGGGTAAAATAAGAGTATTAGCTGAGATAAAAGTTTAATACACGAATAAGCTTGATAAAAGCAGTCACCCAGTGATGACACTTGAAAATTGCGGTGATACATATTAAAATATAAATATTTATTTATTTATTTGTTTTTTTTTTCTTATTACTATCATTATTGTTATTATTATTATATTATATAACGTTAGCATATCTCTACACCAGTTGCGTTTTAAGCGCTCTCTGAGGTCTTAGCAAAATAATGTTGTTAATACGTGTAAAAATATCTGTGCATGTATTTTCACAAAATCAAGGGTTAATCGATTAACAATGTAAGTCGACGCTTCGCCTTGCTTTTGGTCGTCGTCCCATTATAGTACACTTTTTTCCGATAAATCACAGAGAAAATCATTGAATCGGATAACATTTCCGACAAATTCGTCTTTTCATAACATTTAATTAATTCGATTTCTATATTCTCTACCGTTTCCTCCAGCTCTCCTTTTCGTTTTAATTTTCACTTCGTCCATACGGTCTTCGTCGTAGGTTCCTCCGCATACTCATTTTTGTTGCAAGTGATCTTTTTTTTATCTTTCTACACGTCCGAGTTTCACAACCGTAACTCAGGACACTCTGCACGACCATACGAACGTTATAATATTTTTGATTTTTTATTCATTTTACGCGACTATATTTTGAGGTTCTTGTTTAGCAAGTGTTTTTTTTTTTTTTTTTTGGTCGATTACATCGGCCGTCGATTAGTTTCTGGTCATAATATTGTACTGCAGGGTAGAAGAACTCGTTGAGACTCGGTGTATTCGATTGTTTTGCACTTTGATATTTCTCCGTCGCCTGTCTTCTGGACGTTCGCGTGGGTGACTGTAAGTTGCGTCCCGGGTATTTTTGGGGTATATGTAAATTGCGTCCCAGCAGGCGCGTACACAAGGGGGGTTTTAGGGGTTCACCCCCACCCCCGAAATTTCAGGAAAAGGATTTAATATTTAACGAAATACAAGTGGTTTCTATCAATGAGGTAGATATGAGATACAACTATGTTGGTTTTATTACTATTTATTAGTTTATTACTATATTCTTATGATTGACATTTCTTATTTTAAAATTGATACGATGAATAAGCAAAGGCCGCATGTTATCGTAATTTTTTTTATAAAAAAAAAAGAAAATAATGAGAAATAAATATTTTTTCCATTGAAACCATGTAAAATTGTTCATATTTATATGAAATTATACAACCTCAAACCCCCCTCCCACCAAAAAAAAATATTTTTTTGTGTACACGCCTGCGTCCCAGGTATTTTTATATAAAATGTATATAACTAATTTACAACCAACATTTTCCTTCCCATTTTATCAGACTTAGGACTGTCAACATTACTGTTATAATATTGGTATGGCTAAAAATATTTATTTTTGTATTTATTTATTATTATTTAAAATTGCATATTTTTATCGGTACCAAAACTTTGTCAATTATTAACTTCTTCAATATAGTATATAATATGTATATATATATATATATATATATATACTTATAAGTCTATATAAAAATCGGTAAAAATTTGAATGACAATAATTGCCTCACAAATTCAATTCGAGTAATTTCTTACGTAATCAACGTATACGTGTCAGAAACACGGGCCGCAACATACTAATGATGCCATCGGAACCTTTTTTTTTTTTTTCTTCGATGACGCAACTTACATTTACCGGTTCGCATGACCAGACGAAACGCGATTTCGACGAATCGATCGAGACGCGTACGGCCCGACCCGCCGGAAATTATGAATTATTAACGCGGCGTTATGGTATCCGGTTCCCGTGAAGCCATTATTCCGGTCCGATCGGCAGCTGACGCGCGATCGTGCCCGGCGCTCGTCTTTTCGTCGGTCGTTTCACGAGTCGGGGATGACGACGCGGAGGACGAGCGGCTAGGGTAGGGACTCGCGGGGTCCGCGAAAAAGGAAATTTCCACTTGACGGATTGCCGCCATACGGTGAGAGTTAATCGGCCGACGAGACGCTCTAACGACCGGTCTCGTCTCTTTTTCCGACGCACACACTCATCGTGTCAAGCGACTATATATAGTGGCGTCGGGCGGGGGAGGATCATATTATGTCATTACGACGGCGATAGTCGTCGGGACGCTGCAACAGACTTTACAGAATGTACATTTTAGACTTCACCATACATCACTGACAAGTAACAAATCATGTAAATGTGAAGTCTTATAAAACGGTTTTGTCCGTCCGTCCGTCTGATTCACAGATAGCGACCGCTACGGTGGTCCTATACAGACAAATGATGGCTTAAAATGATCCCTGGGACAAGGCGCTCAAACCGTATGCAGCGTTTTCCGATGCGACATCATGGGACCTCAGGAGATCACCTGATGTGGCCGCGTATGGGAAATCCTGGGTAAAAATTTCGAAAAAATTAAAACCGTAAAACAACATCACTAACTACATCATTTTTGATAGCTTGTGATTTAGCTATACTTAACCGAGCGGGAGGTTAAATTGATGCTATATTCTCCAACATTTCAGGAAAATCTGAATACTTTTGTTCTCAGACTAGTATTCACGACCCAATCTGCTTTGTTATCGATAACGATTCTTAAAATGTTTTTATTATGTTTTATTATTTTTGTAATAGTTTTGTATGTATTTTACAATCAATACATTTTTATATTTTCCAATCATTTTAAATTGTTAAATTGAAATGTGACACGTTCGCGGTGAAGTCCCATCTTATTCTACGGTTCTTAACCGTACTGATCCCACTTGTTATTACACAGAATAATATGACTTCTCAAAGTGACATTTTTTCTCGATCTTTTGAAAGAATCCCTCCGAAAATCCGCCGGGTCGCGTCAAAGAGCCGCGCAGCGTACGCGTCCGTGTGATCCGGAGCTCATTGAAATCTATTTGTTGTTCGACATCACCCCCCGATTGATCGTTTTCGGTTCGCTGAAAAAACCAACCGGCGCACAGACGTGTATATTATTTTGTACGTGGGTGTGTGTTCAGACGAAATTCGATATTATAAACCATCTCATTTCCCGCTAGCGTAATAATAAGTATACAGGTGTTGGAGAGCGGTATATAAATAAATAAATAAATATATATATATATATATATATATATATATATACATATATACGTGTATGGCGTACAAGGGTAAGTGACGAGGGGTGGCTGAGAAAAACCTCAATTTTAAATCTGTGCCGTTAAAGGGTGGTTTTCATTTAGTGTATTATTATAAAGAGACGTGCCGCAACCATCCTTTTAGGAATTCTGTCAGTTATCTGGAAAAAAAAAAGAAAAATAATGATAATAATAATAAAATAAAACGAAACGCACGCGAAATAACGTGGTTGTTTTTAAAGAATCTAAATATGCATTAAAGAGAGAAAACTTATTTAAAGCGACGTGATTGTGTATATATATATAAGTATATATAAATACAAGGCTGACTTTTGTGTGTTTATTTTGCAAACTCTTCACAAAGGTAAATTCAATTTTTTAGTGTCAAACATCCATTTGAAAACTAATTACCTTTTAGAAAAGAAAAAAAAATGTATATATATATATAAATTTCATCCTCTTCCCCCTCCCCCGCATTTTGAACGTGTATTATTCGTTATGATTCCCTTAGCTTATTAGTGGCGTACTCAGTTTAAAGTTATGTGATTAAACCGGCGAGCAGTGTAAAAGACGGTAAGGAATTTTCCGGATAAACACGGTAGTAGTTTTATAATAAAAACTTCAGCCGAGCTTAATTCGTGAAACTATTATTACTTTTCTGTGTTAATATCCGTTGAGTTCTGTTGAAATTGTTTAAAACTTAATTGCGGGCTTAGTATTATTCACAGCTAAGAACCCTTTCATGTAATTTGTATGTATATATTTAATTCATTTGTGTGTGTGTGTGTGTGTGTGTGTGTGTGTGTTTTATTTCTTAAAGGATTTACGATAAGAAAATAAAAGGTATAACGGCACACACAGTGGATTTTCGCCACTGGTAATATTAATTTTGCGACTAAATGTTATTACGTATCATTATATTGTATTACGCGATCTGAAATTAATCGCAACTCTAAATTAAACGTATTACGTCGTGACGTCAATGCTACTATAAGAAATCTAAAAAAAAAAAAAGCAACAAAAAAAAAACACGTATAAAATATTTCTATTTAAGAACATAATATTATTATTGAAATTGTAATTACCAGAATGCATTTTTGAATTTTCTCTATCGGCACACTCAGTGTATGCTCGTGAAATTTCCCCGAATCGTCTTTTTAGCTTTACACAATGTTTCGAAACACGAGTTTGCGAGTTTATTCTTTCGTCTTTTCAAACTATGAAATAGTAAATTTACACCGTTTTGACAATATGCATATTATTTTCCGAAGATATTCTTCAAATGCGGTCGTTTTCATTGACGGCTCTAGTCACGTACGGAATCGATAATTAAATTTTTAATAACGTAACGATATCGATTCGATTGCCTCGCAAAATATTCCGTGGGTCTAAACCAGGGGTCTTCAAACTTTTTATGTAGTGGGTCACACATTATTTTCTTCAAACCTCGCGGGCCGCATCCGTAGTAAAAACAAGTGTTTTATTTTAAAATTCAGTTTTACTATTTTAATTTTCATGATTAAAATTTTAAATTACAAACTATCATTAATATCATTAAAACAGCCAACATTTATAACATGTAAGTAGGTATTTAATTTTTTTTATCGCTTTTTCCCCAATTTTTTCATTGGGCCCATGGTCATTTTAGTTTTATCTAAATAGAAATGCTGTAATATTTCAAATGTGACCGCGGGCCGCGGGTTGAAGACCCCTGGTTTAAACCATCGAAATCCATTATTTCAATGACACGTGATCGTATAATACTCGTCGAAACGTTGCGAATCACACATTCTAACGGACTCACGTGAGTTTTTGATACATCGGTTGACAAATAAAAATATTATAACATACAACCCGGACGCCACTGTAAAATAAATCTCGTTGTTATATTGCGATATTATACATTATTATTTATTTCAGAAACCGTCGTATTTGCACGTTTATCGATTTGGCACGAAACAGAATTGTTAATTGTACACTAAGCGTTTATTCGGTCTATTCGCTTATAATATTATCATGTTTACAGACAGATAAAATAACATTCGAGTAATTTACAGCGCTTTGAACATTATGACAAATTAAAATCAGTATTAATTTATTAGGTAGTTTATTTTAGAACGTTTCAGTAATATGTTATTACTATCGATTTCACGTCAATCAATCCGAGTAATTGATTATCGGTTCATAATTAAAATTACTGATATTAATTATAATTTGTAATATACCAATCATTTCCAACCCTATAGAGGATGCTTTGGTATAAACATATTTTATACGTACAGGTTGTTTAGCGAGCTCGTCCTAGTTTAACGCTGCAATAACTATATTAACTACATTATGCACATGCGTACTCGAAAAGCATTTTTCGTTTACAAATACTAAAATTTATTGGAATATTTTCGATTTTTTTTTTTTTTTCATTCATTTAGGAATAGCTTGAAAGATAAACATTTTTAATTTAATGTATAATACGTCGTAGATGCGAAGATCAACCCCCACAAGCATCCGCGTGCAGTTTCACTTATATTTCACTTCATTACTCATCTAAACATAAATAATCGCCTAAAATATTGCTCTAGACGAATTTAAAAATCAACCCAATGTTCAAAAACGTAAAAATATTTTCTCGTTATTTTATTTTTGCATGAAAATTATTCAAATTTATGCATCATTACATACAGAGTGTAAAATGTGGCGGACCCGTTTAAAAAATCACCCTGTGTCTGTATATTAACACATGTGACGTATACTGTCCCACACGTAATGTGTATATATTTACACCTACCTATATATAATGCATGGATTAAAGTAAATAATTTAACGATTCATTGACTCGCACGGTCTCGTCCTTAATTCGACCGCCCACACGATCCGAAGACCTTTATCTATACACGCCACATAATATGCACGTGCGCTGGTGTGACGGTTCAATAATATGATAAAAGTGCGGTGAGAAAAATGAAAGAAAAAAAATAATACGAGTCCATTACCTGCGGCATTGTCGTATATACGACACGTGTACGACATATCGACTACGTAATATCGTGCGTTGCTATTGCGCGTGCGGAAAATCATTTTACCTTTGTTTTCGCTCGATGGGAGACGGTTTTCGCCCTCTCGGAACGATCCGTCATCGTTTGAATAATACACGACGCGACGTACGCGTGTTTGTCCGCGACAGAACGTTGTTTTCGGGGCCGGCGACGAAACATGACTAACCGGCCTGTCATCGTTGTGCGTGGTAAATCGAACCGTAATAATAATTAGTGAACCCGACGACAACCACTAAACTTAACCGACTAAACAAAAAAAAAAAACATAATAAGAATGTGAGGTCTCCGCTTAAAAGACTCGAGGACACGAATTCCGTCGGCCGCTTTAAACGTTCGGAAACGACCGGAAAAGTCTGGAAGTGTTCGAATAGAAAAAAACAGTTGGTCGCTAGACTCAAAAAATCTTACTAAAGATCCGTCTCGTTCCACAAAAAATTAATAGAAAATGTAAACGTGTTTAGTGAAATTTCGAAATAAATAATAATTATTAGTCTGTACCTATGTTTTTACGGTTTCGATTTGTTAATATTATAAAGTAGGTACATAAATCCGTATTAATATTATCACATTAATCACGGTTATCAATATTGTCGAGTAAGGTGTACTGATTTCAATACAAAATACGAGTACGAGTGTTTTTTTTTTTTTTTGCAGCAACAGTTATTATTATTTTTATTATTATTATTATTATTTTTTTATTTCTTGAAAAAACGAATCAAAATATTCTATACACTTTTACATAAAAACATTTGCTTTGATTTACCTACCTTCTTTGAGTTAAGCTTGTGTTGGAGGCAGGGGGTTTATAAATTGTATTTTGTATCCATTTATACGTACAGTGAATTATTACTATTCTTATTGACTCGATTTAAATTTTACTTCGATGAGACATTTACTCTTATATGTATGAAATATAAAATATAAATTATTATATAAACAGATTAGATCCTTATAATTAATTGTAATGAATACAATATTGTTTTATGTATAAATAATGACAATAACAATAATCCGTATAATACAATGACAATTTGGGGTGACTTATATTTAGATTAAGATTAGTAACATCACGATATTATAAAAATACAATATAATAGAATACAATATGCCAAGATAAAATACAGTCTTATTCTATGTACAATGGAGACCAATTTTTCATAATATCCTTTACATTTTTAGGTTTTCATATTATACTTTTTTTTTTTTTTAAAGTTATAAAACACAAACAATAATGACATATTTAGAAAATAAACACAATAGTAATGAGTGCGCTATACTATAGCACTAATACTTTACTCAATAACAATAACTCACGTTGCACGTGTGAAAATGAAACTGTAAAAATAGAGTCGATGATAGTTGTTAATTTAAAACGTTTTAATTTCCGTTACTTTTCCCGCTTTGTTTATGAGTTTCAAACGGTCGTAAGACTCACTTTGTTTCGATCCGAACGGGAATCTCACGAGCGACGTCCGACGTACGTGCGTATTACAAACACTGCGCGTTATTTTACATTTTTATTTTTATTTTTTCTTCTGGCTTTTTCTTATGCCGACGTCTACGTGACACACTCAAAAGCAATGTTCGCGTTATGACGTAATTTCTAATTTAAATCCAGCGGTCGGGCCTCAGACAAACGCCCACGATATCGTCGCCTGAATAAATTTACCTATAGGATCCTAATTTTATACCCGTGCGCAACACGCCACGGGGGCGAAAAACCACCCGACGTCGGGCGATGGACCGTGCGAATGGCACTCGGCACACTCGTTGTTTGATTATTCGTCAGAAAGTTTCACCGTGCGTAATCGTAGATTTTCAGGAAAGTGCAGATTACTAGCTTAAATGTCACGCGAATTTTTCAAATCGATCCGATAAATATCAAACCAGTATGGATAAATTAGTTTTTTTTTTCTTATAGCACATATTGTGTGGTGTCACTAAATTTGGGCTCGAGTTATTTTTTTTAAATAATAAATTGCAATTTTATAAAAACGTTTTATTACGTAGAACCTCGCGGTTTTTAACCAACTACGCACACGACACCTAATGGTCCTCGGAATTTCGAATAAATCGAAAACCATACGGTTGTATGTTAAATTGTGATACCGACATAAACATCATCAAATACGTTTCATTATAATAATATAAATATTTTAAATCACATTTAAAACTATAAAACAATAAATAAATAATTTAGCTGCACGAACTGCACGAATCAACGATCCATTTTCAATAATATTTAGAGAAAATAATACAAATTAAAATAACAATAATTACCTCAATTTCAACTGTATAAAATATAAAAGCTGATGTAAATTTCAGAAAATAGTAACCTCAAAATGATTCACACGCTCTATCGTTTTGTCATCAAAAAATCGGAATAATAACTATAGAGTTAATATTTAATAATAATTTGTAATACAAACAAAAATAATTAATAACATTGTTGTACACCGTATCAATCGTGTCACAGATTTATGAACAAACTTTAATCACATACACATAGGACCTTCTGGGCCGACATTATTTTTCAAATCAACGAAATTCCATCAATCTAAGTTGATTTTTAAAAGAGCTCGTGTTTTGGTGGGTAGATGGAACTTAATCTTTCTGAGTGTTTCCATCATTATCAACTGTATACCGTTAATTTCTAGTTAAAACTAAGTATCTTTTATTGCTCTTAGTAAAAACTTAAAAAAGTGAATTTTGAAAAAAAAACGTAGGTATAACCTTCTGGTTCTAAGCCCACGTGTTGTAAAACTATAAACGAACAACAACAACAAAAATCGCTTCGAATAAAATCTGACACCGTCGGCACCCACATCGTCACTCGAAGCGTTCGTTCTGAGGACGCCATCCGTCAGCCAGTGAATTATAAAAACTCGCGATTTTATCAAAACAATTTTCATCTCATTCTCTGTTTTCGCGTTTATACCACGCATTCTTCTCGGTGCTCAACGTCGGTTTCGCCCTTGGACACGTGCCTTCTTGACACTATATTTGACGTCGATAAACGTTCGGCCACTGAACTTCACATCACTCACTTTTTTTAGGCTGGTACCGTAATGGTTCCCGGGTCTAAACCCCAAGTGCCGCATTGGTTCCCATTTTGGAAAAGGTACTTTTTTGAGGTATGCATAATTGGTTCCCGTTAAATTACGCACATTACGGAAGTCAACTAGTCATCAAAATAATAAAATATATTGAACACAATATTTAAAAACGTTGATTTGCAAATTTGAAACAAACTTTATTTAAATATACGTATTCAATTCACGTACGCTTTTTATTAATGTACTCAGACATACAATTTTCCGAGTATTTGTTATTTCTTTCCTATTTGTTAGTAAGTTTTCTTGTATTATGACTTCGAAATTTAATATAATTTAACGTACGAACGCTGTTTGAAGTTTCCATAAAATAAAACATATTAGGATGGGCACTCGTGAATTCTTTATTAAGCTTTGAATGGGGCGATTCGCAACGATTTGAAGTCCTATCAATATTTTTGACAAATCTAGCCCAAATTTTCGGTGGTCGGCCTACCCGAAGGTCTTTTTCCGACGCGATCTTCCTGCGTACTCCGGGTTTTCACCGACCGGTCCTCTAATCGTACCTCTCCACACGTCATCGGATGTACGTCGTCGTATGAACAACTAACAGAAATCGTTTACCCGCACGGAGTGAATCTCAACGATTAGATAAGGTGCGGAATCGTAGAACGATTGTTTGCGAATCGCACGATATCGAAAACTTCTTCGAGGTTAGGAAGCCGAAGCGTTTCGCGTACGAATGTCTCAAAGTTCCCAGGTCTCGTTTTTCCCCGTGGGCCCTTTGTTCTGCGAGTGCTCGTAAAACACGAATCGAACAATACGACGGTAAACAGATACCGAAATTTGTCGTATTCCGCAATATTATACACAGATATAGATATCCAAAGCGATATCGTTTTAAACGACCGGTTTGAATTTAAGAAAAATTAATAAATAAACACACGACTCAGACCCATAACTGGTTTTGTAATTCAATCATTCGATTTTT
Source organism: Therioaphis trifolii (assembly GCA_027580255.1). Lineage (NCBI taxonomy): Eukaryota > Metazoa > Arthropoda > Insecta > Hemiptera > Aphididae > Therioaphis > Therioaphis trifolii. The sequence continues at coordinate 36,159,814 of CM050408.1, read as the reverse complement.
TATTTCGTTTCAATTCAGTCGTGTTGTTTGACGAAGTTTCTTTCAAACGTTATTAGTTACATAATTATATACGCAAATTGCCTTAAGGTCTTCATCGAACCGTATTGTACTTCAAACGGAAATTAATTATGCACAGTTCGGTATAATGACGTAGAAGCAAACGTTCGAGTATGAGTTATTTTAAACGACTTTCTCAACGGTTCTGTTCCGTCCCATTGCAGTTATAAGTTTTCGAAACGTACTTTATAATAATTCGCGCCCCACACTGCAGTGTACACCGCGTATTGAAAACAAACCGTACCAATTAAATTCACCGTGGCGATTGTACAATAACGAGCGAAATGTTTTCGAATTAAAACGTTTTCAGCCAGAGGCGTCCTCGGAATAATTTCCAGAGGGTGGACGGGAGGGGGGGACTTTGAAATAAACTAATAATTTTAAGGTAATAAATTATCAATTTAATTGCGACGCCGAGAAAGAAAAAAACGAGTAGGACGATTATGTGACGGCAGTTCGTCATTAGTCCCTTCGGTTCTCGGACGAGACTACGGTGGCGGGTGTATTGAATGTTTAAGTTCCGGCATAATATTTCTTTAGCCAAACGATTGTGTGCAAAACTTCAGTATAATAATATATTGGTACGTTTACATATTTTACCGTTTTTATTCTGATAGTCAATAGGTGATTTTTTTTTTCAATATTCATCAAACCCTTATCATCATTTTTTTCTCTATTCTGAACGTGGATGATACTTTTTTTAATGACAGATTCGTACAATTATTTTTCAATCTACATCATGATTTTCATCATATTGAAAAGACAAAATAATTTTTGTAAATATTTTAAGTTGAAAATCGATGTAAGAACAGTCGATTTTGTAAAAATTGTATATACACGAATATTATTTTGTAAAAATGCTAATGAAAATTCCCTAGTAAGAACTTTTGAGACTTTTCAGAATAGTTAGGTGAGTGAATGAGTAATGTAATATTACGTTTTCTAGTATTTTATCAAAAATTATAAACATTATTATTGATAAAGATTCGAAGAACAGAGTATTTTTAAAGTCATATTTATTTAGCCCAAATGTAGTGAAATTGTTTGTAATATTTTCTAGTTCCTATGAACAATTTTTGTGATTTACATATGGAGAAAACCGTTAGTTTCTAGCAACATAAATTTTGAAGTGGTGGCTAAATAACTGAAATCGATTAAGTGAATACGACATTTACGGCATGTTGCACCGTTTTTACTTGATTTTCGGGAAGTTTTCCTTACAATCGGGAAAACTATTGAGAAGAAATAAAAATGAACCCTTTAAGTACCGTTTCTTACATACGATTTTTGATTTATCGATGATTGTAAAACCGATATACTTCACTCGGAATCTGAACAATTATTGAATTGTCCTAATCGCTATTTAAATCTTCGAATTTCATTCGCGAAAAATCGTTGATCAACTACGAACGATGAATGATAAAGCTAATAAAATGGGTCAGTATGGGGATGACCCCATCACCCCATCCACAGAAATACGTCCTTACGTTTAGCCTCGGAAAACATCGTTATACATGTTATTGTTTTACATTTTTTTAAAATTTTTTCTTTTTTATTCAGACCGAAAAAAAAAATTAAATTAAAACGTCAACAAACTGTGTTCGTTCTTAAAGACCGACCGTTTTAAAGTCAAAACGACTCGACCGGAAAGCTAATATTAACTAAATTATCCGCAACCCACGCTCTATAAGTATTTACGAATAAACCCTTTTAACCGTTTCTTCTAATGAGTTTTGTACGGACCGATTTCCGCGGTGGACTCCTTGCGCGCAAGCCAGTAGTGCTGGCGGTCTTTCGTATATATCGTATATATATATACGCGCCTCCCCGTCACCCCCGTCCTCTACCCATTCGCCCAACCTGTGCCCTCGAACACTCGCCGCCACCATCGGCCACGCATAAGAGAAAGAAAAATAAAGGCTCCTATCGGCTTTTATGGCCGGCAGAACTTTTTAATCTAGATAACGACACCGTTATGTCCAGAACTAATGCAAGAAAAGTTGTACAATAATCCTCAGACGTCTCTCAAAAGATGCGCTTTGTGTAACGACCGGACTGAATAGTTTTTTTTTTCTCTTCCTTTTTCCTCTCTCTTTCTCGATCTCTCAATCTTTTATTCTTTCTCTCTCTCTCTCTCTCTCTCTCTCTCTCTCTTTCTCCGTCTCTCTTTCTATCGTTTTTTTTTATCTCTCTCTCTCTCTTTTTACCGCAGCCCTCACATACGCTACGCGAACGACCCTTCCTCTTGCCGCCGGCACAGCTGCGAGGAAAACCGACGCCGACGCCCCGTAGTCGTTCGTCGCCTCTGCACGCCCGCCCGTCCGCCTGCCATCCGCCGATCGCCCGGGTTCGGCGGTATCGCCCGCGACCGATCTTAATTGTGTTCCCCCAAATTGGACCCGATCCGGCCATACACGTTTCTCCGGAAGCTCTGATTAGTGCGCCAGATAAGGATGAAGTATGGATACTCCGCATTTAAGTCGTTAATGGAAAAAAAATACACCCCGTATATACACATAGACGACTCCGTTCGAGAGCTTATTGCGAGCGAGCAGAAATCCACACACACACACACACACACACGCACACACGAATCTCGTAATAAAAGCAGCAAAATCTACGATAAATACGTTTATTTATCCATTCGCGTAGAAAATGAAACAGGATAAACAATACGAAAATGGACGTACATTCGCACTATGCAGGGGTATTATTCGCTTCTTGGGCTTGGAAACGATTATGGGTGTATTTGGGTTTTGAAGAAGCGATAAATCATTTCTTTCGGCCAATGATTCAGCTTCAGTGTACGATTTCACTTGGTTTTTCAGCAGTTTTCCACACATTTGGAAAACTACCGAGGAGAGAGAAAAACTAACCCTCGACATACCATTAAAATGCAATTTTCGATCTATGGAGTAGTCGGATGAAACTTTTGGACAAATTTGAGTGTAGAAAAAAGCGTCTAGAGAAAAAAAAAGCAAGAAGAAAAAAATTATCATTGTAAAACGAACAGATATCCGTCACTTCACTAGGAATCTAAAATCGATATAAAATACATTAACAATTATTTATGATAACATAATCGATAAGGCCGTCTAAGTAAAAACAGTACCATACAAATTATCATATTACAAGACAATATTTTACAAGAATATTTGACGGAGAATTCGGTTTCGTTTGGTTATTGACTTTAGTTTGAGATTTTTCGCCCGTTCTACAGGTGCTATCCTTATAAGCATCGGACGCATATACAATATTACCGCTATATGGGATATAAATGGGGGGTGGGAAAAAAAATTAACAAAGACTATTAGGTACACGCTCACTGTGATGTTAGACGCGCGGTGAAAACTAATTCGTCATTCGGCTCGACGCGCTCGAATCGAAAATCGATTTTCGCGTTTTCGCCGCGTTTTCTTCTACCCACAGTCGTAACAACTACATACCTACACCGACTCGCGTGCATTTACTCGACCCATAAACGAAAAATTTGACGAAAACGTCCTTGTCGGTGTTATTTAGAGTAGCGAGCGACTGTAAAACCGCGGCTGCCGATGTTCCAAGTCGTTCGTTTCAATCGGGCGCGTATTTTATTTTCACAATCGAATATTATGAGACGACAATCCGCAAAGTCGAGTACGCTACGGTAATTGAACCGTTACATAAAATCACGTTATCGCACGTGAATAATATGACTGTTTTGATGACGAACTCGGACCTTGGATGACGAGTCGACATAAATTGTATCGCAGCGGTGAGTCGATAACGAGAAGAGGCACGACGATAATTATAGTCACGATAAACAGTCACTGCATTTTCACTGTGCTGTGTGTAAAACGTTTTGTACTTTTGTGTCAATACGGTATTTTGTGAAACGCATTCGACGGCGGTGTCCATAGGTGTAATATTGGGGGGCAACTTCCCCCTCGGGCGTTTAACTGGGGGGCAAAGGTATTATTTTGTCCCCTACACCATCAGTTTTAATTCAAATTTTTAAGGTATAGTAATACATACCAAACGTGCGCTTTTTAAAAGTTTTTTTTCGTGATGATATACTAATGATATACAATGATGTAAAAAAATATTTTGTAACGTGACGTTCGTACGTTCAAGTAATTTAGTATTAAGTAATAACTAAAACTATTATACAATAATACTATATTGTTATATTTGACAATATTTGAGCGTTAAAATGTAAAAGTGCAAGTGCAAATTAGAAAGAAAAGCTAAATTTTTCCAGCCCTTCAAAATAAATAATATGATGCACACAGTTCTCGAATTTGATGAGTGTAGGCTTTGGAGTTTTTCACTATATCGTTGAAAATTTGGTTAAAAATAAATATTGCCCCCCTCCCCCTTCTAGAATTTCTCCCGAGTTACGCCACTGGCGGTGACAATCGATATAGATCATTATAAATATACGTCCGTATCGATCAATTGTTTATCATGGCATATACGCGTTCGGTTTCGTGTGAGTCTGATTCGCATTTCGTTTGTACAGGTGAGTGCGTTGAGAAAAAAAGTAAAACACTTTATGTAATGATTCGCAAACGTTGTCTCGATTTTCGTTTTCTTTAAACCGCGTCGAAGAAGAATAACAATAACACGATGTTCTCACGTTGTAGATTATTATTTTGAAAATGTTTACACCCCCTGCGCACAACGTCTGCAAATATTCCAAATGTGTGTTCCTATGTTGTAGTGATCTATGGCGGAGTTTCGAAAGATTAAAAATAAAGTTTTACTTATAATCACACGAATAAACAACACCGTTTACCTACTGTGTATTATGTTCGTGTATACAACACTTCTGGTACACACGAACAGAATGTACATCGTTCGAGAAACTTGTTTCTTTTCTGTTTTTTTTTTTTTTTTTTTTTTTTTTTAATTTCCGCACGAAATTTAATGTTTATCATGTTGGCCGTTACGAAAAAAAAAAAATACATTTTTATTACAAACTTTCAAGTCATACTGGCGAAAAGAAAACGTATTGAATAACTTTTGCTCTCCTCTAGTCGAATGTTTACATTTCGAAGTCAACAATATTCTTTCTGAAACTATATAACGGCTAAAACCGGGATTTGCTTCGTATAAAATATCATGGCAGAAAGATGACCCCTCTTTGGTCATTTTTACACCAACGGAATACGTCGTATATATCATATATATATATTATATAATATGTGTGGGTGTGCTTCCTTCTCCTCGCCTCATTTCCAATACAAAATTCACGTCGACCCGAATCCGTTTTGGCGCCTGAACGTCCCGATACCGAAATGGGTTTTCCGTCTGCATTGACGTCACGACCTTTTAGCCGCCGCCGCCGCCGCCGCCGTGTGCTTACCGACAAAATACGTATCCGATTTTCGCCGCCCTCTAAAGGCTCGCGCGTATAACGACATTTGCGACCACGGCGCGGCGCGGGGAGAAGAAATTTCCGATAAAACTGTCCATTAGGTATTCGATGACATATTTCAAAATATAAGCCTATACGTTAATATAATGTACTCGTACTGGCTCTCTCCTCCCTCGAGGCGAGGGCGTGTCTTATAATATTATCGTGTCATGAAATATATCCTTGAGGGTTTTCGAACGGGGAGTGAAAAAAAATTGAAAAAATAATAATAATGACAAAAAAAAAAAAAAAAAATAGATAAATAACAACCGCACGGACGTCGTGGATTTATGATTTTCAGATGTAAATATTATTATTTATTATATTATCATACGGTACGGTGTGTACACGGGTCAAATCACCACCCGACCGACCGGCTGCTCCGGCGTGTTTGGCCGACGACGACGACGACGGTTAGGTGTGAAAAATGTGCGGAGGGAGGAGAAAAAACTCGTTTAAAAATCGCGCGCCCGACGTCGGAGACGTGTCGCCGAGATTCGAAATATTTTCCAACAGTGTATATTCTCTCGCGAAGGTATTTCCTCGCGCAGATAAATACGTTCGAAACTACACTAATCCCCGACAGGGTGTAATCCTCGTTAATGATACATAATGCTCAGTGCAAACATTTCAAATAAGCTTTGTCAACATTTACAGCATTATCGGCCGTTGAAATTTAAAAAGAAACGATCACGGCGCGTAAACCTTGATAATAATAACAATAATAATAATAACAATAATAACAATAACAATAATAATAATAATAATAATAATTATGATAATAATAATAATTGTTGTCGCGTACGATCCGCAATGTTATAATATCATCGTCGAATCCGTTAAAACATAATAATTAATGTTTTCGTTGTTCACTTTGGGTTTTACCTGTGTTGTAACCCACGAGTTTCGCGCGGAGAAATAAATAAAAATCACGAGGGCCCCGGAGGGGTGGAAAAGTATGAATATTTAATACGACGTAATGGAGCGGGACGATTATTTCGACCTGTTATCCAAAAGTTGTAAAAAAAAAAGTAGCTGATAACAACGATATAACTGCACACGTGTCCGTTAATACACGAGCACAAGACACCGTAAACAACGGACGAGAACACTATAAAGAATGTCTACCGTAACAAAAAGCGAAATTAATGGAACTACTTAAAAACGTTTCTGGCCGCGAGACCCACTGGCTGCGTTCAGTAAATTCGCGATTTCGGGTAGTCGAGTGATAGTGACGCGTTTATACGTTTTAAGCGGCCCTTACACGATCAATAATATCGATCAATATTATTGACAAAATATTGACGAACATTGACAACGACCACCGACGTATCAATATTAATAATATTATTGATCAATATATCATTATCTATTCACCATATTTTTGTCAATTCGTTCGACAACAATTTATATATTTTAAATGAAATTTTCATTATTATTTTATAATTTTATTGTTATCATTATTTCATTTAATTTTAACAATTCAACTAAAAATTATTATGTCTAATAATGATCTAATGGCTCTTGCTCTAGCTGTTTCTCTTACCAATAAAAAGAAAAAAAGAAAACAAAAATTTCGGGCCAAAGAGTGGTCGAAAAAAAGAAATCACTTTAATTGTGAAAATCTTTTAATTGAGTTACAATTATTAAATCAACCAGAAGATTACAGAAGAAATTTGTTAAGAATGGATGAGGCATGTTTTAATGAACTTTTGATTTTGATCACTCCGTATTGATAAATGATGATTAAACAATATTATTGACAGTACGTCAATAAAAATCAAAAATTTTTAATTCGTTCAATATATTGATCAATCCTTCAATATAGCCCATACACGATCAATATTATTGTCAATATCAATTAATGTTGATCAATATTATTGATCGTGTATGGGCGGCTTTATACATATTATAATATTATGTGAGTGTAGTCGAGAAAACGTCGATTTCTAAATAATAACTACAATGGCCGCCGCGTAACGATCGACTATAAAAATTTTAAAATCCCACTCGTTGCCGGCCAGACCGTTTTGTCGTATGACAATGGACGTTAATGAAATCACGTCATCGTGTCGTCGTGTGCAGAAATACCTACACGCGCGCGCGATTCCGACGAATCCGAGATCGGGACATAGAACTCGTGTCGAAATAATAACGGCTTTCCTGCGAAGCCAAACCACTCGTCCGACGCCGCCGTGGACGTGTTGTCGAACAATATTTTTATTCGTATGACGTCGTGACACGTGACGTGACCTACAACTGCAGGAGTGACAGATCCCGTGGATTCGACTGTTGATATATTATTATTACGATATAAATGGCCCGAGAATTATGAACCGTCGTAAATACTAACTCGTGAGGGACTTTCCTCTTATGAAACACTCAAACTAGATAGGTATTGAAACAAAACAAAAAATAAATTCGTTTATTCAGATCGTCCAAACTAGATATAATTTCTAAATAACCTTATCAAAAATCCGGGAAACGTATTTTTATTTTCTTATAAGAGGCTATTTATCAAAAATATAAATAAGCCTTGTTTTTCTCTTGTTTGAAATAAATTACTCATTGGCTTCCAATATGTACTGGAACTTCGAAATATGCACTATTTCTTGTTCTTCTTCCTCTTCTAGTAAACGTATGAATTGTTTTCAATTATTATTTATAAGTATTTGTTACATTTTTAGTGATATTCAACGACAAATTACAAAAAAAAAAAATCGGGTGTGCGCATCGAAATATCGAGCTTGACTAAACTAAACTGAAAACAAATGCCAGCCGCAGCCTTCGATCGTATCGTAGGAAACCGATACGCACGCAGTCGTTGCGTAAAATCGTCGGTGCGGCTAGTCGCAGCTTGGAAACCGCACCTTTAAACGCGCCGCAAAGACAGAGGTCGTATCGTACACGCGTATAAAATCGTGGACGACAATCACGGACTCCGGGTGGAGGTGGTCGGCGGACGAGTAGGGGTAAAAGCCGTAGGAGTTTTTGCGTTATAAAGGAACTGTGGCCATAACAATAATTACATTTCGTACGGGGGTGGATTATATACACACGTGTGTATAGACAGCTGTAGCAGCAGCATCAACGGGAGCGGCGAGACTGACGGCGGCGGCGGTGAAACTTAACTGCTCACGTGGGAAAAAAAGAACCACGTTATAAAAGCCACCGCGTCGTCCCGTGTACGCCATATACGCCCACCCGCACCTCCGGTCCGCGGACACACAACACACACACACACACACACACACACACACACACACACACACACACACACACACACACACACACATACTCGTACCGCTCTTGCACCGGTGCGGCGTACTACTACTATACGTCGACGACGTTATACGGTCGTTTTACCGTGCCCGCCGTAATAAACCCCCGGACGAGCGCAAGAAACAGAAATTGCGAAACGTGTGTACGCGCGTTATATTATATGGTACCGTATATATATATACATGTGTGTATGTGATACTATATATGGCACCGATGGGTCCTATACCATCGCCGCCGCCGCCTCGTGCCCGGGACACGAATCCATAGCCGTTATAACAGTATGTATATATATATATATATAACCAGTGTTGGGAATAGATAACCAATAATTTATCTAGATAAAGATAAAGATGATTAGAAACATTTTTATCTAGATACAGATAAAGATAATTATAATAAATTTTATCTAGATAAAGATAAAAATTAGTACGTTTTTATCTAGATAAATTTGAGATTATTTCATGTTTAGTTTTGAAAATATTCAGGACCTACATCCTACAGGTATACGGTAAAAAAATAAAAATACATAACTTAAAACATTTAATAATACATGTACTTTTTAAAATAAACTTCATAAAAGATGACAAATCATTCTCTGACTTTAAATTAAAATAATAATACATTTCTGCATTTTTTAACAAATTGTTGCGTATGGCTACTTCACTTTCATGATAGTACATATTATAATCGCCTTTCCTAGGCTTCCATACGAGATTTTCTCAGTAATCTTTTCGATTAATTTAAAAAAAAAAAAAAAAAAAAAAATTAATAAAATAATATATTTTAAATTTCCTTTTTTTTCTGGTCATTTAAATAAATTACCTATCTAGATAGGTACTCATAGATAACTAAAATTTTATCTAGATAAAGATAAAGATAACTGAAAATAAATTTATCTAGATAAGATAAAAGATAAATAATTGTTACCTAGATAACTTATCTAGATAAATTTATCTAGATATTTCCCAACACTGAATATAACAGTGGCTTGGAAGACTGGACGATAGCACCCCCAACTAATAGTACTAAAGAAAACAAAAATTTATTTCGATATTATAATAAAATGTTCGATAGTTTTCAAATAGTTTTAATTAAAAAAAAATACCACTAAGATCGGCAAACAATTTTATTCGGCTACCTGCAGGAGTGCGTAAACACACACGCACACGGTGTATACTTAAGGTGACCATACGTCCCGTTTTTCGTATCTCCGGGTCCCGTTGTCCCCTGAGGAATCCGCGGGACACTAAAATGTCCCGTTTTCAAAAGGTTATAGATGGAAAAAATAACAAAAATCTGTTTTCGTTGACGAATTGTCGTTCCTGTTTTAACGAATAGTTTTGTTACCGTGTAATGTGTACGTATCGCCAATTAGCAGGCCATACACGGAAGGTTTTCCCGTCGGTTTTGGAATGGCATTCCAAAACTGTCGATCGGATCGTCAGTTCTAGTCCGTCGCGGTACACGACTTTTGATACCCGTTCACTGTCATTCCAGATCTGCCGAATTAGCCCGCCCCCCTTGGAATGTAACGACTAGATATTTTGTAGGTGTATGTTCAAAACTGTTGATTTTCCCGCGGTTATGATGTGTCGCTAGATCGTTTATGATGTTAGAAATATTTTTTGCCATTCCTACAGAACAGTGCACAGTACGTAGTTTGCTTAGTAGTGTGTTCCGGATATAATAATATATAAATATATATTTTTTTTTTTTTGAACAAAAAAAGCATTTAATATCTTAAGTCACACTCTCGTCACCAACAACCACTAGCCGCCACTGATTTATAATATGTGTGTGTGAGCGCACCCGCATCCCTCTGTACATGTTCCGGAATCCGCGCGAAATCGAAGTCCAGAGGATAATAAACATTCGACGGTCAAGCGGTGCCGTCCGCCGCCAAAGAGGGCGTGCGACGGTTTAAACCAGGGGTCGACAAGTGATTTCTACATTCTATCGGTGTCCGGAAAAACGAAATAAATACGTAAACGGGGCGTGTAAAAAAAAAATAATAATAATATTTTGGAAGTTTAGCAAATTATCGGTGATATCCCTATCAATTAAGATAACGATTGAGATATATGTACATTGTACATTTATCATACAGCTACTTTTATAGCTGTATGGTATATCGTCTATATAATCCTATGTACGAATGACAATAATGTTGGTGAGCAGTGAGCACTGTACAGTCTCGAATAACATATCGTGTAAATTTGTAACTTGTATTTCATATTTTAATTTATATTTTTGTAAAATGTGCGTAATTAAACGGGAACCAATTCGGCTCAACTTAATAAAATTCCCTTTTTTAAACGGGAACCAATTCAGCTTACCTTAATAAAATACCTTTTTCAAACGGGAACCAATTCGGCATGTGGGGTTAGAGCTCGGGAACCAATTCGGTACCAGCCACATTTTCATCAATTTTTTTTAAAAAATTTTACAAAAAAAGTACCTACTGTCCCTATTAATGACTAGCAATTATAAATCGGTCGTCAGTTCGTTTTCTTCTTTCTTGTCGAGTGAGAGGTCTTATCAATTGTATTACGTATTACTGTTACAATGGCTCCTCATAAACACGTAACTTTAAATTTGGAACAAAAAGTTGAAATAATTTTTTTTTATAATTTATTATATATAAGAATGTATGCATGTATTAATTTATGTATGTAGAATTTAAAATATTTGTAATTTTCAATTAATAAAATCGGAGGAAAGAAAAATGTCTTAGTCAATTGAGTAGGAAAAACCTCCGGTAATCCGGACAAATCGCTAATCCGGACGAGGCTTGGTCTGAATTCATCCGGACTATCAAGGCTCTACTGTATATATATAATATATATATAAATATATATATATTTAAATAATATATATATATTATATATATATATATATTTATATATATAATAATAATATATATATATATATTATTTTTTTTTTTTTAAACAAAAAAAGCATTTAATATCTTAAGTCGCACTCCCGTCACCAACAACCACGAGGCGCCCTGATATATAATATGTGTGTGTGACCGCACCCGCACCCCTCTGCTCGTGTTCCGGAATCCGCGCGAATCGAAGCGCGTGCATTACCGTACGGCGTCCAGACGATAATAAACATTCGACGGTTAAGCGGTGCCGTCCGCCGCCGAGAGGGCGTGCGACGATTTAAACCAGGGGTCGACAAGTGATTTCTACACACTGTCGGAGTCCGGAAAAACTAAATAAATACGTAAAAGGGGCGTGTAAAAAAAATTAATTTTGTTACAATATTCAATATAGATATTACTATACGATGTTATATGTATATCACTATATGCCGTGTGATGTTATAATATGAGAAATATATATATATATATATATATTATTGAATTCCTTGTCTTTGGCTAGTAACTTGACATCGGGAACTCTTGTAGAACGTCTAATACGAAACATGTCCCCAAGGCTCGAGGTGAGAATCCGTTAACTTTGTTCTCTACTCGTTTTAAAAAAAAATTATTTTAAAAAACGTCTTTTTTTAATAATCACGATGGGAATTGAAATAACGTACTTGTTAAACTATCAAAGAAAGATATGTCGACGGTCCAGATCACTGTCTTCCGTGGTCCGGATTTGGACCGCGGTCCGCCAGTTGCCGACCATTGGTTGAAACGGTCTCGGAATCCGTTCCGAGGAATATTCGACGGCGGCTTATTCCCGGTACGGAAAAATCGAGTGATTTTCGAACATTTTTTTTCCCGCACAGGGCTCGCGAATGGGTTTCGATCGACGGAAATTTTCGCGTGATCGATTTTGTTTGTACTTTTTTCATTTTATCATTTTTCAAATGTTTGAAAGTCGATTTCCAACCGCGGGGCTTTCGTCGTGTGGTAACAAGCATTGTTTCCCGCGAATCGATTCGTCATTTTAGTGCGCCGACTGCACGTGTGAATCCGCTTCAAAGTTAATTTTTTGCCAAAACTGTTGTATCCGTATCACGTGACTAAAATCGTTTTTTGTTTTGTTTCAGGTAAGCACTATTTACGGGATATTTTCAGTGCGAATAGAGTGGTAAACTGAAGATTGGTAATTATCACAACGCTACATGGCACTTGCTCGCTCGGTGATGTAACGCAACGATTTCGTGGTATTTCTATGTTTGGACTAAGAGATACTTGAAATTTTAGCTACCCTTCATATGAAGCACTTATTGTGGATGTATGTACTGGTATTTGCGAGTTAATAAAAATAATTGGAATGTATTTTTAGACTTGGGGTATTGTGTAACAAAATATTTAACAATGCGAGGGGAAAAAAAATAATGAGATGGTCAAACATTTTTCTCTCGAATCATTATTATTCTAGATATATGGTCACAGATAATATAGAACGCATGTTATCCGTGGTATTATATTTTTGTGGCGACTGAAAAATATTTTATAACCCTGTGATTATATTTAGAAAACACATTTCGAATACTATAAACAAGTAATCATATACACATAAAAAAAAAAGAACGTTTGAAATATTTAATTGGACATATAGGACAAGAATTTCATGAAACGGGACATTTTTACGATTTTTTAAATACTACGGGCACACCGGGACACTATCATTAAATGCAGGACATAACCGAATTATACGGGATCCCAGTGTGTGTGTGTGTGTGTGTGTGTGTGTGTGTGTATGTGTGACAGAGAGAGAGAGACAAGGTAATGGGTATAAAACACGAGGGCGGTTGTAAATTGCGTCCGCGGTGAACAGGTAGTTAAAAAGAGTATAACACAGTGAATCGCGGTGGACGGCGAGTGAAAAACGTTTATTGACGCAAAGCGACGACTACGGCTGACGTGAATTACCGTTACGCGCATGTTAAAACTACCCTTCACTTCTTAGGCATCCAACCAGTGACGCCACTAGCACTAAATTTTAGGGAGGGATATTTTTGTCTATGGTCCTATCTCAGTATTATGCCACAGGTAAAATATTTTTTTTTTTTTTTGGTGGGGAGAAAATATTATCGTGAAAAAACTATATAACACGACTCTTCACAATCATTTTGAACTTTAACAACAGTTTTAGTATGTATTTAAATTTTTATAAGTAGATATACAATATTTTTATTAGGTAAAATACATATAATATAATTTATATCATTAATTTTTTCATTAATTTAATGTTGACGACGGTTGACGAGTCATCAACACAACATAACAATGAACTTACTCTATATTTGAGCACCTACCAAGTTCCAGGCCCCTAGCAAAAAGATAAATAATGAATAATACCTTATAGCCAATAGGTATATAGTATTATTAGGAACATACAATTTTTTATTCAGATGAATTAAAAAGTCAAATTTAAAGTATTAATTATCAAAAAAATTTATAACAACGACGCGCTATATCATATCGACGATAATATTTTCCGATTACTATAATATGCCTTCTAATAATTATCATCGGCCACTGCCACGGTCTCGTGTATTAATTAAAACGAATACCTGCGCTGCGACGACGACGACGGTGTGGCGTATTATTATTATTATTATTATTATTATTGTTATTATTATTATTATTGTTATTATTATTATTTTTTTTTTTATTACTGTACCGAATATATATACGCGTGATAAATCGATGTGAATTTGTAATAAAGGCTCGGTCATTGGCCAAACATCCCCCACGGAGGCCACACGTGCCCACGAGCCAGCGTTCATGAAATTCTGCAGCGAATGACACCGTACGCCGTCGTGCCCCCAACTTCCTACCCTCTTCTAACACCCCCCCCCCCCCAAAACGGCTCTGGATACGTCGTCACGGCGTGCACGGCTATCCGCGAGCGAATCGTTCACGGACGTGAAGGACGATGACGCCCGTGTACACGACTACTACAGCGATTTGGATCACGGAATATTGATCGACCGGCCGTGACATAACTACGTCGTAGGTTTACGCGCCGAACGTTCTGGTAGGGAGGGAGGGGGGCTTTTTTATTTTTCATCCTCCGTCCAAAAAACCGTGATTCACGACTCGGGAACGACACTCCGACGCGTCGCCCGGGAGGTGCCGAGTATAGTTGTCACGGGTTAAATGTTTCCGGATCGTTTTCACAAACGGGTCAAAGTTCAAAAAATCAATGACGACCGATCGTAACGACGAGTTTAAAATGTTCACAGTCAACAGCTAAAGATCGATTCATATGAAACATCGAATCGTTTGTCCTAAAATTCCGTATAGACCAGGGGTGGCGAACCTTTTCCGAGTCGAGTGTCAAAATGTTCCACACAAAGTTTTCTAAAACTGTTCGTGTGCACACACACACACACAAAAGAAGTTTAATGAAGTCAATATTTGTGTAGGTTATTTTACGAATTATACATGATGTTCTTGAATCAGATGTCAATATTGAATAATCGTATTAAAAATGTAAATATGCAATTATATTTTAATGTGAACTTTTGTTTCTTTTTTTAATTTTAACAATTTTATAACAGAATGTCTAAATTTCTAATTTTGGTAAAACTTGTAGTTTTGGTTTTGACTTGAAAAAATTCACTACACATTAATAAGTTTCGACAAAAAATGAAAAAAAATAAAATGAAAAGTAAGCGAATTGCATGACTTCCAACATTTCGATGTCTGTATATTTTTCACCACGTTTCGATATAGACGATTTAATTGTATTTGTGATATTATTAGTAAAGCATAAAATGTCCAAAGGAATATTATTATAATTAAAATCTGAAAAAATTGTTTGATCGCATTTATTTTAACTACGATTTCATAAATTGTACGATTCAAATTTTTATGTTTATTAAAATTTCGATAAATTCAATTTTTTCCGCGTGCCATTGAAATTTAGCTAACGTGCCACTTTTGGCACGCGTGCCATAGGTTCGCCACCCCTGGTATGATAGACCTTCAAAGACCTCTCGTCATTCGTTTGATCAAATCGAGTTTATTATTCTATTGTATGCTCCTCAGAATACTCAATATCAAGGATTCGATTCGATTACTTCTTGTCGAAGAAGAATAAAAAAAAATATTTTCAAATTTTCAAAACATTATTATTTTTATCCAACAAAAAAAAAAACAAGGTCTACTTGTTCACTTTTTTTTTTTTTTTTTAACTTAAACAAACTGGGCGGATGCGTGAGATTGTTGAAAATCCACAAAGAAGGCATAGAACAAAAAAGGTCGGGAAACACCGGTGTAAAACATCACGATCACGACGGACACACGCCAATGTCCAACGCGTTAATAATATCGTGTATACCTACGCACGTCGAAGCGTTAGTTTCGACAAAAACTACAATACGTAATACGGCCCGGGGAAAAAATCATCGTTATTTACGTCGCGGATCACGTTTTTATCGCGTCAGCAGTCTCCGCCGACGTTACGCGTAAAATACCGCGAAACGACGCGCCCGTCGAAACCCTCGCACGGTCGCCCCGAAGTTCCGGGTCCGCTTCTCCCCTCGCGCGCACCGCCGACGCAGCAGCAGTCCGCAGATCTTATCGACTCGTCTCCTCGGGACGTACGGTTTTTTCCCCATACGTTCCACACGCCCGGTAAATATTTCCCGGGATCATCGACGATTTCTCGGAAGTGATTTGCTGCTTCCAGAGAGGCACGATATTGATTATTATTAATATCCGGGGACGACAGTTAAAGTCCCCGAGAAAATCGTACCGAGAAGTACCCGTCAATACCGCGGACTATGCGACGTGGACGTGAGCGGGTAGGTATGACTTTTAAAGGGCCGACTGCCGTTTTCGTCGGCGAACGTACTGCGCGACACGCCCGCCGGTCATGGCGTTTTCGCCGCGGTTTTTTATCCAGCGAATCGTTTGTTTTTTCTTCGACAAAACACACCGCACATCGTATCGATACGAACCGGTGTGGCCGGGATTATTTACCGCGTGACATTTTACCAGTGAAATTTTACCTCCCGGTAAATATTCGCTAGTGAAATTTTATCGGGGTTTATAAATACACTTGGGTAAAATTCCACTAGTGAATTTTTGCCGGGGGTAAAATTTCACTAGTAAAAATGTACCGGGAGGTAAAATTTTACTAGTTAAATTTCCCGATGTATATTTTACCGAGGGGGTAAAAATTCTCTATGGTTATTTTTTTATTTTTGGTTTTATAAGAAGATTGATATTGAAGTACCTACACGTGTTCGTTGATAACTCGTTGTTGATAAAGTAAGTTTCCGTTTTATTATATTAACAGGCCGAACCAGAAAAATATTTACCAACAATACAAATGTATTAAATTACTATTACCTATAAAACAATTTTTTGTAGATTTTTTACATTATTAATATATATATTATACCATAAAATAAATAAATAAATAACCATAATGAATTTTTACCCCCAGTAAAATTTATATAGGGAAATTGTACCCCCCCCCCCCAATAAATTGTCTCTAGTGCAATTTTACCTCCCGGTAAATATTTACTAGTGAAATTTTACCTCCCGGTAAATAATCACTATTGAAATTTTACCGGGGTTTATAAATACATTGGGGTAAAATTCCACTAGTGAATTTTTACCCCCCCGGTAAAAAATCACTAGTGGATATTTACCGGGGGTAAAAAATCACTAGCGAATATTTACCGGGAGGTAAAATTTCACTGGTAAAAATTCACCGTTGGGGGTAAAATTTCACTAGTAAAAATTTACCGTCGAGGGTAAAATTTCACGGGGGTAAATAATCCCGGCTACACCGGGACCGATCGTTGAGTACACGGGGAAAGACCGCTGTGCCGAGGTGAACCGAATGGATAACCTTTGCCGAGAGAGTTTCGTTTGCGTTTTCAACACGACGTTATGTTCAAGGACGCACGAAAACTGTCCGAAATCAGTAGACGAATAATTATTCAGCGGACGTACGTGCGGATTATTGAAAAGACTACGTATTGTTTTTGGGTTTTTTTCGCTTGTTTTTCATTTCGATCCCGGCAAACAAATAAACGAGCAGAGAAATAAAAAAATAAAATAAAAAAGAAGAAGAAAAATTGCATAACCGGAAGTGCTCATTTCACACGTCACCCCTGGGCGAAAATCACGTGCACGTCAAAGCGTAGTGATATGGAGAGCGGAACAAACGCACTTGCCGTAATTTACGCGTGGAGCGGTTTGGGTTTGGGCGATTTATTAGAACGTGTTACGCGTTCGGGGGCACTTTTTCAAGAGCAGTGTGATGTCTCTGGATGACACTTGACACGATGCGTTTTCCCCTCTCGTCCGAACAGACTAAACAGACACTGTTTGCGAATGGACGATTGAAAAAAAAAATTCTCTAGTCAAAATCTAATTAGCCGGTTGGTTTTTGGAATAAAAAACAAAAAAAACCTTCAAAATTATATTTAATCAGAGTCGCTGTGCACGTAACTCAGATGCAACTCTTTAACGCTTCATTTTGATTATACAGTCGACTCTCGGTAACTCGAAGTTCAAGAGGGGGAAAAAAAATAATTTTAATTACTAAAAATTTCGAGTTATCAAAAACTTTTAAAAAGTATGTATTTATTTTTAAATTATTTTACATTAAAGAAATAAAAAAATGTTTTCTTACATTCCTACTTACATGTTATATCAAACCATTTTAAGAGGCATGATTCTATGTCAGGATATTATTCTAGTTTCGTTTGTTTTTCTAGTTGCCGAGTTTTCGTTAAAGTTTTTTAAAATTACATCTTTATTTTTTTTTAACGTAGATTATGTACTCGACGGAATTCCAAAACCTTTGGCCGTGTCTTGTTTTTTTCCGCCTTTTTCAATAATTTTAAACAAGTTCACTTTTCCGAAAGTGATAATGTCGTTAATTTTCTTCTTTTTTTTTTTTTGAGCCATAATAACCATTGTACGTATTAACACTGTCACACTCACACGATAAAATATTAAACGGACAGACGGCATAGAACTAAAACTGATGTCTATTGTATGGAGTTAAAAAGGTTTAAATTAAAAATATGAAGTTTACTATAACGGTCGGGGGTTTTACGAAAAACAATCGCCTAGACAAACTATTTAAAATTGAATTTTAAATTTGGATGAGAAAATACGAGACATCGAAGACTTGTCGAATTAATTGTCGAGTTAACAAGATTATTTAAACATTCAGTGTTATTGTTATTTGTACGGGGATTTCAATTATTCGAGATACCGAAAATTTCGAGTTACCAAGGTTCGAGTTACCGAGAGTCGACTGTAGTATTTGTTCTGAAAATCACCACGAATCACGGAAACGACGGCGGCGGTTTGACATTCGACAGGTTCATGACATCGCATTCATACGTGTAACACTGCAGCCAACCGCGGTAGTATTAATTATTCGTACCGATTTTTACCGTTTTATAGCGATTTAGTTTCCCCCCGCTTTTAGATTAAATTATAAACTCGTATTAATTCGTATAAATTCGCAGTGTTCGCACTGTCCTGAATCGCGCGATGTAGTTACGTGGGTGAAGAACACCTTTCTCGGCTACTAATCCCGTCCACGTGTGCCCTGCGTCGTCAATCGACTCGGACCGTTTCTCCGGTGGACGGACGGTCGAACGAAATTCGAAAGCGACGTCACGGGAATTTTTCGTCATAAACTGTTGTTCCTCCCGGCTACGACCGACACGTGGTCTAACGAATACCGTCCGGAATTGAAAGCCGTCGGTGACGTGGTCGCGTCCCTTCGACGTACGGACGGCCGGAAGCGTTTCGTGGTAAAACGGACCGACGCGTTAGGTTGGCGTCGTGCAGCCAGGACCATTCAATTATCATACAGTATAAGTTATAATAATCACATTATTTTATTTTTACCTAACAAATGTTTTAAAACTTTTTTTTTTCAAGATTTTATTTTTTAACATAAATTTTTAGTTTTTACTATGTATATAATATTACACACGTTTTCAATTTATAAAGGATACCTATCAATTTTTCCATATTTTATTTTTTAATTATAACTACTCCTATAATCTACACATAAAACTAATATTTAAGGTATAGCAGTGATTGAAGGGCTTGCTGCAACAACCAGATAAATCCACTTTTTCCCAAAACTCACTTTTTTGCGGAAATGTATAAAGAAAATTTTTCTGGAAAATAAGACGCAACAAACAGTTAAATCCGATCAATAATGATAGAGTTATTTAAACAAATGGATTTATCGTGTTTTGTAATTTGCTGCAGTGATGACACGCGGGTTCCTTTGATTACTTTTTAGAGGTATAAGGTGTCATTTGATATTAATATATCATAAAATAGCATTAAATATGATACAAGATTCAAGAGTAAAATTATCTTGATTTAAGAATTAATAAAAATTAATGTGCTTTTCGGTGCAACAACCAGATAAATCCATGTTCCCTACAACTTTGACTAACAATATTTCAATACCAAACAATTTTTTTTTCAATTCTAACTTCAAAGATGTATGTATAAATGAGTATAGAATTTAAATGTATTTCGTTGGCAGAATTTTAACGTAAATAATAATTTTTAAACTAAATTTACATATTGTCTTGCAAAATTTCAAAAAATGGATTTATCTGGTTGTTACAGCCAAGCCCTTTGATTTATCTCGAACATTTAATTGTTATGATAGAGGGGCCCGGATTTAGTTCTGCACCCGGGCCAAAAATATGATGAGGGGGGCCTGCGTGCAGCAGCGACCGAGACCACCGGACGAAAACTATTGTTTTAAATTAAAGCTGTATCTCCGCATAAATTCTATTAGTGATTGCAATCTTCTCCAACAAGATCTCAACAATTTAGTGTCGTGGGGTGAGTCTCTCGGTCTCTCCCTGAACATATCAAAATGTTCAGTGTTTTCTTTTTACCGCTCACAATCCCATTTTAATTTCCCCTACGTCATTCATAACATTCCTATTAAACCTCCCAGTGATTCTATTAACGACCTTGGTTTTACGTTTACTCGTGACCTTTCCCCTACCAAACACATTGAAGTCATTTGTTGCAGAGCACTCAAGATACTTGGCTTTGTCCTGCGTTCCTCCTCCGAATTCCAGCTTGCACTACCCCTCAAAGCCTTATACTGTGCTCTGGTCCGTCCTTTGCTAGAATATGGCTCCGTTCTCTGGGACCCCTCTACCGCTTGTGCTAGCGCTTCCATTGAGCGTGTGCAGCGGAAATTCCTCCGAATTGCAGCCTACAGGCTTAATATACCTCACCCTCCTCATGATTATTCACCTGTCCTTCGTGTCCTTAATCTGACGGACACGGGCTCGCGGAGACCGGCAAAACGAAACCGGGACGATAACGGCAAAACGCGTAGACAAAAAAAAAAAAAAAAAAAAAGTAATGACGAGCTGCGGGAATACCTAAGAGATCTAAGAGATAAAAGTTTACGGAACCGTCGAGTTCTTAAGAGGAAAAAAAAATCAATCATACTTAAAGTTTTTTAGACACAATATCGAACAAATAATGAAAAAAAAAATAATAATAATAAAAAACTTTATTTAATCGTAAGTAGGTATTCGAGAATTTAACTTTGAAGCCTCAACTCGTTTGTTCGTTCACTTCGAATAAAATCGATACACTGCTCTACATTATTTATTAATTATGTGTAACGTAGAATAAAACGTCCGCCAAACTTAACGGGGTGTACGAAAATAAACACGCATCCTAGAACTAACTATAGCAGTGTGTCGTTTTGTTTTGATCGTTTTAAAGATTATTTTTTCCACAAAATCAAGAACAACAGACCCTACGATTTTCTCTCGATCCGCGAAAACGGTGAAAATCACCCAAATATCTTAACCGAAAAACGTGCAAACCGTAAAAATCGAAAAACTCAAATGAAATACCTGCAGCGTAACACTAAACCGTATCAGGACTGGCCACGGTAGAAGTGGTCACACGACTGCCCGGTTTATTATATAAACCTGGTACTTATATTGAACTTTATGACTGCCTGGTACCTCGATTACATCTATAATGTTTTATATATATTTATATTTTATGGTTACTTATTACGGTAAAATACTTTTATACTAATTTATGTTAATACACGTGAATTGTATTGGTTTCATAACATTAGTATTTTTTAAGAGGACGGGTTGTTAGCCGGCCGCTCAACCCCCAACCTGGAGGACCAGTCAACACCAACTAATTAAAGTCAGTGTGAGGCTCGGGGCCTCGGGTTCGCCATACCCGTAACACTGTGAAGTGCTTCCTCTGGGAAGACCAGAATGGCATGGAGACCTAATGCATGCATATAATAGAGAAGAGTGTAAGAATTTGATATTGGCAGTAAAGGGCCTAAATGGTCTATAATGCTACAAAAAAAAAAAATAAAAAATAAAAAAATGTTGATACACATAATATTATTCTTTTGATAATGATTTTGATTTAATTTTTTACAAAAATAAAGTGTAATATAGTATAATAATAGTCCGTTATCACGTATGAGAAAAAACTAACATACATATTTTGTTATGCTGCAAATAACGACTAAACGAGCCAAAACTTCTTGTTTTCTTAGATTTTGTTGGGAGGGGCGGTGGATTGTGCCCGGGGGGCATAGCCCCCTCTGGAGATATTCCTGAAATAAACATTGGTAATAACGTAACGTGCATAATCTATGCACGTATATTATAAAAGCGAAAATACTCGTATCTGTTGTGGATTTACGCCGAAACTACTCGTCATGCGATTTTTTTTTGCTTCAATGAAAGAATACGTCACGTAACTGGTTTTTTGTATTCT
This sequence comes from Therioaphis trifolii, assembly GCA_027580255.1. Taxonomy (NCBI): domain Eukaryota; kingdom Metazoa; phylum Arthropoda; class Insecta; order Hemiptera; family Aphididae; genus Therioaphis; species Therioaphis trifolii. The sequence goes on along the minus strand of CM050408.1, from coordinate 36,137,360 downwards.
ATAAGTCTGATTCAATCAGATAAAATGTGAAAAAATCATAGTTAATTGGTAATTTATTAAAACAAAGAACACAAAATACGTTTTTATCTTAACCGAATGATAGAGGAATCAACGCATAGCTCGAACCCCCTGATTTCAAGGGGTAGAGTAAAAAATTCGGTATGTCGAAATTCGTTTTATCAAAAGCATAAACAAACAAAATGCGTTGTATCGAAGTTTGGGGAGAATTTCAAAATGTAAATCAACGCACTACAATAATTAATACGGTTTAATGGAACACGTAAAAAAACACCAGATAACGTCACGAGTGATTCCCAAAAATCGGAAACTAATAATTCAATATTATTTTAGTTGTACCGTACGAGCGCGAAATTATCTCGGCGTATGTTTTTCTTAGTAAATCAGTAAATGCAGTAATTATAAGTACTGCATAAAACGTAAATCTGGATTAATTGCACCTTTCGACCCGGCGTTGTGGACATTTTTTTTACGATCTTATTTGCATTCGTGTCACTTGGCCCTGCCGATTTCGACCCCGAGCAACGAAAGCTATTATTATGTAATTTCATCTCAGACGTGACGTAATCCATACTGCAATTATCGACTCGCAATATTGCGCTCGACGCCCGGCTACGGAATCGTCGTCCACAAGCACCGGAACCCCTTCTCTGGAAAACTCGATAATTGCAACTAGGTCACCCCTGACCGCGTTACAAATCGAACTTTTTTTTTATTTTCATTTGTTTCTCCGTTTTTTTTTTTTTTTTTTAATTCCGTTTACAACAAACGAAACGTCCGAACATATGTATTCGTATAATGTTCGGTTTCACTATTTCGTCGAATTTATTTTCATGATATATTTATATTTCGGGTGAAATTTCTAAAATAAATAAACACCTCTTTGAAAATATTCATAAATTCTTGAAGTGAGATTGTATGAAAAGTACGAGGTTAGGTTAGTATGTTAATTGTATGGAATTGTATGGAAATATAATAAACCACTACAGGTTACAGGTGACAGGAAACAATAATGGTCACTATTTTATGTTAGATATAACTGGAAGTTTAAACAATTCAAATTATCTTAGAACGCATAACCATAGTTCATCATACGCATAACTCAGTTATCTTTTTAGAACTAAAGTAAAAGGTTTGATGATTGACAATTCCATATGTTAATTTATTCTTCACAGTTAATCACTATTACATTCGAATGTACAATCATTTATTTTTATTTCATTTTTACACTTATAATTAGAGGTCGGATTTTTATGATTTGACATATTTGTTTCTGGCCTTTGCAGTTGAATGGGAGTGAGAAATCTTTGCGATTCGAGAAACACCGAATTCATAGGAAAACATTTATTTTGCACAAAAAAGCATGTTTAAGGGTTCAGAGAATATTTAACACGTTAGAAAATATTTGACAATATTATTGTAATATCGGCATATAATGAACATATATTTTCATGTATATCAGCGCTTTGATAAATACGATTTTCACTAAATTTGATTAATTTCTGGGTTTTAATAAAAATTAATCTACAGGTACACTTCCGGAAAATTATTCACCGTATATGATAGCCGACTTGCAATATTCTCCAGTGACACCACCGATTGATGTCAAACGGTCCTTTAGCATATACAAAAACATTCTTACAATCCGGCGAACTAAAATGACACCGGAACACATTGAACAATATATAGTTATTAATTGTTATTGTAAAATTAATTAAATTAACTATATTTAAAACCAAAATTTAAAAAAGAAATTTAAACTGAATTTTTTTTTTTTAGTATTAAAATAATATTTTACATAATTAAGGACATAAAACATCATATATATGGCATTTTAAAAGAATATTAAGAGAATATATCGCCTGTTTTATGCGACATAAAAACATCATATTTTAAGGATTTTAAGAGAATATAAATCCGACCTCTACTTATAATGAAAACCATAACCGACGTCGATCGACATGATTCCATCGGTATATTTCAAGCAGAGTGAATTTTCGATTTTGAAATATTTCAAATGAGAAAATTCAATAGAAATATTTCGGATTTAAAACCATGTTCGTACGTGAGCGACGCGTAAACGTGCGTGATAAACGAACACCTCTTGATGACGGCGCGTAAGTGGATTAGACACGGTTTCTAATCGTGGCCGGTCTTACGCAAACATCACGTACCTACGCTGACGGCGGCAAGGGGTTCGGGTTGGGGAGTGACGGCGGACCGGATTAATACCCGACTCCGAGAACAGGGACACGGGTCGACACGACGACGATAACATTTTCGCAACGAATTTATCGTTATCAATATATAGTACGTTCGTCGCGTCCCGCCGTCACTCTCCGTGTTCGACGTTCGACCACAGAATAAGACAATCAGAATGGATACTGATTATAAAATATACGGGTAATATGGATAATAACTAAATCAATGCCGCCATGTTTTTGGAGGACATATCAGTGTGACCCCCAATGAGGAAAAAAATTATTTTGCATCATTACTTAATTATTTAATTGAAAATGCTTATTTTGCTTAATTGTATTGCTTAATTCTGTCATTAAATAGTGTATTTTGTACATGAAATAAATAGAGTAGGTTCTACAACATTTTACTGACGATATTATAGTGAACGATCGACGATCACTGAATTTTCAATTTTGAATGCTGAAAACACGTTGTTATCACAGAAAATAACTGTGATAAAACAATGAAACTGATTTGATTACAGCGGTGATAACAATTTGTCCACCAAAAAGATAGCGGCCGAGGGTCCATGGGCTGGTTCGACGCACACTGCATTGAGCTTCCGGAGATATCGATTCGTGTCGTATCGTCGTGTTCTACATTGATTTTCAGTCATCACACCGAGAAACAGATATCGAAGTATCAATCAAAGTATAATACACAGCAGAATCTCGATTAACCGTCACTCGATTTACCGTCAGTTTCTGTTGTCCGTCATCGGTGGCCGTAAAAAAAATAAAAAAAAATTAGAAAGTGATAAACACGATGGAGGATTTGAAATCATAAATGACGATCGAATTATTTTCAATGTCACTACCGTTGACGAAGAAGTTGATGACGACGTCGAAGATTCAGTGCTCGAGTTAAAACCGTCAACTAGCCACGCACAAATAGAAGCAATGTTATTAGAATGCATTGATTGGTTTGAGGTACGAGCTAGGAGGCAAATGCGAACGCAGGTCTTAGTTCTTCGTAAAATAAGAAACACGGCCGCTCAAAAACCTCAAGCATAAACAAAAAAAAAAAAAAAACACAAAAGAAGATGACGGATTATTTTGTTTAATAATTTTTAGTGGATAATTATAAATTTGAAAAAGTTGATAATTTTAAGTATTTAGGAGTAAACATCAACAACAAAAATGATATGCATATAGAAATAAATGAACGGAATTTCCACTAATGGAAATAGATGTTATTTCAGTATTATCAAACTCCTGAAGTCTAAGCTGTTATCGAGAGGATCAAAGATAATTACTATATCATAGCTACCTTCGACCTGTGATAACATACGCCTGTGAAACCTGATCGTTGACTAAAGGTGATAGCAGAAGCTGACTTATCACGTTCGAAAGGAAAGTGTTACGAACCATTTATGGACCAACATTCAACCCAGAAACACAGACATTCGGAAGAAGAAGCAACGAAAATATAAAGTCTCTTTATAATAAGCCAGACATACTCTATTTTATTAGAAAAAAACGACTAGAATGGTTCGGACATGCATGGAGGGCAGATGGACAGTTAATTAAAAATGTACTTATCAATAAAATAAATAAAACGAGACCCCTAGGAAGACCCAAAACCCGATGGATTGACGTAGTTGCCAAAGATATAGAAATGATAGACCAGAACGCAACTTTAGAAATAGCATATCAGAGAGAGAGAGGTGGAGAGAGATTTTGATGGCAGCGATGGTCCTGAATGGACCGCTAAGCTGAAGAAGAAGAATTTTCAGAATGGTATTCTTTGTGTTATTACACATTACAAATTATTAGTATTTATTATTATTATTATTATTATTATTAATATGTTTATTATTTTTGTCAGAAAATAATCGGTACCGACATTGACGGTTAATCGAGGTTCTTATACTTTATTCGAGCTCATTATTTTTAATTTTTCCGTATACAGACAAAATGCATTTTTGTTCGACACAATACCCAGTATATAAATCCATAGTTACTTTGTTTATTGTTTTGTTTCGAAAGTATTAAACAAAAGAAAAAATGTACACCAGTGCCATGAAATACGACAATGGGAAAAGTAAAAAAAAAAAAAAAAAAAATAAGACAATAAACTTTATTACGTTGCCTCGGAATGGAAATTCAACTTAATTAAGTCTCACGAGTGTAGAAACGTATTTCGAAATGAAAAAATGAATACCGTTTACGGATTTATTTTCAAGCGCGTGTATCAGTGAACACGCGTAGCGTAGTCTAATTTTTCGAGTGTTATAAATTTGTAGAAAACCGTGCTTCCGTCCGAGTTCGCGCTGCGGTCGAAAACGACAAAACGAGTAAAACGGCGCGCTTCGAGTACTGCGGTGACGCGAACAAGCCGTGGGTGGGGGCGGGGGGCAGGCGTTGAAATCGAACGTGTATGACGTCGCGTCCGCCGAGTACACGGATAAATGTCATCACTAGAGTTAGGATGTTGATGACTTTCGCATTTTTTTTCCTTTGATTCTATACAATGCTATCCTAGCTAAAAATTTGATTCGTGCTCTCTTGATGCAGAATATTATAATTTTTTATTTTGCATTTTTCGGCATTTTAGCTAGAAATTCATTTTTTGTTTGTTTTTTAACGTCATTTTTCAACATTTTTAAGACATTTTTTCATCTTTTTTTTTGTCATTTTTTGTAGTTTTTGTACAATGTGGGGCAATTTTAGATTTTAGTGCAAGTGTTGAACCCAAGTTTGCAAAACAAATTTAATTTATTTAAAATCTAACTTTAGATTTGGACAAGTAGTAAAAAATTACTATTACACCCATTATCACGCCCATATCTCTAATAAAAATTATTATTTATACATACATTTTTTTCACTTACTTAATACGTTTTTAGATCATTTTTAAGGTAATTTTTTTAAGTTTTTAGGGCATTTTTGCGCGTTTTTTAGGTCATCAATAGGGATGAGAAGTTATAGGATTTGCATATTTTTTTCTATGTCTTCTTTTTATAGCTAGGTGAGCTAAAAATCTGTTCTATGACTTAATGAATTGAAATTTGGTATTTAAATTTTGCATATTTTTGCATATATTGGTAGTTTTCTTAAAAGTTGCATATTCATGTCTTTTTTTGTGCATAAAAATGCATATTTAGTAAAATTATGTGGATTTTAATACAAATGACATGAAAAGTGACCTTATTTACTTCAAGAATGCCCCCATAACTTAAGCTGATGTGGAAGGACGTTTTTTGCCATACAAAAATATTCTTTCGGATAATCGTCGGAGATGATGGATGCCGAAAATATTAAAACAATTTGGAGGTTCAATGCAACAAATTTACAGGTTTGAAAAAATAATTATCAAATATATTACAAAACTTATAAAATTGAATTTTTGTTTTTTTAGATTAAATCACCTGACTATCAATATATAATCAATACACCTACCAATCATTTATCATCTCATATTTATACCTATTATTAATTTTTACCACTCAGTTAAAAATTATTTATATTTTAATAGAATCAAATTTAACGAAATATTATTTATATATTAACTTATTGAAAACACGTTTTTTATTTATCGAAAAAATTGCATATTATAATACATTTTTTGCATATTTTCAAATTTTTCATGCATATATCATAATTTTTCCTCGCATATTTGCATGCATATTTTGTCTATTTTAGCTCCTATAACTTCTCATCCCTAGTCATCAACATCCTAACTCTAACCATTACACAATACACACAGTAGTGTTCCTATTGGGTATACTGCATATTATACGCCGTACACTCTGAAGTTTTTAATAAAAAATGCTTTGCTATATACTACGTATACTCTCAAACACATTCTTGAATAAAGAAAAAATACTTTTTTTGTTTTGTTTTATCATTTTGGTTTATTTTTTACCTAATAGTTCTAAACTGGTGTAGTATTACAGTGTTATAATAGACACTATTTGATATCGTAGGAGCTCGTACAGTCGTATGTCAAAATCATAGTGGTAATTTACCGATCTGTCGGCGACAGTGACGTCGTTTCGGTTTTTGTTAGAGCGGAGCAAACTGTTTGACGGGCCTATATGACTAAAAACGAAAAAATCGACCACCTCGCTAGCCGATTAATTTGTGTTAGGATTTTCATCATATTCAATGACCATCTAAAATACTATCGGGCACAAACAGCCTTAATTTTTCACGAAAAACTCGTGGGAAGCTAAACAAAAACATTACATTTAGATACATATTATTGCCTGTCTCTAGGTAGACGTTATAACGGTATTACCCGTATTATTTTTCCCTAAGAGGTATCAAAACTTTGTCTGGTCTTTAAAAATAAACGTCAAGTTAGCCTTACGAATATGGATTTATGTACTCAGATTTTTAAGAACCGTATAATACACTTACGCGTATTAGTTGATATCCTTATTTTGGCCTTGTTCATCATATTATACCCTCATAAAAAATAACCCGGACCGCGGAAGGCCGAGTGATCTGGACCGTCGACATATCTTTCTTTGATAGTTTGATAGTTTAAGTACGTTATTTCAATTTCCGTCGTGATTATTAAAAAAGACGTCGTTTTGTAAAACAATTTTTTCTACAAACAAGTAGAGAACAAAGTTAACGGATTCTCACCTTGAGCCTTGAAAACTCGATCGGGATCGACCGTTTGGCCGCCCCTGGTATATAACACCACAAGGCATGACGTTCACTCTTCATACAATTTCAACATTTTAGTAATAAGTATTGATAATAATTAATGTAATTAAATTAATTTTTTTCTCTACGGACCCCGTTTACGAATTATTTTGGTTTTCCAGACTCCAGTAGAAATCACTTGCCGACCCCTGTTGTAGAGCTTATCGGATTTGCGTTGTCGGTGAAATCAATTTTAAAACCACTTCCGATCTGTCTCTAGTACCCTAATGTGCGTGTGCGTGTGTGTGTGTGTGTGTGTGTGTGTGTGTGTGTGTGTGTGTGTGTGTGTGTGTGTGTGTGTGTGTGTGTGTGTGTGTGTGTGTGTGTGTGTGTTTGCGCGTGTGTGTATGCATAATGCTGCTACGCGCTCCACTCGGACACCGATTTCTTCGTGCGCTGCGCCAACAATAAATCCCTATTATCGACACGCCACCGTGTTTAATGTGTGTAAATGTGCATAATGTTAGCTCGGCATCCGAGTGGTCGACATCGCCGCACCGATATGACGAGAGGCGTAGTCGTGTAGGCGTTGCGTGTGTACACTTTTTCGTGTAACTATTATTTTCAGCGCGTGTACTTACAACGGTTGACAAAATATAATGTAACCGAATGACGAACGTCGAAAATCAAAATAAATGATGACCAGAAAGTTTATGTGTAGCAAAATATAAACAATAATAAACATAATATAAAATCCACAGCGATAGGAACAGATCGTGAATGAAAAAATAATGCAAATAACCTAACCGCTATGACCTTTTTGACCACTTACCAAAACGATAACAATACGATAACGTATGATATCTGACCAATGGGTTATTCGAGTCCAACATTCAAAATACTCTTACGTATGAACAAAAACCACTCACAATTGGCACAGCCTGATCCGTCTCGGACACCTGACATCTACTACACCTGTCAATCGATAATTATAACAAAAAAAAAAAGATATTAACCGTGATATAAATCATAATCCGTGATCGCGATGGCTCATTTATTTTTATTTTGTCAACGAATCAGCTGTTTGGCCAACAAATATTACAGCCCGACTCATTCAGATATTATCGTCAACGATATATTTTAATTTATTTCAAAATGAACTTTTTTACGACCGTTACACAATTAAAATCGTAACGCCAACGTTTAAGCACGGCCATTGACACGAGTTCGGTAGTTACAATCATAAACAAGCAGGCCCGTACTGACTGCTCTTATGGGGCGGTTGTTGTAGCCTAAAAGGGCGCCTTAAAAACATTGTTATTATTGCAAAAAAAAAAACTATTTTATTAATATCAAATATTTAATATTGTGTATGATTGGTGGACAATGTTTAGTAAATATTTTTTAAATAATGTGATTTAAATATATAATTTTGGTTCATTTAATCTTTGTGTTATCTCGGAGAAATATTTAAAAATCTATTCTCAATCAATCACTAATGTTTTATAAATATATATATTTTTAAATATTTAAAAAATAATCATTTTTTTATTTCATTTTCTGTAAATACTTTTTTGGTATAGAAATAATGTTTCAAACTTTTCATCCAGCCAATCTATAGATCAGAAATTTGCTCTTGTTGATACTTTAGAGAGGTCATTTTTTTCTCCATTCAAAATTTTTTTCAGAAAATTTTTCTGCACACAGGAGAAAAAAAAATTTGATCAGAAAATTCTGATAATTTAATATGACTTTGCTGACGATAATATACCTATGGAACCGACCTTTTTTTCATAGTCAATCGTTTTTTCAGAAGACTGGAAAAACTGCTGAAAACTGAGTAAAAACGGCAAAATTTTAAATATTGAACCAAAACTTCTGTAAATGTTATATGTTTACACTTAGACTGATTTTTTTAAAGTTTATTTCTAATAAAGTTTAAATATGGGCGCAATGTAATTCGTAATTTTCATGGGCGCATCGTGAATCTGCCCGGCCTGTTAAAACAAGTGAGTAAACCATAGTCGAATATTATGGTTTATTAACCGAATACCTTTCAATGGACACGTTGTTAAAAAAAATTAATTTTTGCACCCATCAAATGTTTTTTTTTTTTTTGTTTTAATTCAAAGGGATAGGTCTCCTCCTAGACATAATATAGTAAATTAGTGGGGGGTCGCCCAATCAGAAAAATGTTGGGAAACGTTGTCTTTAGTGTCTTTTACGAACAGATATCGTCATGTTGGTATGTGGATGTGTGTGCGTGTGTGCGTGTGCGTGCGCGTATGGCGATCGTGCGAAACGGTTACGATATCGAACGGTTGACCCGTCTCGTCGTCGTCGTCGTCGTCGTCGCGTGACCTGTTAAACCGTCTAGTAAATCGTAGAGAATAATAATTTCGACGTCATAAAACGATATCTCGCGTATTAGAAAACAGACGCGCGGACGAGGAAAACGCTTACGTTTCGTCGGAAACGCATAATCAATTCGACGAAGTTACAACACGTGAATACGGTTGTTTCATCCTCCGAGAAAGCGTTTGTACCTACACACGTTTTCGTCGATTCGCAAAACTCACGTAAAATTATTATTATCACGACGAGAGCGTATATAGCGGATTTCCGGAAACCGACGACGACGCGACGTCTCCAAATTGCGTTCCAAAACGAACTCATCAAACGGGCGTATCTATTATCGTTATTATTATTATTATTATTATTCTATTTATTATTATTATTATTATTATCATACATGCGGCGGCGGAGAAAAAAAGCGGATTTCCGGAAACAGACATCTCGAAATTGCGTTCCAAAACGAACTCATAAAACGGGCTTATCTATCATCGTTATTATTATTATTATTATTTTCATTATTATAATTATTATTATTGCAATTATTATTGTTATTATTATCATCATACTTGCAGCGGCGGAGAAAAAAAGCGGATTTTAGAATTCTCCGCGTACGTTTATGATACATATATTACAGTAGAACTCCGACTATCCGGACAAATTAATGTTAAGCGTGGTCCGGATAAGCAAATATCCGGATGATATTATAAATATGATTTCATATCTATATAATATAAACAATTTTACATAATTTCAATGGAAAAATTATTCATTTCTCATTATTTTCTTTTTTTCATAAAAAATTGTACGATAACAATGCGGCCTGTGCGTATTCACCGTATCAATTTTAAAATTATAAATTTCAATAGTAAGAATATAGTAATGAACTAATAAATAGCAATAAAACCAACGTATTTTTATCTAATGTCTCCCACATTGATTGAAATCACTTATATTTTGTTAAATATTAAATACTTTTCCTGAAATTTCGTTGAACCCCCCCCCCCTGTATACGTGCCTGCGTTCAGAGCTCGTATATGGGATTCGTATTTGTGGAATATTTGTAAGCACTTTTTATTTTGCGTGCACCACAGCAGTACAGCTCTGTTTATCTACGTTATACGTGGAGAACTGTAGACTATTATTTAGATTATTTAGATAGTCTAAAATAATTTTAAGTTTAAAAATAAACACTGTTTTTCAGTAAGGTTTATCGAGATAAAAGAGTCGTACTTTTTATTTTTTTACTTATTAAATAGTAGACAAAGATATTATATAATCTATATAAGATATTTTCGATAAATTAGTATTACTGGTTACGTTTTCGCGGAACCTACGCTACGCCCGCCAGTGGCGTAAAGACTGCGTTTTAAAAAAAAATTATTGTAAATATTCTTATTTCACCCTCCGTCCGGATGGGGCTCGCACACGACAGCGTTTGTACGACTTTTGTGTTTGGCATCACGTTGACGCCATATCGATTTCGAGCTCCGCGTTTCGGCACTCAAAACTCAAAATCGCAATCGATTTATTATTCTATTGATAATCGTTTTAAACTGATTTTTTCCCCGACTCGGAGAAAAATCTTATTAAACGCTCCGTGGAAATAGCTGTGAGTACGCGGAATAAAAAAAAAAAATTGCCATACATTAAGTTTAATATATTAGGTACTCGGCTGCGTTTTGATCGATTATCGAAAAACACGCAAACTCCGTAAAAGTCCGTAGCCGTAATCATAACCGCACAATGATCAATAGTCGTAGACGTAGTTTATCGGTTCGCTCCGCTCCTACGACTGGTGCGGGGGGGGACGTGAAATATCATGTGCGCGTCCCCACGGGGCAGGTATTATCCGTGCGGTGCTGACGAACCGCGAGCGATTGTTCCGACGAAGCATTATTTGATGATCGCTTCCGGTCTAATAATCGTTAAATTTATTATTCTACTCGAGTACATTACACTATTATACATAATAATATACAGTAAGTTCCCGTTACCAACGAACTCCGAGGGACCGAATTTTTTTTTCGTTGTAACGAAATTTTGAAAATTCAAATAATAAAAAAAAAAAATTCAAAACATCGTGTAATTCAAATACGAATTTAGTTGGAATTATTATAATTACCTAACCATAAACAAATACAAACAAACGAATAAAAATGTAAATTCAAATGTAAATAATTCGCGAAAAAAAATATACAACTTTATTACGGATAATCGAAAATTTTCTTTTGAACGAGGCTTTTTGTTTTAATAGAATGTAAATATACTTTTGTAGTTGGCGAACGTTTGTAAATGTGGAGTCTGGTACATCACTTTGTGCTGTAACGAATGTTCGCATCACTTCCAAACTTGATGTGGCTTCGGATGAAGTGACATCGCGCACATCGTCTGCCATCTCATCTTCTTCGTCTTCACTACTTTCGTCGGTGGCCTCATCTTTGCCGTCTTTAACGGATCGGACGATGTCCACTTCAGGTAGTTCATAACACGTTGAAACGTTGTCGTCTGCACTGAGATAATCTTCTGAATTCACGTTTTATTTTCCGCTGCGATCCAAATTTGCTCTAACTCAGATTGTCGGGTGTCGCGAATATATTTTAATTCGGGCGTGTCAAACTCAAAGTATCAAGTGGGCCAAATTTATTGAAAAGTCTACTATGCGGGCCGCGCATAAAAATTTAACAAAAAAATAAAATATTTTATACTAATTTTTCAATTTTATTCTTTACGTTTACAAATACAGTAGATACAATTAAATTAAAAAAAGTTTAAAAACTAAACATTTGAATAAATCATATTAATTACTTATGAGATGGGTGTTATTTAAACTGCGAAAAATATACATATTGATAATTCTTTTTGGGCGATATTTGACATCTCTTTTACCCCCCCATAACTTTTCAATTTCGGCAGAAATATTATTTGATATATCAAGCCGCTTTTAACACAACATTTAGATGTTAATCTGGATCCAACGGGTGATTTATTACTGTTCATTAATGAAAATAGTTGCACGGTAAGTACTACTCAAAATAGAATTGATTTTACAAGCGAATTTACGAGTTCTACATATCGTTCTGGCACCGAATTGTAAATTAGAAAGATCAGAACAGAAAACAGTATAATAACGTATAACAAACGAACCGTCCTCTAAGAATCTAAAACAATTGTGACACGGTATTAATATTTTATTTTTTATTTTTCCATTATTATTGGTTGCCACGGGCCACGTGAAATGAGCCGAGGGCCGCGTGTTTGACATGCCTGTTTTAATTCATCAATTTCGGCCATTTCTGAAACCGTATTGGCGTCTTTGGTAGCGGTTGCGTTATTGTTCATCAGTTAGTTATTGTTGATTGACTGATATCGTCCAAAGCAAGATTGAATTAAGACGGGAAAATTTATTTTGAATTGTAAAAAATAGTTCGTTTTATCGGGATTTTTAAAAATCAATCATTTCGTTATGTCAAGATTAATTTAACATTGTTTTCGGTAGGGGACCTCTATGACTTTCATTTCAACCAGGATTTTTCGTTGTATCGGTATTCGTTGAAACGGGAACTTACTGCAAGGGCGTATTTCTGGGGGGCGATGGGGCGATCCCCCCCCCTGGGCCTCTTAAATTTTTTTTGTTTTTTACTTTTTTTTACATTATCTGTATTATATTATAATAATCATTAGAAAAAATTACGAAATTATTTAAAGCCATTGATTATGATATAGGTGTGTAATATATTGGTAGAAGCGCTCGGAATTTACCCAGCTCGTATCGTATCGATTTTATAACGAATATCGATTTTATAACGATAGATACTTTTAGATACACGTTATCTGATACTGAACGTTCGTTAATTTTTTTTTTGTTAAACACGAAATAGTAATGATATTATTGTAATACACGAATACGTCTTCACAGTTCACGTAGTACACTAGATGCGTGCAAAATAATAGATAGATTTGCAGAACACAAACGATTCAAAGAATTTGTTTTATAGAATAATAATTTTAATTAGTTTGTGCTTCATTTAAAAGAATTTTTATTTATTTTTAATCCTAAATATTATAGTTAAATTATTTTTGTTTATTTTTTATTCCTCGACATTACAAGTCTAAAAGTCGCCCCCCCTGAAAATAGGGTCAGGGACGCCCTTGACTTACTGTGTGTATATAAATATATATTACAGACTGTGATTAAAAAAAAAAAAACAAAAATACAAAATACAAAACTGCGTACGTATTACAAATAAAAATTAGAGGTCAACCGTCGAGGAATTCCACAATTTTTAAACGTTGAAAAATGTCCGCCGTTCAAAGAAAAAATCTGTTTTATCGTCGTCGAGCGTTAAAAACGAATTCTCGATCTCACCCCCGAGGGCGGTGGCGAAACGGCCTTACCGTTGCATCAGCAGCTGTAACAGCTTCGCTCGACAGTTCAATACCGCATCGTTAGACCCGCGATCGACGTGATGAATCGTATGACGACAAAAACAAAACAAAACAAAAAAATAATAATAATAATAATGAAAATGTATTGCATAATCTAATAAAAAAAAAATTGTCGTTATTACGCGACGGCGAGAACCGTAATTCCGGCGGAGTCATCGACTATTGGTCGGAACTATGGTGCAACTCTCGCCCGCCGCCCCGGCGGGAGCCCGTAGGAGAATATGGTCCTTTGAGCAATTTCCTCCCCTACCGACCACCCCCTATCCCGCGTGTCCTGTCGGCGAACATACAATCGCTAAAACCTTTTTTACCCTACGGGGTTCTATTTCCATTCACATTAATGCGCTTCCGTCATTTTCCATTTAAAAATCCGTGTTCACATGATATCTCTAAACTACACGAACCGTACACAGACACACACAGACACAGACACACAGACACAGACACAGACACACACACACACACACACACACACACACACACACACACACACACACACACACACACACACACACACACACACACACACACACAAACACACACACACACACACACACACACACACACACACACACAAACAACACACACACAGACACACACACACACACTCACACACACACACACACACACACACACACACACACACACACACACACACACACACACACACACACACACACACACACACACACACACACACACACACACACACACACACACACACACCGCACACAGCACGCCTAGCCACTGGGGAGCTATACGTTTTTGCGGTGCTTTCAAAACACAATATTCTCGAACACCGCGAGCATAAAATCATTTTTATCGCCCGACGACCGATTACACAGTAAAAATCTTTTAATGGCCGTGTTCGTGCGAAGATTGGTTTTATACTCGCTCGAAATTAAAATGTAATTATTTAAAATATCTATATTATATATCAAGTTAAATCGACTGTTTCGCCATTTCGAACGCTTAAATAACTGCAATAATTCTCCGTTATCCGATATAATCCAGTTTTCCGATTAAAAAAGAGAAACATCAATTTCATTAAAAAAAAAAAAAAACACACACACACACACACGTATATTACACGTATATATATACGCGTGTTAAACATGACAAATGCGTCGCATTAATTATGGAACCTCAACAACAATGACAAAATTCGTTACATATTCCACAGACGTTGTAATAGCATATTAATACGTATGATATACGTATGTATGTGTGTGTAGATTTTGCAATTATGAATAATTCATGTCGTAAGAGTAATAAGTTAATTCAATGACATAAGAGAATAGAAAAATAAACAGACGATTCGAAGGGAGGAAAAATACCATACACACACACACACACACACACACACACACACACACACACACACACACACACACACACACACACGCATGCACGCATGCACGGTACGACGGATATATTGAGAAAATATAACTTTCGATCGTCGACTGTAATACGCATAGGAACACTGCACGAAAAACATTCGTAGTGTTTTCGTTTATTTGTTTTTTTTTTTTTTAATCTTTCAAATTATTTCGGGCAACCACATAGACGTGAACGACCATCGACCATAACATATTTATTTCATTTTTTTTGTTGGCATACTATTATTATATAGCATGGGTGGGCAACTGGCGGCCCGCGGGCCGCATCGGGCCCGCGAGCCTTTTTTATCTGGCCCGTGCTACATTTTAAAATTGCATTAGGTATAGGTATACAATTTTAAACTTTATCGTCTATACTCTATGATCTATAATGTCTAGTACACATCCTCAAAACTCTCATTAAACTGCAAATAAATATTTATATTTAAATATTTAATTAAATTATTTTCAATAACGCTTTTTGTATTACCTATGTCCTATTTCATTATAAACAAAATAAATGCTATTTAAAATGTATATTTTGAATGACTTTTTTTTTGTTTTTTTTTTTTTGCTTTCTATGCTCTGGCCCGCTATATTTTAAATTTCTAAAAATTGGCCCTATAGTAACTTTGAGTTGGCCATCCCTGTAATATAGTATCGTCGCTATTCGAATACGTTGTCGTGTTAACGAAATTCCAGGTATATTAAACGTCCGTGTGACGATTCGAAAGTCGTGTGCGCCGTTTTAATGAATTATTGTTCAAATATCAATACGAAACAATAATCGGTACAGTCAATATTGTGTTTTACATTAGTTCACCGCACACGATAATAGATAATACCTCGAAATATCGTGAAATGTCGAAAAAAAAATAAGTAGGTAGTACAGATATACGCTTGATCAGCCATATTAAAATACTTTATTTCCCGGAATGCATGAAAGTCGTTTTTAGCGAAGTGCTCGCATTTTGAAAGAACGATTTTTTTGTGGTGAAAAAATACACCAACATATTTTATTTTTTTAAATACACCGATATTATTTGTTTCTCTCGGTTAAATCTATCGGTATTTTTTGACATCGAGTGGACATAAATCCGTCCGATTGAGTTTTGCTAACCTAACGCTAGAAACTTAAACGCCGAGAGGATCTGAGACATAATTTAAAGATAACTTACATGCCAAACAAACATAACGGTTTTTTTTTTTTGAATATCAATATTTATTTTTTCTATTGATTTTAATTCTTTGAAAAAATAAATGAAAATACTCTATATAAATTTATGTTTGAAATATCGATACAAAATCATATTTTTAAGGCATTTTTTAGAGTTTTTTAGGTCCTAGATTCATGTTTTTTTTTAAAAGGCATTTTTAATTTTTTTCAGACCATATCCATCCAAGCCCTATTTAGTACATACTAAACGTAACACGACCCGATAGTTTAATAGCCTAAATTCTAAAATAAATTCTATTACAAATATATTATACATATTAATATCTGCAGATGACTCCACTTTAAAGACAGTTCCGTTAGCTATATTGTCTATTCGTCTATTTTTACTTTGACTTATCCACGAGTGTCACTCTTTTCAGAAAACGAATTGTATAAAATCTGATTTAAAAAAAAAACAGAATAATTCACGAATGCAGTGCTGCATTTAATTCATTAAAATTTACCGATTATAAACCAAACAATTGACTTCAAGTAATATTATCAAAAGAAACTGAATTACGAAAATTAATAATTACCGACATTATGTTATTATAATATACTTTAATGTATACGTATATAATATTTTTTTAAATTTAATGGCACGCTCAAAAAAAAAAAAGATAAATATAATTGGAACGTCAGATATAATATTATAGAAAATCCCTGTTCTATATTGATGTTTTAAGTTCATGTTTGAATATTTTTAATTCGTAACTATAAATAAACATTAAGTTGAAATACTCAACATTTTAATTCTCGGTAAATAAAAATGTTTTATTATGATTAACAGTTTGAGAGTAAAAAAAAAAAAAAAACTCTCCGAAAAAAAGTTTACTCTATTAACGTAGTGATTAAATAATCCACTCTAGGTTAACACTTTGATGATTTCTTATTATTATTTTCATTGTTATTATTATTATTATTATTATTATTATACGAAAAAGGGTAACAGTCTATTTAAAGCTTGCAAACAAGACGGAAACGCGAGCAGATTTTATTTTTGTTCAGAACTTGTTCGTAATAAGTCTCGAAAAAGTCATATCTAACTTTAAGGATCGTAATGACCACGAGGGGAAACATATAGCCATTGTGCTTGGGCTGCAATAAAATTATTTATTTCTTTTATACAGATAAGACTTTAAAAATGAATGAAAAAGCAATGTTTTTTTTTTTTTTTGAGAATAACAGAAGAAGAAAACAACTTCACAACATATAAAGGACCCTTAAGGGACCAAGACTATAGCATAACTTCTGTTCTTTTTCTTATAAAATTATAATATTCAGATCGAGTGCAATTCACTTCTTTTTTTTTTATGTTTGTTGATCTTGGCATCAATTCCTAACACCATTAATATAATGACATATTGTGTTGCAATTAATAAAAAAAAATACATATACAATCAAAGTCAAACGGTTATGATTACTTATTTCATCATAAGAAACTGTAGATTTAAAAAAAAAATTAATACATTGCTAAAGATATCAAAAACATAATTAAACGATTCACGTGCATTTTGACACGACCTTAAGGATATTTAATGAAAATTTCGTTTTTAAAACACATAGCGGGATCTTTGGGTTTTGAAAAAAATGCCTGTGAAATATTTTTGTCTGTAGAGTTTGGACAACTGTAAATTACACGAAACCAATAAAAGTCGAATAAAGTATTTTAGGTACTTGTTTATTTTCACGTTGTTTTATTGTCTTCCGACACGTTTTTGGGGCCAAATAAACGTCTCGAGGAGATCGTAAATCTCTCGCGGAGATTACCGGTTCACGCGTTCATTATTTGTTATTATTTGGGAAACGAGATAATATACGCTTATTATAAGAGGGGGGAAAATCACGAGTGAACAATAATTGAAAACTATTTTTCAAATCGAAAACCGTACACGCGTATAGGTGAAGATAGAGAGAGAGAGTTAGAAAGATGAACTGAAAGAGACAGACAGAGAGAGAGAGAGAGAGAGAGAGAGAGAGAGAGAGAGAGAGAGAGAGAGAGAGAGAGAGAGAAAGAGAGAGAGAGGGAAAGAGAGAGAGACAGAGAAAGAAAATGTCATATATATACGACGTATACACACCATGCGTATATATATTTTTTGCCGTGACCGAAACCCTGGTGTTATTGTTCAACTCGAAATCAATTGAAGGCATTGCGCGATTAATGATGCCGATTTCCTGAGAGACTCGGCGGCAGGGTAGAAGGTACACAAACCGTAATGGTTACGGGCCCCAGGGAGTCACGCGACACACACACATAAGTACTCACACACACACATACACACACACACGGAGAAAAATTCGACAGAGGGGGTAAAAAGAAAAAAGAAAGAATCTGTCAACCGAACGACCTGTAAGTGTGCGCGTGTGTGTGTGTGTGTGTGTGCCAGTAGTGGTTGTGCGCTTTATTTTGAGGCCCCCACAGAGCGATACGAAACTTTAACTCTAACTTTGGGTCCTTTGAAATTTGTAAAATGGATATTGACACTGATTTATACGCGAGGTTTAATGCGGCGAACGTAGTGAAATGAGAGAAAAAGAGAGAGAAAGTGCGCGAGTGGCGGGTGGTTGAAAACGCGCGCGACTACAGTCGAAAAAAAATTCGCGTCCGTGATTTCATTGCGAACGAGCGGTCGTCAGACATAGAGTATAATATCGGATCTCCGAGTAGGAGAAGTGTGACCCTGGATCGCCGCCGAAGTGCCACCAAAGGTCGAGTACGAACCTCGTAGACCTCTCGGGATCGTCGCTCGCCAAACCGTGGAAATAAACCACGGAGAGGTAAACAGTTCTCTGACGTCAGGCCAACGCTCTGTCAGCCCGGACAGAGCCCAAAAACGGTGCGTCGGAAAACGTGAGGCTTTTCAATATCGTCAGCAAAGTCTTGAATCGAAACTATTTGTGATAAACGATTTTGCGCTATACTAACGAAGGCGTGGGTGTAAACAGGCCCGTCGTAAGATATCATCCGCCCTAAAGCGAAAATTTGAATGCTGCTCTTAAATACTAAATTAAATAGGTTGGTTCATAAATTTGAATTTGAAAAAACCATAAATAAATATACAACTTTAAAAAAAATTAGAATAAAACACGAGTATACATCATACACATAGGTACTATTTGTTTGAATAAAAATCAAAATGAGAAAAATATTTATAATAATTATAATAGCTTTTTGAAATTGTAGTGCGGCATTATAAATTAATTTTTCTTGCCTTTTTTTTCGCTAAATCTCGTACTAAATTTTTCAAGTTTGTGCCGACTTTGCTTCAATGGATAAAATTTAATGATTTTTCGTAAGTTTCAGTTTAAAGAAACTTCTTCCAGCAGACGCTACAGTCATTGGAGTCATAAGAACGATTCTTAAACTGGTCGCAATATTAAGATAGATTTTCTAAAGTTGATAACTGTAAATATACTCAAGATTTTTTTACTTTGAGAAGTATTTTTTGAACATTCGATAATTTAATTTTGCCGCCTCAATTTCCTTAAAATATTTTGCCGCCCTAAAGCAACGCGTGGCTTGCTTGTACCCTAACGACAGGCCTGGTGTAAAAGAGTGAATTCGTTTCGCGAACGGTCCTTGATATCGCACTATAAAAAATATTAGTTTTGATTCAGAAACGCATTCGTCGTGTTTTTATTCTCGTTTTAAAAACAATACATTTCGAGACATCAGCTGTTGAACGTATTTTTTTTTACATTACAATTTGAATGAAATATTTCGCGAATTTAAAAACCGTAACACGACTTTGAAAAATATAAATGCGATTAGTTCATAAAAACACTCAATAACGACACCGTTAAACCGCTTACGACGAAAATAATTATTATTATATTATCACAGACACGTTTTACCAAATTTTTTAGGAACCGGAAGAAGGCTTATCGACATTTTTTATGATGCACGCATGATATTTATAAACACACATTCGCACATTTTCTCAAGTCTCGAAGGGCAGATTACATCCTTAAAATCTCCCTCGTTTACTTGCTCGTCTATTAAACGTATACGGCCACGAGTGTTTAATCGTTAATTTCTTATTAATTCGTATTAAGTCTTGAATTTGTCAGGGGAAAAAAAAGAGTAAAAAAATGTTTATTGTTGGAATAAAATCACGTCTTAATGGACGCGATGGAAAAAAAATATTTAAATATCGTCAATAGTGGTTTTTTTTTATTTTATGCCTTTATTTATTATTTACTTCTAATTAAAAATCGAAAATGTCGATAATCTAAAATCAGCGACGCGTAATATTTCTTTGTAATAGTTATTTGATTTGATAAGTTCGGTCAACGACAACAGAGGACTCGGATCGTGCAAAACCGATTCGAACGGTACGAGAGTACCTATATTATATTGATACCGCTCTATTATACACAGTACCGCGAACGTTTTAAATCTTGAAAGATTATCGCGATAACGGTTTATTATGAAATCGATTTAATATCACAACGCTCAGTGAAACACCAGCAAAATTTGTATATTTAAATGCAAATTTTTGTATTAGCATAATAGCATAAAAAAATGTTGAATTCTTTACTTGGAAAAACGTCTTTTGGCATACAGAATAAGCCGCGGGCCGTATGAGTCTATGACCTTATACATATATATTATATAAATATATATATGTTGCGGGCAATGTGTACATTGCCCGGTCAATGTGGTCCTGCCCGGGTAATGTGAACAACAATGTTTTTTTTTTTTTACCAAATATTTTACAAATATTATTTTTATTTTTATTATAAATTTTAATTTTATTATTAGCCATTTATAATAGTTTATAGTATTTAAAAGTATTATAATATTATTAATTTTATTAAATCTTATCATATAACGGATATGTGAAAACAATAATAATGATAATAATAATAATATTTGCAAAAATCGGTACGAGAGGGGTACAATGTAGAAAAATATTAAGCTTAGGGGTACAGCAGGAAAAAAGGTTGGGAACCGCTGCTATAGGATATCCATAATTCTCGCATCGATCGAATGTAAACAAGCAACAGCTGATCGCTTGGTCATTAAAAACACATACGCCATTTTACAGGTATTTTTATACGGTTTTAATTACTTTTGTTTTATTCCGTGTCTTTATGAAATGTTTTCTTTTCTTTTCTTTTTTTTTAATGATCACTACCAACACCACGATTTTTATGACAGCATTAGGTTTTAAATATTTTTTTTTAATCAACGTGTTCTACATTTTTCATTCTTGAATAATTATAATTGTTATTTATTACACGAATGAAAATAATATAGAAAATGTTGATGTTTTTTTCCAAACTCCGATTTTTTATATTTGATTATTGAACCAATGGGAGAAAAGAAACAGGGCTACCTCACAAAAACGTATTATCGTTATTAGCCCCACTACTCATAACTCTGAATACTTATATTCCTTTGATTATTATTTGAATAATACAAAAATAAATACTACAATTTCTATAAAAAAAATAAAATATTTATATATATATATATAAATTCTTTGTAAATACTGTGTTATAAACAGTGCTTGTCATAAAAAACAAATCTTAAAACCCCGACGAATAAACATAGATAAAAATAGTGAAAAAATTAATGTTTTCATAAAATCATAGCGCAATAGTAAGTTATGAAAGACAAATTAATAGGCATTGATTTACACCTAAGTTACTAAATTATTAAATTTTTCTGACCATAAGACTACCAATAAAAAAAAACCATCAACATTGATAAATTTAACAACCGTGTTCGATAAGACATTTCAACTGCAACAACTGTAAAAAAAAAAAAAAAATTTATAATAATAATAATAATAATATAAAACATCAATTAATTAGCCACGTTATAAAACCGTAAATAATCGCGTTGCGTCGAAAAGAGACAACATTAAAGATTTAAAATGGTCGTCGATAGAAACGTAAATCCGACGTATTGAAAAAGCGCATTACATTTTTATATTGCAAACAATAAGGTGAGCATTACAAAACGGCGTGGTAAAAAATAATTATCGTTTTATCGAAATACTTTAATTTCATCGTAGTGTAGACTACAGCGTAGTATAGTTTAGTTATTTGAATTATCATCAGCTACTGCGACAAAAAAAAAAACAAACAAAAACAAACAAAAAAACAAAAAAACTTTTTCGTCGTTCTCATTTCAACTAAATTTAATTAAATTTTAAAATTTCCCGACACCGTGAGTAAGCGATTCACTGTTAGTTTTATAATAATGTTTCCTTTTTCCGGTCTCTTTTGTCCGACCATACGACGGACGTCTGTAAAAGTTTCGGACAGTCGACCATAGTCTATAGATTAAAAATAGGACACAGATGTCACCCTTTAAAGAGGTCATTTTTGAAACTTTTCAGTTTCACATGACGTTTTGCGATATGAAACACACGGAAAATAAGTAAAAAAATAAAAAAATAAAAAAATTATAAAATCTTCCGGCACGTCGATTTTTAACAAAACATATTATTACACTCCGTATTTATTCGGTTAAATTTAATTTGTTTTTTGAAAACACTCAAGTCCAGATTGATGTTACGTTGACTAGAGTGTTTTAAAACGCCCAAGTCTCGATGTCGTGTCTGGAATAAGAACCACCCACCGCTGGGTTCGACGCAAAGTTTCAAAACCATTACGCTTGAATTATATTATCTTCGAACTCGTTTTCAAATTTGAATTTTGATCGTTTCACTTGGTCCCGAAAACCGTTGCTCGTGTCTTCGGTAATGAACAAACAACGTCGTGCGTGTAAACGCAGCGGAAAGTCGATCGTACATCATCGACCCGACGCGATCCATTATTAATGTTTTTGAATATTTTATACCGAGTCCGAAACTGGGCCTCTGCCGGATTCCTTTGATCATGTAATTATCACGACGTGTCTATAACCGAATCTAGGACGTTTCCCCCGTGCCTTCCCCCCTCCCCGATACGATTGACGTTTCGCCACCGAACAGGAAAATTTCCTCCCGGACAAAAAATAAAAATATTAAATTAATATATATAATCCAATAATAAGTCATATATATTATAAAAAAATTAAAATATAAAATTAAACAATACAAATAAAACAAAAATAAAAAAACAGTATTTTTTATTCTAATAAGATAGCTCGCGGAAATTAAAAAATTTCAAATATCATCATTTGAAAAACCGTCACATAATTGTTTTAAACTATCGTGTGTTCCTCAATCAAGACGAAAATCTCCTGCACTATAATTTAACATTTTTACTGATGCAAATGAGTTGCTCATCAGCTGTAGAGCTTCAATAAAAAGCCAAATATTTAGACGATTAATTCTCACTAGTGTTGAAAATTTTTATTATTCCACCCTCCCGAAATATCGTTTGTTCTACCTGTACCAGCTTTAGTCAAGTCAAACGCGTTCCATACAGAAGGTGGGAATAACGGTGGTATTCTCGTAAGTATGCATTTTAAGTCTATGTTTTTTTTAATTTCTATTTGAACGACGATGATGTTCGATGGATACCGATATGATGATCGTATATTTCGGGTAAAACCAAAGAACCAATCGTCTAACCCAGAGGTTCTCAAAGTTCTCCAGGGGGGCGCAAAAGCTTTATAGGGGGGGCGCAAGACAATTTTAAAAATCGACATTGCATTGGTAGAAAAAATTTAAAAAAAAATGTGAAATGTCCGTAATAATAATCGCGTTTTGCATTGTATACACAATTCGGTATATTTATACATCACATACAGGCAGCAACAATCAACACGAGCCATTATCTATAAAAGGTTCGTTGTTTCATCGATAAACCATTATTGTCGTATGTATAAGCCAATATTCTTATTTGGGAAGAAAAGATACAAGGCTTCATTAAAAAGTTGTCACTGTGGGAGGCTGCTTTGAAAACACCGGACTCAACTGTTTTTCCAACGTTATTAAACATGGTGCAAGAAGTTGAGTGTGAGGAAATTCCTCAAGAACGAACGGCATGTTTTGTAAATCATCTGTTAACTTTAAAAGAAAAATTTAAAGAATACTTTTATGAAGATCTGCAACCATTTCTTTGGGTAAAACAACCATTTCAACCGCTGAAGGAAAGTAGTTCGTTGAATTTGGAAGAACAAGAACAGCTCATCGATCTTCAATGTGATGAGTTTTTGAAAGCTACATTTGAAAAAGACAACTCTTTAACAAAATTCTGGGTAAGTGCAAAAGAAGAGTGCCCGATATTGTTTGAAGTAGCCACGAGAATATTAGTCCCATTTGCAACTACGTATTTGTGCAAAACATGATTTTCTGCCAAAGCATCAATGAAGTCTAAGTACCGTGGAAGACTGGATGTCAGCAAAGAATTATTGAGAGTAGCTTTATCGAATATCTCTCCTCGTTTCACCAAACTTTGTGATGAAAAAAACAAGCCCACCCATCACATTAAAATTGGCCTATTAATTAAAATATTTTATAAAAAATACTTTTTATTTTGAAAATAAATTTGTAATATTAATATTAATATCAATATTTGTTGTTTGTTTTTAACATTTTTTTACTCTAAACATGACTATTGAAATTATTTTTATGAGGGGCGGGGGGGCTCAGGTCTGGGTTAACTAAAAGGGGGGGCCTGGCCTGAAAAGTTTGAAAACCTCTGGTCTAACCTATTATGAAATGTAAAAAAAAAAAATATTTTTTGAATGAGGGGGAGAAAGTCTCAGTCCGGGGGCGACGTTCAGTACTACCAAAATCTTTGGGGGGAGACACGGCGCAGGGAAACGTCCAAATACCTCTGTAACCACAGACCGATCGTGTCGTAAACCTAGAGGGAAGAACGCAATAATAACGGCGAATACGGCGGCGTGTGTGTTCTCATGCACGTTCGGACGTAATATGGATTCCCGACGTGGGACATAATTACAATATGTTATATGACATAACATGCACATATAATACGTGTGTACGTAACGCATGTGCATGTCATTATGTGCGTTGTTATTATTATTCCTTCGGCAAAATCGAAATAAGTCGGCACAAGTTTTAATAATGCACGCGCTCAAAGAAAACGCTGACGTATGAAGTTGTCGTAACGAGTTGACTTCCACATGCGGCGATCCAATTCAAAATAATTTACACACTGACTTTAATTAAAACATTTTAAATATGATTTCGAGTGTGTGTGTGTGTGTGTGTGTGTGTGTTTAGAAAGGGTATTCACGACGACTACGGTAGGTACATATTTTACACAGTCGCCCCCGAAGAATGCGTACACATGGAATAATATACATACACCTTTGCACGCGTACACATTATATACCTACCGGTGTACGTGACCTGTATATAAGTCACGTATTTACGCACACAACGACGGCGGCGTGTGTACAGGGTGTAACAGGTGTGTTTGACGAACGCGGTAACTTTGGTGTTGTTTTTTTATTATTAAACCAATCTGCAGATAAACTACTATGATATTTCGAAAAAGATTGATTTTTAAGGTTTTTTTTTTTAGCTTCCTTAAACAATCTCGATCGCTGTTCTCTTTAAAAACATTGTATATTTGACAGAAAACAATTTTTTATTTTTTTTTTTGAAAATGGTGATGTTTAAATTATTATCATATCTCTTGAACTGGTAGTGTAACAATAAATATCGAAATACCAAACTCTTCCCTTACAAAAAAAAAAAAAAAAAAGGAAAACTTGTTTTTTGTCATATTATTATGTAATAAACAGCGGTGACATTTTACGGAAATTGAAAAACTCAAAAGCCACAAAACGAAGAATACGAATTTTGAAAAACTATTATTTTTTTTTCTTTTCACAGAATTATAATTATCAGTGATGCAGTAGGTATTAAAAAAAAAAAATAAATAAAAAGCCATCGGATCAAACGAGAGTTATTTTATTGTCAAAATCGTATAGATAGACCCGTTGCATCGTGTACGATAATATGAACGCAGCGACTACGGCTGCTAACTAACCGAAACCGTTGTGATACCATATTATGGTCTCACGCATCACGGGTTAACGGTTGCGATTTCCGAAAGGACGTTAACGTCGTACGATGGGTTTTGGCAGAGTGACGGTTCGAAAACCAAAAACAAAATTTCGTAAATATTTTAATGTGACAAAAAAAAGAAAGAGTGCACTAGTGTCCCGGTTACGGTTTCACATTGTCACACGTAAAAAAAAAAAAATAAATAATAATAAAATAAATAAATAATAAATAACACAACCCTAACACGGTGTTTGGACGCGTCGGCAATATGGTCTCGCTTTAATTTTTCCAACGCGAAACCGTTCGCATACGTCCGTACCGTGCAACGATAATTATTATTATAAATCCCAAGTCGATCGTTAATCGCCTCGCGCGTGAAAAACGATTCGCTACCGAGTCGTGTTGACTAATGTCGTGTCGATATCGATGAGTTTTTTTGTCGCTATTATTATTATTTTTACATCTCATAAAATATTCGACGATTGTCACTTTTTGTAAAAATAAATACAACTTATTTTTTATTATTATCGAACCGACCGTTGACACACGTTGAAAGACACCATTTTATATTATTATTATTATTTTTATTTTTATTTTTACTATATTTATTTTATTATTATATTTACGACACGTCAACAATTCACAATCGTAACGGAAAGTTCAAGAAAAATACACTGCAAAGTACGTTGTGGCATTATAATATTATGCTTCGCTTAAAATACAAATGCGAAATAATATACGAACACAGGAACCCGTTAAGTGGGGGGGGGGGAGAGACGAACCGGGGCACTTGTTTCTTCTGTTTGGAAAAAATATAAAATTTAATTTTGTAAAATACTGCCATAAAAATTTTACCTAATCACTCATTTTCGTTCAGGACGTCATTGATGATGCGTTTAGATTTTAGAGCGAAACGAAGACGTTTAAAGTTCTTATTTACCGAACAATAAAACTGATTGATATATTCCAGTTTCTGTAAAAATTTTAATGTATTCACTGTGAACGCACGAACTATTAGGTGTTATAATAATAAAATCTTTAATCATCAATTATCAATTATTAGCGTAATGACTAACCTTTATTTCGTTTGCGTTTGCTTATTTTGCCGCCGGTCATAAAACGTTACCTGCTCGCACCTGTGAATACGAACGTTAAACTTATTAAACATTGATGTTATAGTTATATAATATAAACATCTATTTTATATTATTATAAATATTATACCTACGTTTATTTAAGAAACTTAATTATGTCATCGTGGTTCAGTTAGACCAATAATCGTCTAAAATTTAGATCGGAAATCATTGATTATGTTTTCAGTATATTATATTATTTAAATAATTATTTCAAACTATAAATCAGTTATGTTATATATATATATATATATTTTTTTTTTATTGATCTAAAGACATCGGCGACATCGGCCATTAGTCATATACGTTACATTAATTACATTTTTATATGTTATATATTATACTGTCTTTATTGCATAATTGACGAGCTTGACAGTGGCCACTAAGAGCTTTAATAATAATGATAAAAAAAAAAAAACATCGAAATTGTTTTTAGAAGCTTACAGGCGATACTATAGCGTTCGGTTCGAATAAAAAACACTACTTGATTTTTTACGAATTCTCGTAACTTCGAAAAGTCAAAACGCAAATAAAAACGTAAAATTTTTCAATATCAAATTGATTCGGCGTTTAAATTAAAATGTGTATAATATTATGTAGGTGTACTCGTGGAACGTAACATAAACGATAATATTATTTGAGTTGACATTATAATATTGTGCAAACTAATATTAAAATATTATTACGTTCGCATTAATGAGTTATTCGCCGAACGCCACACGCCGAATGCTTTGTGCCGAACATCAAATGTATCATAAATACCGATAAAATATGTCTGATGCTAAATGCCAATTCCGAAATTCCGAGTGCTGCGTACCGTGTATTATAATAATAATATATTATACGAAATACAATATCTCGTACAGTACATGCCAAATGCCATGGTATTCGAATAACAAATGCCAAAAAAGAGGGAATCGACGACAAAAAGGCCAGAACGATGAAAACAGACGGAAAGTGGAAAAAAAGGCCAACGATATAAAAGTTTTATTTAAAAACAGTCGCGTCGACGTCATGAAACGCACGGTTCAATGACGTCAAAAGCTCGACGATAATGATACAACGCACTCGGAATAAAAGATCGATTCGATGTTTATAATAATAATTGGAAACATTATCTTCGTGCGTCCGAGCCATAAAGAATTTATTTAAATACTCTGAATCGAGTCTCACGAGTGTACGATTTTATAAATGAAATTCTCTGAATGTTCCACGCTGAGAAGTGAATTAAACGAAAACGCGTGTTTTTTTTTGTTTTTTTTAACCGAACCGATTCTTTTTTTTCGTAACTGATACACACGACTGCGTCGGTTGTCTCGCGACGATTTCTCAACGTCTGTCAAATTAAAAATCGTAATCTCTCCGCGCTCTATCAATACATAATCGTTGGAACTTTCGTGTATCGGTTTTCGATTATACGAAGAATCATAAACATGTCGGGTTTAGAAGTCTGAAACGGCAGAGAGCCAGAACAGAGATACACCACGGAAAAGCAGTGCTACCAAAAAATGTGCTTGTGATTTAAACTGTACGTAAAAAAAAACACACACACACAATACATAGGGACGAATTGCAATATTCAGATGATCGTGGTGTATTCCATACGCAGTGCACATTATCGATCTCCAAACGAACAGTTGTCATGACAAATGAAAATCGAATAAACACGTATAAAAAAATCTGTCAGAAATCTGTGTTCCGAGCGATCCGCGAGTCGATCGCCTGCGAAAAATCATAGCTTGTTTAACAACTCGGACGGACTGTTGCCCGAGTTTCGGCTCCGAGTACCGATCGAACGTTTTTGCTTTTTTTTATGAGACGGAGTGGCCGAGTGGAACCAGGCATCACTGCCGACGCACACTGTCGCCGGTTCAAACCTCGGTCACGGGCGGCTCTCTCTCTCTGGGCAGGCGACTGTCTAGAGAGAGCGGCCGCCATCTCCCCTGTGCAGAAGGCAACGGGAAACCACTGCACAGTAAAAACCCTTCCCAAGTAACACCTTCTTCTAGGTGCAAACCAACCTTCGGGTTGATGACCCTAAGAAGAAGAAGAAAAAAATTTGTCAAAAATCTGTCTTCCGAGCGATTCGCGAGTCGATTGCCTGCGAAAAATCATAGCTTGTTTAACAACTCGGACGGACTGTTGCCCGCGAGTTTCGGCTCCGAGTACCGATCGAACGTTTTTGCTTTTTTTTTATGAAACCTGCGAACGTTTTGCCGGATTCTTTTGAGAAAAAAAAATACACCGCGATGTCTAAGACAATGAAAAGGTGTGTAGTGGAACAGAATACACAATGTTTAATTTAAAAAAAAAAAAAAAAATTAAAAACGAGAAAAAAAAAACAAAATTGTGAATGAAACAAAATCTAGGTACGCGCGTTGGTCCGGGTGTGTGGGTTCGGTCGTGCAACGGCGTAGACTGGTTTAAAATGCCCGTTACGGCGGTCGTCGTAGTGGCCGTTTCGCCCGCGTTACCTTCTCGTGCGGGATAGGTGAGCGGGTTGCTACTTTTGGCAGGAACGCCCACAGATATGCCACTCAGGGGGGAGAGGGGGGCGAAAAAAAATTGTGACTCGTGATGTACAACTATTGATTTTACGGGTAGGTACATAATATAATATTATACTCGTAATTAATGGTACAATGATTGTCAGGAGAGTCACTGAGTGCTCTAGTTGTGTGAGACCGACTTCGTGTAAAAAAATTCTCCAATTTTGTAACTGACATGAAAAATTTCTGGGGGGGGACAATGGCTCCCACTGGCCCCCCTTTCGGGCGTCCCTGACTTTTGGCGATGTGAGCCGCGAGCTTGTAGTTGATAAGAGAATGAAAACGCGGCCTGCAGTGACATACGTCTAATGACGACGCCGTTCGGGCTCGCGTCACGGTGACGTCGATCACTCGTTTCGTCCACGGAAACCGCCGTAATTTGACAAAAAAATAAAAAAATAAAAACGTAACGAGATTATACACGAGAGAAACCGGTTTTTCAAAATAACCGTACATTTTTCGAGTGTCGCGTTCCGTTTTGTAGTGTTAGGCAATTATTTAGTTCACGAGAAACACAAGACACAAAAAACGTTGAAGCAGATGAATATAGCATTTAAGAAAACAATTTGTGAAACAGTACACAATGTATATTAGCATCTGAGCATTATTTTATACGTGTAAACAAAAATATTTTTAATGAGGTCAAGTTGAATTATAAAAAAGAGAGGAGACCAGAAAATAAATGTTCTTCTGTGGTGGTCGTGTGACTCGACCACCATAGGAAGAACACGTGCTATTTTCAAGTTTATACTTTGTAAAGTCGTTTCAATAACCGTCCGAGTGTCGCCGAGTTCGTCTTGTGCGTTTCGGTCTCGTTTTGCGCCGCGGTCTCGGGTTCAACGCGACAACCATAAAACACGATGCACACCTATTTTATCGAAAGCCAAACTCGTCTTTCGCTAAGAACGCCCCGGGCCGAAGATATGATAGGCACGGAAACGAGATGACGAATCGCGCACGTGGCACGCGAACGGCAGGGCCGTATTAACCATTAGGCAGTGTAGGCACTGTGCCTAGGGCCTATGACGTACGGAGGGCCTACGAAAGACGGTTAAATTAAAAAAAAAAAATAATAAACATTATAAAAACAAGATCTTTTGCGTCACTCAAAATCTAAAAACAGTCTAAAATATCAAGATCTTTTGCGTCACTCAAAATCTAAAAACAGTCTAAAATATATAATGAAATTGTTTACATGAGCGCAATACCTATATTGTTTAGACGACGATAGCTTTGCGATGGCCATGCGATACGGAAATTATTATAAGAGTATATTATTACATTATTACAGTATATCACACCTGAATTTGAAACAAATGTACGTGATAAATTTGAAATACAAACAGTTTTTGTTATGATAGATTCCTTAATTGTGGAAATTAAAAAACGAAAAGAAGCTTACACAAAATTAAACGAAAGGTTTAGTTGTTTAACTGATGACAAATTACCAAAAGTAAAATCGAAATAAAAGCGACTAATTTAGTTCAGGTAATTATATCCATTAGATCTGGAAAATGATTTTGTAGCAAAATTCTAATTTTTGTAAATTTTCGTGAACCAGGCATGGCTGTAAGTGACATGCTTCAAAAACAAATTGAAAAAAATTAATGAAAAGTTTTCCAAATTTCAATATTGCTTTTATAATTTATTTAGCGATAGTTGGATCTTCTTACGGAGGTGATCGGTCATTTTTTTGTGTTAAAAAGAATTAAAAATTGGCAAAGATCTATACTATCAGTCAAGGAAAATTATCATCTCTAGCACTGTTGTCAAAAGAGTCAGAACTATTGAAAGAAATGATTAGAAAAGATGATATCATTGACGAATTCGCCAACGCAAAATGCCGAAAAAAAAATGTAATCTAGATATGTTGGTGCTCATTAATTTTATTTATTTGATAAAATTAAATATTTGATAATTCCATTGTAAACTCATGACGCTGTATTAATTTAAAATAATATAAAATAATAGTATTCAAAAGTGGCCGTTATGAAATTCAATTTTTCAATGCCTAGGGCCTACGGATGGCTTGATCCGGCCCTGGCGAACGGGATCGCGAACGAAACACTCTAGACCAGAGGTGGCCACTAACCTTAACTTTGGGAGCCGCAAATGTTTAAAGTTAATTCGAGGTGAGCTACTTTGTAAAGTAATGTTCATAAAATGAAGATAATTTTTCATTTTAAATCAAATGAAGGATCATTTATGTTTTATACTACAAAAAACATTATAGTTATTGAATATCGACATTTTTACGTTATTATCTTACGGTTCTAATGAAATTATATATTTATTAATTTTAGTCTAAGTTTGGTTCAAGAGCCGCACGAAGTTTAAGATTTAAGAGACACATGCGGCTCGCGAGCCTCGTTGTGGCCAGCCCTGCTATAGACTGTAATAATTATTATTGGTCCGAGGAAAAACGTGATCGCGGTTATGCGGTCTGACGAACGAGTTCCCGTAGCGGTAAAGAAAAAAGGGACCGTCGCGGGTAATGTCCCACTGTGGAAAAACACGGCAACGACGGGGTCTGATATGTTTGCCCGACACTCGAATGCCCGACACTTAAATTGCCCGACATAATTTGCCCGGCAATATATTTGACCGACATAAAATTTGCCCGACACTATAGTTGCCCGAAAAATGACAATATATTTTACATATTTTTACATGTATTATTATTAGTATTATAATTTATTAATACGCAATATTTATGTACAATAATTCAAAAAACCGAAATCAGACGAATATTTTATCATGGGTAATATCGTTCAATGTGAAAAAGTACCAAGTATTAAGTAAAATTTTACAAAAAGGAATAAAACGGATAAACAAAATGTTATTGTGTTGTCGGCCGCGAACTATACTGCAATTCTCGATAAGATTTTCATTTCGAAATAAACCGATATTTATTTGTAATTATTCGTTGTATAATTTTTAATGTAAGATTAATTTTTATGTAACATAATATTAAAATACAATCATTTATTGAAATTTCGAATAATTTTTGACAAAAATTTATTTGTAATATCTATAATTTGATATTTTCGGGCAACAGCTGTAGTGTCGGGCAAATGGTGTCGGGCAATCGAACGTCGGGAAAGTGTACTGATCCCGCAACGACGTATAACAATAATACGAGAATAATATTATAACACGCGGGAACGCGCGACGGTGAAAAAATATTATAATATTCTCTTCCGATTTTATTCCTCGATCGTTCCGTTTTTAATATTATTACGTATACTCGGGACCGTAACCATTCATCATCGAACTACGGCCATAAACGGAAACCCACGAAAAAACTTTACGGAAAATAACAATTTACCATCGAACGGTTCGAATAACAATAATAATAATAATAATAATAACACGTAATCTCGAAATCGGTGCCATCGCATTGTTTACCTCTAAGATTCGTCATTATTTATAGTTTTTTTTTTTTCACCCGAATTATTTTATTATTTCTCTCGAAATGCACATTGTCTTCGTGAATCGCTTAAATTTCGTACATTTTTCCAGTCGGATGACCGTGCGAGACCGTGCGCGGGGCGCACGCGAGCAAAGTCTTTTCTGCCAACGCGCGCCTTATTTATTGCGGATATTACATATTATTATTTATTGGTTTCGAAGAGAGTACAAAATATTCAAATACGTTTTAGTCTATTTTTTTTTTTTTTTTTGCTCCGAGTTGCCATTTTATCTCCCGCATCACGCGCCCGTGTAACGTTACACCTCAAAAAGCTATATTATCTTGGCGAAAACACTACCTACCTGTCTGCGTTTATTGAACGTTTTCGATTTACGTCGACGGGTAATATATTTAAATTTCGACAGCGCTAGAGGCGGACTAAAAGCTTTTTTTTTTTCGCCGGTAGGTAGGTTCGAAATAATTGCCGCTCTAAATATCGCCCGTTTGAATTCTCGAATTTCGTTTTGTCGAATTAATTGCGAATTTGTCACGGTGACATAAAGAAAGAATTTCGTTTTACGACTTGTCGAATTTAAATTTAACTCATTACACGAATGAACCTATACCGCCCTCCTAGTGGAACGAGCAGTAAGTTCCAAATTTTCAAATTTGAGTTTATTTCATATTCGGTATGATTGCATTTTTTTTTGCCTTGTGAAAAACACCGTAACTCCACTAGAAATGCCTTTAAAATGAATTATAAAATGTCGTATCGACCAAAGTATAGTCAAATACTGGGGAAAAACGCAGTATGTACATGCATGTAGCATATCCTAGAGAATAAAGCAGTATATCCAATGGAGATACTGCTTATTTTACTAGTAAAATAATTTCTCAATGTAAATACTGCATATTTGCCTAGTGATCTTATCAAAAAACGGATTAGCAGTATGTACCAAGGTGTATTTATAAATAATATTTTATAATAATGTTATACAATATTATATTTGTTTTTTTTTTTTTATTTGAATATTTAAATTTACTAAAATAAACATACTAAATGCAATTCACATTATTTTATTTTATATATTAGTATAATACGTATTTCAATAGGTGGAATGCCCATTGTACACTAAACCAGGTAATAGTTTTAAAATTTAATTCATATAAATGTGTACTTTTTATAGTAAAAAATTGTTTATGGAAATACTGCATTTATTAAAGTTTATTCTTCTTTTAATACACAATAATACTAGACACAAATGCAGTATCTCCTTAAATATGGGAAATAAACCCAAAATAATGATCTAAGTACAAAAAAAATGTTTCAAAAATTTAAGAATGCCTATGACTGATAATTAATGAAAAAAAAACTGGGTAAAAATAATGATTTTATGGTGAAAAACAAAGAAATTGAAAAACTCATTTTCCCAATAATTCAATAATTAGAGATACTGCTTGTTCCACTAGAAGGGCAGTATACATGTGGATACTTCTTTCCGTCACTGTTTGATTTTGGTAAATGAATCAATAAAAAATTGACTTTTTACCCTCAATGAGGCTTACGCATACACAGTGCCGGCCCGATAAATTTTGGGGCCAAGTGCAGAAATTTGCGGGGCTCCATACATTTTTAAGTCATATTTGATATCTAAATTTTAATGTAAACTAATAAAAATCGACTTTTATTTCTATAAAACACAAAATTAATACTTGCCTAGGTATAAATAATACTTTTAGTAATACACGAACATGGTGAGATAAATATGACCTAATATAGTTATACTATCAAACAAAAAATATTTAAAAAATAAACAGTGCTTAGAATATACGTAGGTACATATGATATAACAGAAACATTTTTTTCTCGCTTTTTTTCCCCGCAAACAGGTCGATTTTTTCATTATAACTCAAAGAATATATTATTATAGTCTCGACGTGGACTGGGGACTGAATTCGTAGATTGCGTATTATTTCAATGATATAACCATAATTATTTATAGAAAAGTACGTAGGTACCTAGTACCCAAGGTTTATAAATAATAGATATAATATACGTAAAGTATAAACCTTGCCTAGTATACCTCGATACATATTATACGAAAATACTAAAATGAAATCTCACTTGATATTCGGCCACTAATAATAATATGATCATATTATTATTATTATTATTATTATCATATTATTTCGAACGGCTGAGCAGAAAAAGGATAATATTCTAAAAATACATAAAATAAATATTCCAGCTCATTTAATGTTTTTTACTAAAAAAAAAGTTAACCATTATGATCTCATATTTTTGGATGTTAAAGCTAAGGTATTAAGTTACGTATGTTGTGCAAATAAGTTATCAATTCGAGTAAAAATTAAGGAAATTAACAGTTATTTTTATTTTCCGAAAATTCGATTTTTGGAATATTATCCTTTTTCTACTCAGCCGTTCAATTATGTTTTGTAAAGTTCACAAATCGCGAATCACGTGAAAGAAAAATCTAAAATCATTATTTTTTTTTTTTTCGTAGTAATATGTGAATAGTAGGTCGGTACACTTTATGCGGGGCCCAGCAAAATCGTGGGGCCCGGTGCGATCGTACCACTCGCCTCCCTCCCCCCCCCTTCTTAGGGCCGGCACTCCGCGTATAATATTATTGACAGTGGTGGATCCAAGGAGATGATTGGGTTAGCGTCCCCGCTCGAGTTACGTACAAGTAGATACTAGTGTACTTCATTATTGAATGAGCCTTCATTTAGTATTGGACGGATTTTAATTACACTCCCTTCCTTCCTGATTAATTTGCGGATCAACCATTGATCGTTGGACTTTAAATAAGCTCTTGGTTGATTTTCGTTAACGTCATTATCTCTTCGGAGAACGTACTGTGAATTCAAAGGGTCCAAGACAAAAGATTACTATATAAGTCGTCGGGGAGTCAAACGTACATACGTTTTGGTAAAATCGATTCTATATGCAATACATTAAAAACTCAATGAAACGATTTTTAAACAAAACTTTGAATTTATCACGTCAACGTGTGTCGTGATTATTGGTTTTTCTTTTTTTTTTTTTAAGTCTTGATATTCTTTGAGCTATTACGAAAAAAAACAGTTTGAATACGACAATGTGTTCGGTCATGATTGCATTTTTTACGGAATGTATAGATCAGGGATGGCCAACATGACTATGTACGCGAGCCACATGTATAAATGAGATCATATTATCAAGAGCCGAATCCATAAAAACTGTGCGGTAAAATTGATATCAATTTTCGGAACGACGTATTCACGTGAATCACTTTATTCTACAATGAAAATAATTAAGTCAAAATATCGTTCAAATTCGACTGATGATCTCACAGAATTACTAAGAACTGCTCTTAAGTCAATTTAACCAGATTTTAAGAAGCTTACCAAAAAAGTAGACACGAAAAAAATACCACGCAAACAAATTTAACTTAATGTTTAATATTTAATCCATTATTCATATTTATTAATTTTTTTTGTTTGTTTATTAATCTGTACACAATAGCCTTATATCTATACAGTAAAAACTTTTTTTTTACATAAATATATACAAAAAAAAATTAAATATTTTGTTTTTTGTAAATCGAGCCGTATATGACTCTGGCGAGAGTCGCATGTGGCTCGCGAGCCGTAATTTGGCCACCCCTGGTATAGATCATAAACAATAATTTAAATCGGTTACTGCCATCCACCGCGAAAAACGTGTTTCTAATTTTAGTTGATAAATACGGCTGTGAACAGAGCCGTTGCACAATTTGATTTTCGTAGCAAAACTGAAAAAAAAAAAAATTTTAAAACAATGCGTTTTTACCGCGCGTTCTATTTATTTTAAACCACGGCATACAATATCTCAGCCACAAGACCATTTGCGAATCACGAAGATCGGTACAATCCTCTTGAAGTGAAATGGAAATTCGGACATCTCGACGATCGAACTTTCTGTTGTGTTCTCTCGGAATCGTTCGTCGCGTCGTGGCCGTCGTTTCCGTCGAATCCTATTCCGACTTTTGAGGTCGGCCGAGAGATATTTGCGGATACGATTTTCAAAACAGTCGGTCGCGTTTACCGAAAGCGAACGAGACACGACGACCGAAATCCCAAAACCGCGTGAGGAATTAATATCGGCGCGGTCGCGTGTCCGAACGGTCGGCCGACGTGCGAATTCTATTCGACGACGACAGAGTTCGGTTCACACTAGACCGACGGCGTGGAAATCACACTGCGACGGACGCGTGTTGCCCAGAGATAAGTTTGATCCGGGTAAAAAGTGCCGCGAACAAAAACGTTCTCGCGCAGTGTTTTCGATTTCCTTTTTTTTTCACATATACGCCACACTGCACGTGTTTAATCTCTTTCCAATCAAATACCCGCGCGTAAGTACTTTAATTCGGATTAAGTCGCTGGTGAAGTTACGTCGGAATAAACGACACTAAGCCGGGACTAATACTCGGTATTAGAATACCAATCTGTTCCCCGTGTGGGGAGTTCGACGAAATTTTTTAATGACTTCAGTAGCGAGACTCGACTTTTCATTTGAAAATGCTATATAAATAAAAACGTAATGCATACACACACACACACACACACACACACACACGTGTGCACGTACGTACGCAAAGGAAATATTTGTATACAGAAAAATGCCATTTCGTTATCGTGTATAATAGATTTAAATTGAAAGTCACCGTATACAATGACATTATACTGTGTGACGCAGTGGAAAACATTCGCATGGAAAATCACTTACTCAAATGTATTGACGAGTTTTCCGAGTAAAATGTATTAACGCGAAACCATAGGAAAAATAAATAAATCTGCGACGTTCGTTAGCGTATCGAACCGTTAAAAACGATACATTAAGTTTTTTTTTTACGCTGCGCGTACGCGTACACTTACACACACGCGCGCTCGCGCGTACACGGGGTGTACAAAAGAATCTTTGTGCGGTGAGTTTTTTAGAAAAAACGTTGTGTTTTTTTTCCTTACACAAAAGTCATTTGCCGACGGCGGCGGCGGCGCCGATTTAATACGTTTATCGCGTCGTCGTTTTTATTTTATTTACGTTGTATAATAATATACAGGACGTGGCGCTAGTTAGGATCTGGAAAATGCGGTTTAATTCTGTACGATCTGAGTTTAAATTGTATTTAAAATCGTTTTCTTCGAAACATTTATTTCACGAGATTCAAAAAACCACGATGTTTTTAGTTTCGACGAAAAACTAATCTCGAAATATGAACAAATAAAGTGCACGGTGATGAGACCGTGTTATCCACTGATCTAAACGATTTGTTTATAGCTCGTGAATCGTTAAAAAAATATTTGTAAGTATCGAAATTTTCAAAAAAATACTTTGCTTTTCATAATATTGTGTTATGAACAATAGCAGCCGTTCAAGATACGTTTAAAACTTTTTAAAAGTCGCGTACATTAAAAAATAAAAAATACACTTTGTTTCCGACACTAATTTAGTTATATCGGTGTCGATTTTTAAACCTTTTTTTTTTTTTTTTAAGTACAACCATTGTCCTCGGGAAATATCCATTTGAACACAAGACTCGACTACATTTGACACGATTATGTTTTCACGCCCTATGTATAGTGGCGTACGTAATCGTGCCCGGTCGAGGTCCCGTACTCGTGCTCTACTCACGACCGGCGTCGAGTGGCTGCCGGGCGGTGAGCGCGTTTACACCCGGCAAACAATCGTGAAATGTCAACAAACGCCTCCCCTGCCCCCCGAGAGTCTATAATATTATCAATTTGCGTGCGTATATTATACGGGCCACGTGCATATACATTACACTGCATATCGCGCGGAACACTCATGAAGGTCTGTCGGACGAATGCATTTGATCGAGAAATGAAGATCGTTCGCTAAACGATCCGCTGACGTCTGTCGAAATATCGTCACGATCGATAAAACGTTTTGAACCGGACATCGCAATATTTAAGTACGAAAATCGACGCGATTTCACGTCGTGCACCGTAGTCAATAGCGATTTGTGCACGTTGACCTCCACTCTGTCCGGTCGCGTTAGCGGACCGTTTTCTGGCAGCAGCCTTCGAACACCGTGTCGTATCATCACATATTACTTTTTTTTTACATTATATTATAATAATCGTTAGAAAAAAATTACGAAATTATTTAAAGTCGTAACTTATGATATAGATGTGTAATATATCGATAGAAGCGCTCGGAATTTACCCAGCTCGTAACGTATCGATTTTATGACGATAGATACTTTTAGATACACGTTATCTGATACCGAACGTTCGATAATTTTTTTTTTTTTTTTTTTTGTTGAACACGAAATAGTAATGATATTATTGTAGTACACGAATACGTCTTCACAGTTCGCGTAATACACTAGATGCGTGCAAAATAATAGATAGATTTGCAGAACACAAACGATTCAAAGGATTCGTTTTATTTAAAATAATTTTTATTTATTTTTAATCCTAAATATTATAGTTAAATTATTTTTGTTTATTTTTTATTCCTCGACATTACAAGTCTGAAACTCGCCCCCCCTGAAAATAGGGTCAGGGACGCCCTTGCTTTTCACGCGTACCAGCACCCTAGGGTATAAAATCAAACGTCAATATTTTAAATGTGTATATAATATAATTTGACCGTCCGATCATCACGAACCTTTGGATACAGATGGAATAACGTGTTTTGGATCTTTCGGTAAAAAAAAAAAAAAAAATTATCATCCGTGTTCAAAACGAAAATTCGTGTGAGATTTTAATGATGAAAAAATAAAAAAAAAAACCCCTCCTGACAACTAGAAACAGGAAACGCGATTTGCGTTGGCTCAACCGTTCGAAATCTACTGTTCTCACACGCACTTTGGCACAACGTTCCCGGCGGCGGTTTATCGAACGCGGCGTGTGGCTTTTCATCACGTTTTACCCTGCGGACGTACGGTATTTCGGAGTCTGCTGCAAAATATGGACCACCGAGGCGTATTTCCCGGAATCACCGGCACTCCGCGTCAGAACAAGCGTACCGTTTCGCGCTAGACCGAGCGGCAATACGGTGTACGACAATATAATATTATGGTGATTATTACACGTCATGTTCCACTATCGCAGTGGGAAATAGATTTCCATGTACTCCGAACGTTTGTGCCGTAATCATACTTTCGCCGCTACGTTTCAGCAGTGGTCGATGAGGAGCGGAAGGGCTCGGCGTGATCAAAGTGCAGTGTGTGTTTGTGTGTGTGTGTGTGTGTGTGTGTGTGTGTGTGTGTGTGTGTGTGTGTGTGTGGGGATGTGTGTGTGTGTGTGTGTGTGTGGATGTGTGTGTATATGTGTGTGTGGATATGTGTGTGTGTGTGTGTGTGTTTGTGTGTGTGTGTGTGTGTGTGTGTGTGTGTGTGTGTGTGTGTGTGTGTGTGTATGTGTGTGTGTGGGGATGTGTGTGTGTGTGGATGTGTGTGTATATGTTCGTGTGTATATGTGTGTGTGTATGTGTGTGTGTGTGTATGTGTGTGTGTGGGGATGTGTGTGTGGATATGTGTGTGTGTGTGTGTGTGTGTGTGTGTGTGTGTGTGTGTGTGTGTGCGCGCGCGCTTCGTTGTACGCCACGGGGGCGCCGGCTCTGGCCCAAATTGATTTCAAGGGTTGATTGGAAAAGGTCCAAAACACATCGAGTACTCATCGTACCCCCTACCCCCCCCCCACGAAGTCTAGTCGCGTACTCTCGATTTCTTTCCGTCCGCACTTGCACACACACTCACTTCGTTTTACTTTTATCGCTATTATTATCGTCTTGCCTGTACACCACGAGCTTGCACCTCGACGATTGCAGAGAAACGCGCGTTATCGCAAACTATATATTATTATTATTATTATTATTATTACTATACTGTAACGATCGGATTTTGTGGCAGAAGTTGCGCTCTTTTGTTCCTTCGTGTTTTGTCCCAAAATTAGTACTTTGATTCATTGAACCGTGCAAAGTCGTCGTAATATAGTGGAAGATGGAACCTACATTTGACTTAACGGCACTTTGAAAGAAAAAATTGTTTTACGGAAATATAATTTTTAGGTTGATGTTCGTTTTTACCGTAGAAAATTTATGAAAATAATAATTACCTGTATGTATATATTATATATAAATCGAACGTGTCTTAAACGAGACTTATCAACAAAGATACGACGGAAATTATTACCGTATCGGTGCATTTGATATTTCGAGGAAACGTACTTATGATATGTATATGCGCACTAGGAAAGGATTTTCCGAAATTCACATTTTAAAGGATGGAAATCGTATTAAACGTTTAACAATGTTATAGATCGACAGGTGTTTCACCTGATTATCAATATCATTACGGATAAGAAGTTTTTCCGCTGTCACATCACCACGGAATAGCCGTTAAATATGTACCTGGATCTTAAAACCAACATAGATATATTGTTATAAATATGGTTACGTCCTTTAGTATCTATGGTAAAGTGTCATAAAATTATCATCAAACCTACCAACGGCATTCCATGGCCGAACGAATGAAAAATTACTTTTATTCATATTTAAACGACGCAATAACTACGAAGAACATCGCACGATCGCATCATTAGGTATACAGTAGTATTGAGTCGTTTTAATATTTAATCGTTATCGACTTCGAGAATTCAAAATGTTTAAATTATTTGGAACTTGAATCGTTTAAACATTCCATCGTGGTAAAACGTCTTACGTACTTATTAAAAATGTAATA
Organism: Therioaphis trifolii; assembly: GCA_027580255.1. Classification (NCBI taxonomy): domain Eukaryota; kingdom Metazoa; phylum Arthropoda; class Insecta; order Hemiptera; family Aphididae; genus Therioaphis; species Therioaphis trifolii. The sequence goes on along the minus strand of CM050408.1, from coordinate 36,095,304 downwards.
CTGCAATATGTATATATATTTATATATATTTAATATCATTAAAATTTTTTTTTTAAATAATGATAAAATTAAACTTTAAAATACCGAATTTGGAATAAATATCAGTGAGAAATGTGTATGTATATATATTTTTTTGTCTGACGAAAACGAATGAACTACATAACTCGAATTATTTTCCGTTTCGTGTTTTTTTCAAACTTTTATAGTACATGGAAACATTTCAATACACACGCTTACCGACTCGGATAGCAATTTAAACCGTTATGAAATATTTAAAGAGCGACCCGGAACTCTAACTTGAAAATATCATCAAATTAACTTCGAAGAACGTTAGTTCTTGAACGAAAATATTGCATGTTTCCGCTAAAAAATCATTACACGGTGAGTTTCGCGAATAGAAGTTCGTCAAAAGAGATTCCACTGTGTGTCACTTAACGTATATTGGCTGAACGAACATCGTACGGATCTTTTGTGACACAAGTGTAACACTAGTACTGATGACTGTACACTTAATTTTTAAGTGAAAAATCATGCAAAATCACATATCGATTCGTAAAACTCTAAGTAGACTATTGAAAATAACGATACATTCATATGTTATAAATCGAAACTTTAACTTATTCTCAATCAGTCAATTTTGAAGTTAGAGCAAGACATTAAAGGAGAAAGTTGCTTAAAAACATTTAAATAATTCAAATTTGAACTAAAAAATGGGAGGTGCCATTAAAAAAAAATTGTTTGATAGCGCAAGCGCAGAATTGTATTTAAAAAAATTGAGATTTACCAAAAATAAATGTAATTTTATGTCCTTTATACATTGCAAAAAACCCCGAATTGAATACAAGATCATGTGTTCGAAATATTTCGTGTTACCTTTATCGTTGAACGCACTGCAGTATTATATATAGTCTTCTGCTGTTTGAGACAGCTCAAGCGAGTAACATTAATTATCGATTTTCATAGTAAAAAACAAAATGTATTCATAGAATAGAATGACTTTTTCTATTCTATAAAATATAAAATATTATCATATCATTGAGTACGAGATTTCAACATCATGAATGACAAAAGTCAAAGTTTGGTACTTTGGTACTTAGATTATACATGTGACAACAAAAAATCAATACAAAAAAATATATAAAACTGAATTTTCGAAAGTTATTTTACGAATTAAGTAGAATACAAGACTAAATTTTTTTTTTTTTTTTTTGTATGTGGCCCCAAGTTATCGTGAGCCCCCCTTTGCCCCCCTTAATCCGGGCCTGCAAGTGTTACCACGAAACAGACATATAAGGTATTCCAAGTCGTGGTAACATACTGAGAAAACGTTCACACGTCGATGACGTACACGTGATGCGGGTCGTAACCGATGGACGTCCCCCTCGGCCTCTCTTGTGACCGGAACTTGGCGAAAACAAGCTGTGACGGACCGCCGAAGACGTGTGTGGCTTTCGCACGCGGACGCAATTAAATCGCATCGCCGTCGTCGCATAACGGCAGAACGTTTTTATATTTTATTATTTTTTTACGGTCGGCAATAAAACGTGAAAACTGTCGTCACATTGGTTCCGCGTTCCGTCCCGCGGACGAAAATGACGGCGACGACGACGTCATAACAAAAAAAAACCGCCGTGCAAACATGTGCACACGTTTTCAGACGTATACTGCACGAACGTTAGCGGCACGATTTAACGTAAATTATACAAAACGCCCGACGATAGTTGATTTAAGACCGGACCTTATACAAAGTGTCCCCAGTAGCGTAGCTGGAGCTCAAACAAGAGGAGGGGGGGGGGAGATATTTAAAGATTTTAATACACCACAAAATTTTGAGAGGAATTCAAAATTTTTCATTTATTATTTTTAACCTATATAAACGATACTATTGTATATTGTTGCAACACACCTCCCTCGCTCTATTCGATTGAATTCGAATGAAGGGGCTGTCGATATCTATATATTATTCTATCCACTTAAGGAGCAGTCGGTTGGCTAATTCCTACTACACTAACCGGTCTTGAGAACCGGGTCGTTGAAATAATATATAAATAAAGTTTTCCTAGTTATATTTTACAGGTCCAAGAAACTTATGACCTGCGTTCAAAAAAAACTAACACGTACCTAGTGTATTAAAGGTGCAACGAATAAATTATAAACTTTATAAAATAAGTATAAAAGGTAAAGATACAATTAACACTATCACCTGAGTAACCCTGTTCTTGAGGGTAGTGTATGTAGACCACAGGTGTAGCGGAGTACGAGTGAAACGAGCAACTTTATAAAAATATATGTGTTAAAACACTTATCTAAGGTGGGTTATTTCACCTGTAGAAATTAAGTGTGAAACGATTTATTAATTTATGTAGAGACAAATGTTACTTGTCTCTACGTTGATGATAAAAACGCTACTCTTTTACGTTAATGATTAAAACTTGACTCGTTTACATTGATGTTAAAACTCGACTGGTCACTCATAATATATTACGTTCAGTATTCGTACTCTACACGTCCCTGTGTTCTGTTTACCTAAGCATATTTATCTGAGCGCGATATTAATGATGAGTTAGTCATTGCAATCGTTACATTGTATACAGATAACATCACCAGTAAAAAAGGCCAAGGGGGGCCATGCACCCATGCCACATCACTCAGCTACGCCACTGAGCGTCCCGTTGTGCCCTCTCTTATTTTTTCGGTCGATTTTGGATTGTTTGGGTGTTAAAAGTTCCAAGACTTCGCGTCAGACTGTCAAATTTTTTTTTTTCAAAATTAATAATGTTGTTTTTCGCACTTCTTTCATGAATATGAAAACAATTTAAGTTTGTCCACTGCATGAGGTTGACTCGTTCAGAAAACGTCCCGTGAGTGTATACAAAACGCGATATGACACACACGCCCACATCATTTGCTGAAGTAACCGTAGCGTGTAAAACATCACACAATTTTTCGTTCGCTCGCCCGAATGTTGTGTGCGCAGGCGCGGTGGTGGCGATTTTATTGCGAAAACAATCGTCGAAACGAATACGAGCCCCGTCAGCGCCCGAAATCGTTTACGGTCACATAAAAGCGCACACTAATTCGGTCGTCACGAAAGCCGCGTGCAGCGGCTGGTGACGAGTGTTATACGATCGCACTCGTAAATTCAAATCGTAAAATTTCGACCGTGCCAAACGACTCGGGTGCAGCGGTATGCATCGTATCTAATGTGCAAGATCTTCTGTTGTGCGCGCGCCCGGGTATATTTTTCGGGCAGCTAATCGTACCACTCGATACCGCGGTACGTTGATCATTAACGTTTACGACCATTGTGTTCATTTTTACTAGTGTAATACATAAAAAATAGTACGTACAACAGCCAACGTAATATTCAGTTGAAGATAATCTACATAATTAATAAAACAAAGTAATAAAAAAAAAACTCGTAACGTTTTTAAGGGAACGATTTTGAATAATCAAAACCGGAACATCTGTTCAAAATCACCGGATTAGATTATACGTGACGACATAGCAGCGCTGTATTTTAAACAAGTCAAATAACAAACGATTATTAAATATCAGATCGATATTATTATAATGTCAATAAAAGCGGTAACACTGGCGATATTGTATTCAATTATTATAAAGATAATTATAACATTCCACGCGTGTTCGTATTGTTAACTCTTGGGCGCCACCGTACTAGATCCAATAAACATAATTAACGAATTAAAATAAAAAAACAACTTATTTTCCAGACTTCATTTGTTTCGTTTTCGTCCGTGTTATAACTTCAATATCCTCGATCGATTCGAAAACATAATATAACAATAATAGCACAGAAAATTTCTCAGGGATACAGAACTTCATAAAAAATTAAAAAAAAAAAAAAAATGTATCTAAATAATATTAACTATAAATGTATAAAATGTACTCTCCTAAAATATATCACTGTCAATTCCATATGCATCCCTTATTTATTCATTTGTACTACTTAAGTTATTACTAGAGCAAGCAACTTTCATGCATTTGCATATTTTTTCTGGTAAACTTTATCGTATGCTTATTAAGTACAAAATACATTTCATAACGTTTATGACGAAATACTCAAAGTTTTTAGTGCATATTTTTGCATATTTGGACATTTTTTGGTTTCAGGGGCATATTTTTGATTATAAGAGCATATTTTAAGCTTTTAGTGCATATTTTGATGGTTTATCGTAAATCAAGCGCATTGGTGAATATTTTTCATGAATTCAACAATTTGTTATAAACTTATAAAGACGATCGAGATAAATTTTATCTTGAAATAATAATAATGGTCAGTATTTATTAAATCCATTTTTGTATTTTTATTTAACGAATAGGAGGCATGTGGTACGTTCTCTGCTATTTGCAAATATCAAAGAAATGTTGATAATTCAGTGCAATTCTAGTTTAAGTAAGGTAAATATTTGAGAATAATTTAACAATTATTTTAAAATACCTCTTTTGTTTTATTAGACGCAAAATAATAATTTAAAAGAATGGGATCCAACAGTAAAAAAAGATTCCAAATCAATTTGATAAAATAAATCTAGTTAAAACTTACACATATATAGAATGTTAATACAATTAATTTTTTTAAGGGCGTATTTAACCGCATATTTTTAATTTTTTGATGCATTAGTGCATATTTTAAAATGCATATTTGTTGATTTTTTAGTGCATGAAAGTCCTTGCTTTAGTTATTACGTATAAGTACCAGCCCCTCTGTTTAATGTAAATATTATGTAATTTCTTGTAGCCAATGGCCCCAGTCGCCGAGGAATTTGTAACCGATAAAAAAAAAATAATAATAATAATACAAATTATAGCACATCATAGGCTGCGGGGGAATTTCAGTCGACGGAAGTGTTCTCAAATCTATCGCGGGTAGTTCATATTACGAGCGCGTCGTTCAAAAATCGAAAATATCGCATTCGAGCACTGGCTCGTCGTGGATTTTGCACACGCGAAAACCGGCCTCGAGTCTCCGTCCGGTGCGTAACGTTGCGAATTCGACGCACTAAAGCCGGTATAATAGCCGGTCGAGTAGAAACACTCGAGTGTTGCACGAACAAAAACACGCGAAAAGAGTAAAAACCTATCTGCACGGGCCGTAGCCCGTAATCGCGTTCGTCCGTCGTCAGTACCACCGCCGCCGCCGCCGCGCCGTACTGTGTAATCAGTGTGTACGCACCAAGACCTCTAATTAGAGCGCTCGGAAACAAATGCAAATGAATACGAGTTTTTAATTCCGTTCCACAACACGTTCGTCGGTTTTAATTATCATTTTAACGTCGTTATAATGATTTAATTCGATTTTTTTTCGTCCGCGGAATCAGAATTATAAAATTATTAATATCATTATTATTATTATTATTAGAATTATTATAAGGGATTGAGGTAACGATATCGATAACTCGATACAATATCGATATCGTAACAAATTTTCGATATTGATATTTTACGATATATCGTGATACCAAAATAAATATTTTTGAAGAAATAAATTTCATTTACGGATTTTGAATACGATAAATCGTATCGTGTTTGCTATCCATAATACATATATGTTATATAATAAAATTAGTAAATGTATAACGTTTAATATAAGGCGGCCCGCACACCAGAGAAATTATAAACACGAAACTTTTAATATGCAATCGGTTTCAGAAACTAGTTTCACGTTGATCTGTATATTGAAGAAACTTAAACAATGAAACTATAAAATAAACGAAATATGAGTAGTTTTCAAAATGTCGTCTGACGAGGATGACGTATAATTTTTTTGAAGTATAATTTTGTTTTATTGATTAGTTTAGAAAAATATGTTTCTACCTACTTACTTATTTTCAGTACGTGGAAAAATTAGTAAAAAATATTGTTTTTTAAACTAGTACTGCTCTAGTATTTTAAGTATGTAAATATTGAATAGCGAATACTGAATAAGCTTTTGGATCAAATTATATGATAGAGCATAATTCACTCAGTAAAAACTAAAAACGATTTCGGCGGTGTATTATTTTTCGGGCGTTTACTAACGGCTATCACACGATTATTATTATTACGACAACGGTGTTATCGTTTTTTTTTTTTTCGTACGGCCGCTGCCGCACGAGCGTAACACGACGACGAGAGAAAACCGCGAGACACGACGATATTTTATTAACTGTTCTTGTAACGAGTTTTACAATATTTTGTCAAAAGAAACTAAGAAGTTACCCGATGCAATATAAATCGGCCCAAAAGTACTCGAAAACCACAGCAGAATAAATTTACCAGCCATCGCAATCACCAAAATAATTTTTTCGTAATTTTGTGGACACATTAAAACTCGATATTTTGTATTTTCAAAAAAATACGCGTATATATCATTTCCCGCGTACACCACGAATACCGTACCGCTTGAACTCGCGAGCATGCACACACACACACACACACACACACACACACACACACACACACACACACACACACACACCGCCGTGTTATAATAAACAGAGACGAGACGCGACTTTTATGTCTGTGGCCCGCGGCCTCGTAAAACGATATTAATTAAAACGTCACCGTTCGAATGGCACGCCTAATGTAATTAATTTTTCGTTTTTTGGTTTCACGGCACCCGCCAGCGTTTGAGCACGTCATTAATATTATCATCACGAATTGATTAAAGCTATATTACAAATAAGTAATAACATCTTACTAGAATTAATATTATGTTTCTGAGTTATTATTAAGTTTCCGTGTTTTTATTAAGTGGTTTTACAGCACGTATTATCTTAGAATACGATTTGTTTCACAACGACAAAATCGAAGTACAAAAAAATCGTATTTTCCACAACTTTCCCGCGATGCTTCACTTAAAGTGCATATTTAGGATTTTTTTTCTGGTCCCGATCACTTATATTATAGTTTAAAAAATAAACACGAAATCAACTAAAACCTGATCTAAATGTATACGTCTGTTTTTAAAATGGATTTCATAAAAATTATCACCGGAAAGAAAAACTATTATTTTTTTATTTTTATTTTTATTCGCATTAATACAGTTTTATAAAACACCGAGTTTATTTGAATACGTGTTTAAGAACTTACACACGTCAAATAGATAACAAATATGTACAAAGTCAAACATTAAAATAAAACTATGGCTCTTCATAAATGCAACACTTTTAAAAAAATAACTATGTACTCGTCATATTATAATTATACATTTTTTTTTTTTTTTTTATGAACACGTTTAATTTGCATTAAACAATGGAAATTGAAAAAAAAACATAATATTTAATTCGCGATTCCAACACTCCCGTGCACATTTAAGTATTTTTTACAGTCTACAAATGCATTGGTTTTTGAACGCATAACCTCCTTGCGTTTCAATTACACTTTTTTTCTGATCCTTCAATGGACGTCTTCAGCAGTTCTTTGCAGACGTTTCGGTTTTGAGTTCCGTTTTCAGACACGAACGAATCCGAACAAGAGTAAACTGTCCCGGGCTTTAAATAAAAAAAAACTCTCTCTCTCTCTCTCTCTCTCTCTCTCTCTCTCTCTCTCTCTCTCTCTCTCTCTCTCTCTCTCTCTCTCTCTCTCTCTCTCTCTCTCTCTCTCTCTCTCTCTCTCTCTCTCTCTCTCTCTCTCTCCCTCTCTATCTCTATCTCTCTATCTCTATCTCTAGGACCCTAGATACCTACCCAACGCGCGTACGGGTGACGCGTGACCACGTACGACGAGTGATGACCGTGCACAACGATTTCCGAACAATATCGTTTCGATAAAAATCACGTTTGCAAATCGTCCTTTTCGAGGTGCTCTCCGTGCGAGGCCGCTGTTATTGCATAACGAGTTGTAGAACGAATCGTGCGCACGTGTAATATCGGCCCGGATTACCGAAAATCCAAACGGTGCAGACGACAGCGGTCTCGGGGACTGCGGCGCAGATTGACCCGCAGACAAACGGCGTGTCGGGCTCTCCGGGGCACGTTCCACCTTTATCTCCACAAAGCCAAACGTTTCGTTAAATTACAAACCGACTGTCATCGACGATGAAATGAACCCGCGCACTCGATTCGGCTCGCCTGCGACCTTTGACGTCAACTGCACGCAGCAACAGTACGCGCGAAGGCATTGCAAACAGGGTGTACCAAGACGATTCGACGAATATGGCTAACGTTCCAAAAACTACGGAATTCATGAAATAAAAATAAATCTGACATTTTACGTCAACAGATTCGTTTGAGTCATAATCCCAACTTTAAATGAGTATAAAAAGTACTTTATCGTGTTAATCTTTAAAAAAAAAATACTTAGATCGCAAATAGAAAAAAAATTGGTGAAAGAAAATATTACTGGCTTAATATTTTCGAATTGTATAATGTTTTTTATTGAACAATATCGGTAATTTGAGTGTTGATAATGATTTTCGTCAAAATCGAAACTCAAAACGCGTATAAAAAAAAAATAAATAATTCCATATTAAAGATTTTTAGAATTTTTTTCAATATCGTTCATTAAACACATGGCACTATAATATGATATTGAATCTTTAGTATCATTTTTCTCAAACGTTTCAAATGCGATTGAGTAAAACCTTTCAAATAACTAACCATATCGAATAATTCAAAAGTTCTATACGTATCGCGAAAGCCGTTATTATTATTATTTTTTTAACTTTTGTCAAATCTGTCTAAGAGCGTTGTTGATAATTGTTGAAAACGTCGCGTGCCCTATAACATTCCTTTTGGATTCATGACTATGTATCAATATGAAAAGTCTCATCGACGACGAATCGTACAGATTTCAGTGAAGAATTTTTCGGTGGCCCTACCTCGTATTTGGAAAAACCGTTGAGACCAGAAAAAACCACCTAGCTGTCTCGAGTGCCGAACAAGCGAATTTCCCTGTGTGAACAGTAGCCGGACGTAACTCAATAATACAACCTTAGTGCATTAGAAAATAAAAAAAAAAATAAGAAAGAAATAAAGATAGAAAATAAAAAATCGTCGTGGAACCGGTTCGTGTGAATTTCGATTCGGTCGGAATCCAGAAATACGTAATATAATAATATTACAAAGACGTTCCAAAAAACAGATGACGTGCGGTCGGCCGGAAGGGTGAAAAACGTCTACTCCCACGCTCGCACTCGTGTCGTGGGCGAGAGGGCGCGAAAACGAGATGATGTTTAATTATGTTATTGTTATTTTATCGTGAATTATTTATTCCGTGACTTCGCGCGTAACACCGTAACAACGCGTTATCCGTCGTCGCGCGGCCTGCAAGGGGTGGCGGCGCAACACTCGCGAGGGTTTTCGGCGCCTCGCGATGATTAATTAACCCGCGGGCGCCGACGACGGCGGTCGGTCTAAATTTAAATAAACGCGTTTTTTTAATTTTTTTTTTTTTTAGTTTTTTCTCCCTTACGCCGCCGCCGTTCTGCCGCACGCACGTCGCGAAGATACGTCGTGAGCGATGAGCCCTCCGAGTCCCTCGCCCGCGCGTCCCACGACGACCGTGTGTGGCCGACGCGGTTTAATATACAGGAGTGCCCCGGCCGCCCACGCCACCGCAGTGTTGCGAGAGATAATGTAAACACACTTTCCGAAAAACCGAATAATAATGTTATACAAAGTGCACGTCGTCGTCCAAAAAACAAACAAAAAAAAAAAATTATGATAATAATAAATTAAAATATAAAATTAACGTCAGTATCTTTCGTAGGGTTTTCTATCGATTATATACTGGCCGAGTCGGATCTATTTGAAAAATGCGACAACTCGGTTCTATTCGTTTTTTTTTTTCATTTAAATGATTCTTATAATATGTGGCCTACAGCGAAATCGTATTAAAATAATATTAATTGTTTTATATTTGGAACTCAAATTTTAAAATTTTAAATCCAATTTCACCATTTGAAAACTAGATCAAAACAGGTGTTCTGTAAACAGGATTTTTATTAAAAAACTAATTAAAAATTTTTCCGTTGGTTTATTATGTTATGATTTTTTAAACATTTTTAAAATACCGATTTAATAATTAAAATTATCGTATAAATAATTGCGCGTTCTATCAAAATTTAGTCAGTGATTTCGATTACTCTTTCTATGATTTATCATTTATGTCATTTAAAAATATTATTCCGTGCATTTTAAGATGTCAACGAGATAATATTCAATTATTTAATCTCTAAACGTGTATCTAATTAAGAGAAACTCAATATTACTGTAAACTTGTTAACAAACTTGAAAAACCCGAAGAAAAACAATAGACTTACCTTTGTTAGAGATTTAAGCACCAACATTGTTTTGTCAATTCATTTCGTAAAACAACCATTTTGAATTTTTACCAAACGGTACGGTAGAGTTGTAATTTGAGTTCTAAAAATAAAAAAAATCTTCAAAAATGCAATCGTGCTGTAATGCGTTTTACACAATTTTTTATTTAATTTTTTTTTTTTTTTTTTTTTGAAATTGAAAAAAAATGAATGGAAAAAAAAGTTATTGCATTTACCATATAGGTCTTGCACGTCCTGAATTCTCCGTAGGTATGGAAGCGGCACGCCTGACTCGGTATCCGCGGAAACATTTGCTCCCATCCCATCCGGAAATTCCGTATGATTAGACGTTTGAAACGGTCGACGAAAATCTTTGGAATTTCCAACGTCATATTTCGGAATTTCGATGTTCCGTGTTTTGAGATTCCACGAAAAATGTAACGTAAGCCTGGCTTTGGCTGTTGCCGATGATTACCGGTGATTCGTTTGACTCTGCGTAATGCGAAACACTATACGCGAGTCGCATATTTTGGCTTTGTAAAACTCGATAGTACTTTTTGAAATCGAAACGGTCCGCTAGTAAGGGTTTCGGTAATTTACCCTTCGGCCACGTGTAGTGTTAGTGCACGAGGAGGGACGTTTTTCCCGGAATATCGGCGAAGTCGAACCACAACACGGATTTCGCCGTGTGCAAACGAGCACTAATTATTTCTCGTCTATCGGTTCGTCAGGCGACCACGACTGTAACTGCACGTGCAGTGTAAATTCGCAGTAAAACTCGTAATTCGACCGTCTTTTTTTTTTTTACCCGCATCACGTGACTAAAAGTAATTTTTTGTTTTTTTTTCTTTTTCAGGTAAGAACTGCGAGTATTTACAAAATATTTTGTCACCGAAAGGAGAGCGGTGTGTGTTTCAGAATGGTAACCAACAACTATTATAGCGCTCGCACGCAGTGATGCGGAGCAAAGATTTCGTGGTATTTCGCTATACACATACTGACATTTCCTCTCGGGACGTGTCCTAGCGGTCTTCCCTATAAGACCCAGACTCCCTCTAAGTGATTTCTATAAAACTGTAATTATATTTCATTCGTATAATTGAATTAATTCGTAAAATGTTGGCGGGGTTTTTTTTTCATTTTTAGTTACGTTTTTCGTATATTGATTTTTACTGTGTGCGCTTAATGTAATCTAATGATTTCCACAAATACTAACAGTCCAAACTGACGAAGAAGACAGTAAAAAATAACTGTAGACGGTAAAATTGTTTTTTGACAAAATAAATACGTGTTGTATTGTATGTATCAATTCGTGCTGTTGAAAAAAATATAATCGAAAAATCCGATTTTTTCGTATTTAATTTTTAAATGTATTTATTTTCGTAAATCGGTTCTTTTTAGTTAGTAGTTACAATGATTGGGATAAGCAATTTTATCAATATTAATTTATGTTATGATTTTGATTACATCACGCAAGTGTGACGTGTTAATTTTTCACAAATATATGTTTTTTTTTTTTTTTTTTACTTTATATTTTATCTTTAAGGAGGAAACAGACGATCATACGAAATAATAAAATAGTAAAGTGCGAAGTCTCATTTATTTTATGCCCTGCTACGAGCGTATCGTGGTCAGTGTTGATTACGAACACCGCGATGGAAATGTTTCGAACACCACCGTCCACGCGTCAACAGAAGTTGGTGGTGTCGAAAGGCGTTCGTTTCACACGTTCGGCACACGTACGGCCCCACTGACGTCTGTTAATATTTAAATGCGATCGTTTGTCATGAACGCGGTGACCATATCGGCCTAGAATGACAGTTATGTAATTGACACGGTACGGTTTTTAGTGGCGCTTTATCCTGCGGACACGGTGAACGATCGTCCGGTCGCGCTCGCCGGCTTAGTGTTATCGACCGGTTGGCGTTCTCAGTGACGGTTCGGAAATCAGGCGCGTCCCCAAGGGGGGAGGAAGGGGCGTTCGCCTCCCAAAACGATTTTGAATGTATAAAATTACTATTATATCAAAAAAATTTTAATTTATTGTTATACCCAAGTAGAAAAAACTAAATCTCCACAAAGATAATAAATTAAAAGATAGCAACTACAAATGATTTGGTATCGGCATAGTTTACGCGGGTATTGGTTTATAGAAGAACGCAGCACATATTTTTATAATCGTGGCTTCAGTCTGTCATCGCGCATCGGTTAGATATACTGCAACTGCAGTAATGTACTGTATAATAACATCACTACATATCAGTGTTGTCAATATATATATATATATATATATACATAAGGTCTATGGTGTATACTTATCTATGTGATAACGTAATTTATCATCTAATTATTATAATTATAATATTTCATTGTAAAATTATATTTAATTATTATTATTAATACATAGTTATATATCGATTTCAAAATTAGGTTCGCCCCCTCCCCTTTGAAAAATGTCTAGGGACGCCCCTGTCGGAAATCGTATTATTCCAATTATTTACAGTCTGGAAACCGTTAATTTTGGTTTTTCAAAAGAAACAAAAAAGATAACGTTTTAATATTTTGAAAACCACAACACTCGGACGCACCGGAAATAAAACTGATCGGATCGACGGGATCGAATTCATAGTAATATGATTTCCACGCATGGACACTTCTTCGTACAAGAGAATTTGTTTTTTTTTTTTTTTTTTACTAATGTATTATACATTACGGTTGAGCGATTATATTCTACGCGACAGTAAATCGAGTGACAAAACGTATAAATCGGCTTTCGGTCGTTTGCACATTACGTAATCAACGCACGTCGTTAGCGAAACGTCGCCGACGTGTTGCGATCAGTCGAACGTGTTCGACCTTTTCGCCGGTGTCATCGTGAACCGTGACCTCGAGGGCTCCGGAAGAAATTTTCACACAGGTTTCAATACGATGATCGTTAAATGCGAACACAAATAAGTCGACACCTCTGATTCCGCCCGGTCGGTCAGTTGCTGGGTCCAGGGGCGGATCCAAGGAGGGGGCAAAGGGGGCGTGTGCCCCCCCAAATATATAAAAAAAACGTTTTTACAATGTTAAGCCATTATTGGCAATCTAGTTAGTAGTTAATTATCTAAATTTTGTGTAATGTGTTTTGCGTTGTACCTTGGTACAACAGATTTAAATTGTTATCGCCATCATTTTTGTTATTATATTATCTATACCTACGATTATAAGTATAATTTAACATACGATCAGATGATGGACAAATTTGTAGTTAGAAAAGTGCCCCCCCCCCAAAGAACATTTCTGGATCCGCCCCTGGCTGGGTCCTTCAGAGACCCGGTGCCTACACGACCTCGTAACGTGTCGTCGGCACTCCTCTCGCGCTCCCTTCACAAGCGTCGCCACTGTCATTCAAACGGGAGGTTTTCGTTTCGTGTACACACGTCCGGTCTTGCCGGTCGTCGACATCTGGAAAATTCTCGTTTTTCATTCCTCTGGACAACTGTTTTGAAACTTCTTGGCCTCATTTATCACAAACACACACACACACACACACACACACATAGGATAATTTAGTGACGCCTAAAAAAAAAAATGAAACGAAGCTAAAATGAAGAGAAAAAACTTTCACGACATTTTGATATTATGTATCACGTGCATGTGTATTCATTATAATATACATGTTTGATTAATTAACATAATACCATATACTCATAATATAATTATATAAATAATAATTCGTGGGAAAGGCCGGTACAAAAAACAGAAGGTCCGTTGGTTTTTCTATTTTTTTTTCCGGTCCCGATTTAAAACGCCGACGGCGAGCCGCCACCAGATCTCGGCGTTTTTTTCTCGAGAGTTTTCAAATAATATCATTATGTAAAAAAATAATAATAAAAATAATGATAAAAGGCGAAGATCGCTGTTACAGTAACGTTCACGACGACGGGTTTGAACGGGGAAAAAAATAACTGACCATAAGAATAACGACAATGCATTTTCTTTTTCAATTTCTTTTTTATTATTATTATTTAATCGACAAGTGCTCCCGCAGAAAGCTCGACTGGATAACTGAAAAAAAAAGTATACAATTTAATCAAATAAAAAAATCACTTGGAAATCTCACAGGGTGTATAACGACGGTCGTAGGACTCACCTCGTTTCACTGCGCGTTTCCTAGCGGAGTGCAAATTTATTCGTCCCGATGTCGCTTATTTCGCGTGTACCGAAATTTAGATTTAGAAGACGTTTCAGAATAATAGTTTAACAAGGTCTGCGTTAATATTTAAACAAATGGTACAAATAAAAATCTTCGCAGTTGTATTATAAAGTTGATTTATTAATATTGTAATTCAACAAATCTAAAAAATATGGAGTTATTTATTTTTTAGTTTTCACTCAAATTAAATACACAAACACACACACACAACATTCAAGTTACATATATATATATATATATATATATATATATATATATATATATATATATATATATATATATATATGTATGTATATTATATATTACTTGAATAGGGTAAAAAAAACTTTTTTTCAAACAAATTTTGAACCAATAAAATTATTTTATGTGTTTTCATTTATCATAGCACGTGTGTAAACATATTTTGATTTTGATTTTTTTTTTATATGTATACGTATACGTTAATCCCAGTTCTGCTACAATAATCAATTTCATTAATTAATAAACATGCGTTCCGCATTCATGTTTCAAAGTACCTATGTACAATGTATACATAAACGGGGATGCAATTTCACTCTAATAATTGGGGATGCATTTTTTTTATGCTCTTCAAATGTTACTGTATCATCGGTACTCGTGATTTTTTAATATCCGTTGAAAATGACATAATATTTAGCCTATACCTAAATAACAACTACGGTGGACAATCGTTTCGCGACATGAAAATCACGTTCACGGTCAAATATCCGTTAACGTGTCATTTTCTTTTGAAATAAACCCCTCGGAAAATGTCCGAGAGAGTCATTATAATCTACTGTCAGACATCTATCACAATATGTGAATATCGACGCAACTAGACCTACATTTCTGGGACGCCAAAATTATTAATGATTCATCATTCTTAGAAGTTTCTGGCCTCAACTCTTAACCCCACATTATAAGCTCTTTTAAAACCCTTAAACAAAATATGAATAATTTAATATACCTGTTCGTTTTAGCACAAATATTTACACGATTTCTCTTTCGTGTATTTTTCGTCTAAAAATAATACGTCGTCTTAGAGCGCCGTTACAAGGAATAATAACAGTACGACACGTGACCGTTTCGTCTGATCTAAACGGTACGCAGAAAAATCCTAAAATCATGAGTTTGAACAATAATCGTGAAATCATCAGGAAAGTACAGCGCCCGATTCAAGTGCCTGTGAGAAAACCGAAAACTCGCATAAGTTTACCTGTCGCGTAGTTGATTTCGTGTGTGGAGGTCGTACCCCCAAGCGGCTCGGTATGATCGAGCCCGTACTAAACTACTTTCTTGATCGTTACCGGCGCTTTCGTTTGGCGTCATCGAAACAAACTATTCGATTTACTTATAGATCGCCTTAAGGCCGTCGACGGTCAACGTCGTGTTTTTAATATATTCCGATAAGACAATCACGTTACGGCCGTTGAAAAAAAAAAAAGAAAAAAGAGTCCACTACTATCGCGTGTTACGAAACCGATTTTTTTTTGCGAAATCGAATAACTTTCATCAGTTCCTCCGTCCCCCGCCGACTCGTGCGACGCGTCGACAGTCACCCGAGTGCTTTTTCGCGAGAGCTGACGAATGGAATCCGCCACAAAGTTACGCGACGATCGACAGCCGTTCGAATGTGTAACAACACATGTCAAACGCTCACGATTCAAGTGTCGAAACGCACTTAAACCGTTGACGCACCGGAACGCGTGGCGGCGCGGCGCTGCTCGGGAAACACAACAGATTTATTTGTTCCGCGCGAACTTGGCCGAGCGTCGGAACCGCAGAGCGCGGTGTTTATTTTAAATAAAAGTTCAAATATTATAATAAGTGGATGAAAAAAAAACCCCGTAAAAGCTTTGAGGTTGATTTTTATCAACTTATAAATTTTGTTTAAAGCACGGGAAAAGTTTACACTGTCTGATGGATGCATTAATAATTTAAAACTTGAACTTTTCAATTTCCTAAGTAAAAAAAAAAATAATAATAATAATAAAAAAGGAAAAAACAGGTTTTGATGTTTTTACTTTTGATATTCAAAAAAAAAAAAAATAAAAAAAATACCATCTCCAGAAACGGCCTCGATCGAAACGAATTCGAATAAGTTTGACTTAACATGCGGTATCGTAATAATTTTCCTAGCGACCTTACACTGTAAATAAATAAATATTATATATTTATATATGCACATACTGTACGGCGAGTATTATTTACACACCATATTCGGATAAATTATTCGACTTCATTATTTTTTACTTTTATATTTACCTAAAAGAGAATACTCTTTCGTTAACATTCGTTGCGAGCATTTCACATTCGAATACCAATATTTATACGTACACAATGACACGAGCCTCAAAATATGAACGAAAATGAAACATTAGACATTATATAAAATAGCTTTGATATCACATTAATAATGGATAACAGAATATCACAAAAAAAAAAAAACTCTTTCATAGATAGGAAAATTAATTAATATTAACATTTATCCACGTTCTCCCCCGTTCAATTACCGAGTAACCGACTTTGATGCTAAAATAAAAGCATAGTAAAGAAAAAAAGAAATCGTTTAAAAGTTATCATACATTTCACTCTTTACACAATTATTGAACGCTTCAATTATTTTTTTGAACATTTCAATGTTATTAAAAAAGTATATTTAAGAAAACATCGAATCGTTTGAATTGAATTCAACGATTCGACGACGATAACATGGTAAATGAAATATAATCGTATTCAATTATGATCGATCGCGATGTAATGTAAAAAATAAATAAATAACAGCTAAACTAAATGAAATGGCTGGGGTTTTTTTCACATACATTTTTGTATGATGTGAAAGTTTTCGGAAAATAAAAACAAGTCGTTATATTGCCCTGCATCTCAGAATATTTTTGAACGTATTTATATTGATGAAACGCACAAAACGAACTGCACAAATTGTCAACCGTACTCGTTTATCGCAATCACTCTAGAATTTTGTTTATAAACGTCTGTGTAGATGATTGTATTACACCAGAAAAATATCAAAAACAATCGAATATTTCGTTAGAGTTAAAGTTCATGACTTGGTATGTAATCGAAGTCGTTGTTCTTAGAGTCTAGTCCATCGGCACGCCGAACACAGTAAGATCCAAATCGGGCGCTTTTTTATCCAAAATAAATTCCGTATTTGCATCCGAATCTTGGAGATAGGAATAAAGGTGGCTACCCAGACAGTTCGATTAAGTTAAAGATTGAAATTCGCTCGTATTGCGTCTTAAGACACATCTTTAACAATCGAAGAATCATTCGTTTTACGTTTAACTTCGACTCCGACGATGAAATAAATGTGTGTAATTTTCGAGAGTGTTCGTTCAATAACAGAGACATCGATTTTTCAACTGTGTGTGTGTGTGTGTGTGTGTGTGTGTGTGTGTGTGTGTGTGTGTGTGTGTGTGTGTGTGTGTGTGTGTGTGTGTGTGGTGTGATCATTGAGGTTAGAACTGTACTTGACAGCTACTATTGTATCGTCTTGCGTTCTACTAACACAAATTACTTTACCACATTATCGGTTATTAAAAGATTAATTATCAAGGTGTGCCAAGAAGATTTATACGGTATGATTCAACTTTAAATAATCCGTAAATTAATTTTTTCGATTGTATTCAATTTTTTAATTTATATGTCAATGAATAGAGTAATAGAACTATGAACTATTGCTTATAAGTATTTATTGTGTCTGCCCGTTACGTGAAAAATCGGTTAAGAAGTAAACTAAGTAATGAAAATACTGAAGCGTTTATGTTAATGTCAGTTGAAAAAGAAATGTCGGTAAACATTGATAATGATCATATCATTTATTTAGTGTCACAAGAAAGTAATCTTCTTTCATTATGTCTTTAAAATTTGTTTTAACTTATTATTTATATTTAAAAAATACAATTAATTATAAAAGCTTAATTACTCTATATTCTTTTTGGTTTGTTTATTAGGCGTATATAAATTATGATTTGGTATAGAAAATTCAAGCTTAGTATTGCACTATTGCTTATTTATATATTATAATGACCTATGTTTAATAAATGGTTAAATGGTTAATTGTACTTTTTTTCATTTGTTTAGAGATAATACATAGGTACATATTATATGTGTAACTAGGGGATTTTATCGATTCCGCCGGCTACTGTTTATAATATTTACATATCGATTCCACCGGACGCTGTTCATAATTTTGGTAATATTTATGTCTGAATTTTATAAAATAATGAGTATATAATTCAAAATTGATATGTGTATATGAATATATTGTAAAAAATTGTATAAGATAGTAATTTTATAAACGTTACCTAACCTAACTACTTTTGGTAATATTTGGAGACATTTTTTTAAATAAGTAAACATAGAAATTCTATTATGGTTCAAATCATTAGATAAATTTTGAATACATTGTTTTTTTTTTTTTTTTTTTGTTAAAAGCACTATTTTTGCTATTTATTTAAATATTTAATCCGTTTATATGTATATAACTGTAAGTTGTTTTTTTTTTGTATTTAAAACATGGGTAAATATAAAAATGTCAGCATGAGCTTTTGTAAATTGTGAATTGAATTTTGAGTGGAAAGACTCATAGATATTAGTAGTACGTTCCGATGTTATTTCCCTTGATGCCCAAATGCGTGGATTGAAATTTGCTTCTTCATCAATATAATTCTCAACTAAATAATCACAGAACTTTACTACCCTTTCATCATCTGGAGAAACTGACATCAATTCTGTCGTAAAGCAATCGCTTACTTCTTCTGGATTCAATAGTGTAGCCGGCGGAGTCGATAAAAAAATCGGTGGAATCGATATACGACCGTTACTAGGCTTTAAGGCTTAGAAATTGAATTGAGATGAAGTCTCACTAAAATATTGATACTGAAAGTATAAATACTAAAGGTCTATTTATTATTTGTATGTCCTCTTACATAATATAATATAAGCTAAAGTCTAAAAGGTTAAGGAAATAAATAATTATAAAATTAATTTCCAGTGTTGGGGGGGGTAAACCCCATATTACTTAGCCCTCCCCACATACCCCCTTATAGTAACGCCTATGCCGTAAACATTGAAATGTGGCCTGGTGAAATACATTTTAACCCTGCCTGAATTTTTCTCTCGGGCCGTCCCTGCTCTGAATACTGTGTCTGTTAGGTTAGGTTAAAACGAGCTGATCGTCCGGTCAAAAGGGTTTATTCGGCAGAATCCTTAGACCAGTCGTATGGAGAGAGAGTCCCGCTCGCCTTTAGTCACACACCCTTCAGTTTACAATATGTCTCTTTTATGCTGTTATCACGTACACTTACATATTATAACTTATTTTATAAAATAAATATAATCTTACTGATACAACCATTTGTTCTTAACATTACTACATTACTTATATTCGTAACAAACGAAACAACGCTTAGCCAATAATATCTGATTGCTGATATTGGAATTCTCGTAAGAAAGTGTTAATTCAAGTCGCATCGGACGAACACGAGGAGAGAACTAAACGCGCATTATTAGTTTCATATAATATTATATTATGTCACCGTCATTGTCGGTAATTCCGGTAATTGTGTTAATGACTAGGTAATGTCAATTATGACGGCGCAAACCAGTCAATGTGGTAAATTGGTGCGTATTTCGAGATTAACTGATGAGTTTACCCAATTTAATTTATCGGTGTATTGCGAGCCGGTTATCGATTTATGTAAATCTAGATTTATCGTAATAATATTACCTATTCTCTTCAATAAGAATTCAATAAGAAGTCGTGTTATAGTACCGTTGTGAAGTGTGTGACATTTATTAATGATGGATTTAGCCGATACGCGTGAAAATTAAATTTATGTCTATTGATTTAATTTTATTTAAAAAACGTTGATAATCATGAAAAAATGTATGATTTCACTGTGAAATATTATCCACTTTGGCCAGTCAAAATCTAGGTTTCGTCAGCGTTGACTAATCGTATTAGGCATTGTCAATAATGACAACGACTGATTTCCGACATAGACGGTAACATAATACATTATATATATATATATATATATATATATATATATATATATATATATATATATATAGGGCTCGGATTTTAAAGCATAATAAATAACAAAAAAAGCACAAAATTGTTGTAAAAAAGCAAAAATGAAGCATATTTATTTTTTATAAAAGCAAAAAAAAACATGGCTAAAAATTAACATTAATTAGTAATAATTGTTTGCTTTAGAAAATCCGAAAAAAGCAATAAAAAAGCAAAAAAAGCATTTACACAAAAAAAAGCCAAAAAAAGCAAAAATAAATTCGTTTATTTGGGATCAGAATGCTGTGAAATGAATTTATATATACAAATTAGATTTATATCTTATATATATAAAAAGTAGCATTTGCTTTAAAATCCGAGCCCTATATATATATTTATTTATTTATTTATTTATTTATTTATTTATTTAGAGTAGAACCTCGATTATCCGAACCTCCGTTATGCGAACCCTCTATTATCCGAACTACAATTAGAGTATCCGAACGTTAAAACTCGTGGAAAAAGCACTCATATCCGCGGACGGTTTATCGAATTTATCATATAACTTTTGCTGTTGGTTTATTACTAGTACATGAATGTACGTGTGTGAATCGTTAGCAGATAATCAAAACGTAACGGGATTATCAATTGATTCGTCTTGAACGTTTGCGAGACTTGGGTGCGAAAAAGCGCGTTGCAACGCAGCTCGTCGTCAAATGAAAATCGATAATTTTGTCAAAAAAATATAATAAACATAATATATTCCTATGTGTATGTAATGTACTTTTAATAACGTGATGTATATGTAGTACTGATAAAATATTAGTAATAATAATAATAATAATAATAAATATAGAGTATTTAACTGTTTAAATTTTTTTTTTTTATTTCCAATATCCGAACTAGGTGCGGTCCCAATTAGTTCGGATGATCGAAGTTTTACTGTATATAATATATTATATATATGTGTTTGTATGTATTCGTACGGTAACGTCGAGGAGAAAAAAGATGGACGGTTTCCGCGCTCCGCAAAAGGGGTTTTAATCTATTTTTCCCGTTTTCAAATGGTCTCAAATTGTAATCGAAAAATTACGTGTGTACACATGGAAAAGGAAAAAAAACTCCGAACCCGGAATCGTAATACTTCGACCGGTAAATTCCATTTCCATGTTTATGCCTCGGCGTGCTTTTAATATTATTTAGTCATACCGACCTTTAACCATGCCGTATTATTCAGATTATTATTATTTCGTCCACTTCTACACCCCTCCCTCCCCTTCAACTCGTCACCCGGCCGCGATCCGTCTCGAACATTTACATATTTGATTATAAACCCGTCGGGGGCGGGGAAATATAATAAAATAAAACGACTGCGTCAAATCGTCATTATTCGGCATTAGCTGTGTGCTGCGTCCTGGCTGTTTGCTCGAACCACAATGATACGCTTGACTCTGCGGCGGCGGCGTCTCTCCGAGCAAACAGTGCGGGCAAACAACGCGCGGCGGGTCCGAGCGGGAAAGTACGCGATTCTCCGCGCCGCGCCGCCGCGCCGTCGTCGTCGTCGTCGCGATCCCGTGACGTTTGGCCTTCGGGGACGAGGAGCTGGCGCGCCGAGGATGATAATAATAATAATTATGTTAGAGGTCGGCTCGACGACTCTTGAGACGAGTGAAAAAAAAATATTATTAGTTAATATATAAATAATATTTCGTTAAATTTGATTCTATTAAAATATAAATAATTTTTAACTGAGTGGTAAAAAATTAATACTAGGTATGAATATGAGATGATAAATGATTGGTAGGTGTATTGATTATATATTGATAGTCAGGTGATTTAATCTAAAAAAATATTAATTCAATTTTATAAGTTTTGTAATATATTTGATAATTATTTTTTCAAACATGTAAATTTGTTGCATTGAACCTCCAAATTGTTTTAATATTTTCGGCATCCATCATCTCCGACGATTATCCGAAAGAATATTTTTGTATGGCAAAAACGTCTTTCCACATCAGCTAAAGTTATGGCGGCATTCTTGAAGTAAATAAGGTCATTTTTCATGTCAATTGTATTAAAATCCACATAATTTCACTAAATATGCATTTTTATGCACAAAAAAAACCACGAATATGCAAATTTTAAGAAAACTACCAATATATGCAAAAATATGCAAAATTTAAATACCAAATTATTATTATTATTATTACTATTTCGTCGAACGGTTTTTGTCGGTGTACGGGTAACGTAAAAACGTTTTCCGTGCGGACGGCAAATCGTTCGTACTTTTACCGAGAGAACAAGAGACGTACGGGTTCGAATGTGCCCGAGAGTCGTGTGCGTTCGTTCACTAAAATGTGTTATTACGTTTTGAAGATTTATTAATGTGTGACAAAAGGAAATTTGTTTTTCGTGCGAAACTCTTGAAAAATTACATAAATCTACGATGTTTTTTTTTTTTTTACGTAACAACGTACATTTTTATTATTTGTTTTCTGTTTCGTCTAAACTACGCTACAAGTATTGTAATTTTCGAATACGTACATTATATTATACGATATCGTGTCATTACTTTTTTGTATTTTTTTTTTTTTACGTTTCGGAACGTTTGCGCAACAAAACGTATGAAACACGTGCGTGTATAAATCGCGAATATCGTTTTAAATTGAAAAATTTTAAAATCCAGTCGCGGTTCAATCGTATAGACGCGACGCGAAACACCGGAGTTCGTCTTCGAAAAACGTTTCGTTCCGCATTCGTTCGTACGAATCATATCGATCCGAATAATATTCCGTTTTGGCGGCGCGACGGTAAAAGTTTAACTATTCAGCGCAAACAAACCTATTGAACGTTTGACAATATTGTCCCGTCTATGTCACTAAATCAATTTACATCGAAGTTAACATAAACGATATTGTCGTGAAATAATTTAAACTTCTTACGACCTTTTTTTTATTTGATTCGCGAAGAAAATGAATTTGAAAAGAAAACTGTGTTACAGTTTCTTTTCTACAGACAATTTCTGCGCATTATCATATAAATATACCACATTACACACAATATCACGATTGTGTGGCTCTAAAATTTGTTTTCTAACCCGACGCTTTATTGATTTTACGGTCAATTTACCAGAGATTTCACAGTTTTCCGGTGATTTTGTCTGAAATTTTAATATATAAAAAAATTTAAAAAAATAACAATTTTGAAAATCAACGTTATTAAGCACCTCGTTTTTATAAATTTATTTTGTGATTTGCAAATTGACGAAATGGAACTTTTGTAGCAGCAAAAATACGCGTAGAAAAAAATAAAGAAAGCACAAGAAACATTTACGGTACGGAGAAAATAAATTTATTCGTAAAACCGAGGCCAAGAAAGAGATTCTTTATTATCTTAATATTATTTTTGATTTAAAGAAACAACATTTCACTCATTATACCAGGTATACGGAGTGCAGGTTCAATGAAAACACAAAAAAAGAAAAACACAAACGTAGCGTTCTTGTATTCAAATCTCGAGGGTGAGAGTGTCTGAAATCGCAATATTGGCGAAGTCGTTTTTAATCACAAAGAATCAATGAAACGTATTCGTCGTAGACCGTTGTAAAATAACAAATTCAAATGTATTCGTGGAAAAAAATACCCCTCTAAATATTCGTCGGAACATATTCTATCCAATGCCGACGGTAAACATTTTATGTCACTATTATGACATGAAGGACAAAAACGGTATAACGTGTAAGAGAAACGGTTTCTACGAATCTATCGATTACACAGTGCTTGGAGAGACAGAATATTTGATAACGCGATGTTTTTTTTATGACGCCGCAGACATAACACGGGGAAAACAATACATCAAAAAAATATTACATCATAAGTATGTTAAAAATCGTTTACTGCACCCAAAAATATTATATGAGGACTGGGAATTTTTATAATTTTTACTCGTTTTTGTTGTCTTTATTATTATTACTATTATTATTATTATTATTATTATATTATTATTTCGTCAAGCGAACATTACTCTAGATCTCGCCAAAAACACTCCGTTATAACTTTGTGTTAGTAAAATCTAAAAAAAAAAATAAAAATAAAAATAAAAATAATAACACCAGTTCAGTAACAAGCGGAGCTTTAAAATACGTGATATAAAAATTTAACTAAGTAAAATACTATGATACTCGGCATGACATAATATCGATGATACAGAAATAAAATTATTTATGAAATTAAACTCGGGTTGATGTACAGCATACTTGTTACGTAGTTAAAACCGTTTGATACGATATCAATCTAATATCGATCAATAAAGTAGTTTATCAACATCACGCATAAATGATTGACTAACTGTTGAGTGGATTTTATTTCGCAACAAATCGTCGTTAAGAGCAGATCGGCTAAAATGGGGAAATTTCCTGCCGACTAAATTGAATAAATTGACTAGATTTTAATTTTAGAAATAATTTTTTTTTTTTTCATATGAGTTTATATAATTTAATGTACACGAAATTTAATTTAATATACGTCAAATAATTCACCGTTCGTCATATTATGAACTCATTCGAATACTATGTACGTAAAACAAATATTGGGTTTGAAATCGCCATGGAGACCCGCGGTAATAGGATAGAGGCAGTCAGGCCGTGGGGAAAGCGACGTTTGTAATTTTTCGATTATTGCATTAAAGCCGTCGATGATAGCCAACGATTACTCCCGTGAATTTCAACCGTACTCGGTCAGTCTGCACATCGAGACTGAACCCGGTCCCCGAACCACGCACAACGTTTTCGACCGAATGATACCTTTTTTTAAACACTCGTTCGTTCGGTCGTTAGTTCCGTAGCCTTTGCAGAAGATTATATCGAAAAAAAAAAATTCACGCGGTTAAAGAAAGAGGAAAATTATTCTGGTCTGTGTGCGCAAGACTTATAGGCTTTTATTGTATTGCCACTGAACTCCGAGCCACCACCGCCGGATGAATAATAATTAGAACTAAGGTTTCAATGATCTAATAAGTCCAAAAAGATGTCATTGAAGTGAAAAAATGACCTGAACAGTACACAAACAAATTAATTATCACGTCAAATACTCAAAAAATAATATTTTCAAATAATTATTTAGTTCATTATATATAAATTATAATAATGTGCTATTATAATGATTAGTATTTAGGTACAAAATAATTTAAATTCAGTTATGAAATTACAAATTATTGTATGTAACTGGTTTTACTATCGATTGATAAACCACAGAGTATTTATGAATTACAGATATTTTATATTTCGGGCATTTTCATAAGGATTAACAAGGAGAATTATCTCTGTAACAAATGTACAATAACCGTTGGAAAACATTGAACATTTTTAATCATATGACAGAAAATCATTCGAGTTTCTTTAAAGTGTAAAAACCGCATTCACTATTCAAAAAAGTGATCTACAATAACGATGAATAACGACAGAAGCGCAAAATAAAAACCGTGTCTCGTCGATGATCGGAGCGCATTTCACGCTAGATAAGCGAAGTCTAAAACTAAAAGAAAAAAAACTACAAAGTCCTTTGCTGTTCTTATGCCTGATTACGATCAATAAACGCGCGTTGAAATTCCTTCCGAGGAAACTGTTCTGAGAATAACAGAGTCGTCTCGAACGCGAATCCTCGACATCACGACATGTCACACGCGTACACACGATGGCGTACCACCGCGAAAACATCGACGCGGCGCCGACTTTGCGAACAAATTAGATTCGGGGCGCGCGGGCGGAATGAAAAACAGACGGTAAATCCCGAACAGACGCCGATAAAGTGCCGTTTTTGATTTTCGTCGAGCAACGAGTCCCGGTGCGCGGAACGGTATTCGTCAATTGCGCCGATTTCGGGACACTACCGATTTTACCCGACGAACAAAGACATTTTTTGTAATTTTTAGTTGTGAATTGAAATTTTTAATTTTTTTCCATTTTATTAGATTACTGTATGACGAGTACACAGGGTGAGTCAGATCTATCTGACGCGTGCAATAACTTTTTTTTTGTTCATTATTGTTAACTTTTTTTTTTTTTTTGAAATTAATGCTGGGTCGTATCCAGTTTACGAACCTTTAATTTGAGGAAATTCGGTGTGGGAGACAAAATCTCGAAAATCATGAGCTGATAACGAGTCGTCCCGCGAGCTGAAATAAATAAACGGATATAACGGAAGTAAAAGATTCCGAAATCATGGGATGGTATATTTTGATTTCGACGGGTCGCGTTACGTTTTTGAAAAGTATATTTTTCGGGTTTTACTTTACAAACTTAATCATTTTTCGTAATAAATAATATGTTATCAATATAGATAAGTGTATAAAAAGTACACAGGGCGAGTCAGATCTATTTGACGCGTTCAATCACTTTTTTCTGTTCATTATTTCAAACTTTTTTTTTTTTAAATTAATACTGAGTCGTATCCAGTCAAGGAACCTTTGATTTGAGGGGATTCGGTGCGGAAAACGAAATCGCGAAAATTATGTGCTGATAAAACGTCT
Source organism: Therioaphis trifolii (assembly GCA_027580255.1). Taxonomy (NCBI): domain Eukaryota; kingdom Metazoa; phylum Arthropoda; class Insecta; order Hemiptera; family Aphididae; genus Therioaphis; species Therioaphis trifolii. Next base: position 36,068,277 of record CM050408.1, on the reverse strand, counting down.
TTCCGCGAGTCGATATAAATAAACGGATATAACGGAAATAAAGGACAGCGTAGAGTAGAAAAACTCGACGGTGTCCGACTCTCAAATGCGTGTAGAACACCTCTGCAGAATGCATTCTAGTGACTAATAATCGTCAACTACGAGCTTCAGAAAACCCGCACGAACAGAGCACATTCACCGACAAAAATATTTCACGCTATTGTTGTACCACGAGAATTCTTGAATTCTTCATTCTTCAGACGAGATTATTGATTTTAAACAAAAATCGTACCTAGATGACTTCTTTTGTAAAACGATTCCGTGAAAACCTTTGTCACATTGGTCTTTGGGAATTGAAATGCGAATTGAAAGTGCATATTATAATATATTTCGACAACGGTTTCTGATTTTTCTGAGTTTTATTTCAGTACCGTTTGTTCTATGTATTGTTATATAAGTTTGCGCCAAATGTTTATTTTATACCTCGTAAAAAAGTTTCATTACATAAAAACTTTCAAGACATGAGCTATTTTATTAGTTTCATATTTGGTCCAAAACTTAAGACTTTTTTCAATTCTGTATAAAAATATTTTTGAGATAATATATGGTGAACGTTTTACATTTCTAACCCACTTAATTTTATTGGTATGTTTAGCTAAAATCAATTTAATGCGAATCACTTTTATGACACATTTTACCGTTTTAACGTTAGTTTACCTTAAATATCGGATGATCTTTTGACAATAAAAAAAAATGCGAAGCACAGAAAAGGCAATTTTCGATCTACCGAGGGACTTAAATTTTTAACGTGGTCTACTACTCAAAAAAGTGATTCTAGATAAAAAAAATAAAATAAAAAGAAGCAAGTAAACATTGTTTTAAAACCAGTAGATCTTTCGCTTCACGGAGAATAAAAAATTTTATATTATTATCGTCAACATACGTAGGTATATTATGTTATATGTACAGTATGCCTATACATTTTTTTTATTATTTCTAAGAAAAAAAGTACCGGGAAGTTATTAAATGATCAATGTTTTTTAAGGTACAAATAAAATGAAACATTGTGTTGGTCAACGTAACATTTCTAGGAATCTTTGGAAAAAAAAAATGAATGAGTAAATGACAATAAAATATTGATGTGCGATAAAAGAAGATTTTTAATTGAAAAACGTCTTTCATGTCGTTTTCATTAAATTTGTTGTTCATTTGAAGTGTAGCATTTCTATTAAAATATATATGTATATATTTATTTATTATGTCTCGTGTTATTTACTTAGCGACAAGTTCTAATTCGACTCGTACAAAAAATTATATTTCGATAACACACACACAAACACTGTTCTTGTCGTGTTGACAGTTCGACAAACGCTGTTAAGTTAAATAATTCGTCTGCACACTCGGTTGAAAACTGCGCCGAATTTACTGTAAGTGACACATTTTTAATCGTCGAAAACTTAAAACACCCGTACGCGGTGGTACCGTTTAGTTTTCTTTGGAGTCGACTTGTATGACAATGTTCGTGTAGTGATTTAAATGATGATTATCATAAGTGTACCTGTGCCGACGAACGTTTTCATTTCATTTACGCGTCAGACGTTTCGAACGAAACCATCTATTGGAGGGAAAACAATAAAAGTCTCGTACGGAACAAAGGTTCAGTCAATACGCACGACAATACGAGTTTATAGTTAAAACTTTTAAAAGCCGACTTCTCATTTTCATACATCGCTTTATACCATACTTTTTGAAGTTTATGAAATGAAAAAAATAAAAAATAAAAAAATAAAAATATAGTAGTACACAAAAGTTTAAGCTTCTACGGTCTGCATAAAATACGAGTAACATTGTCTGCGGGTCGGGTTTTTCGTCGTTATTATTTATGTGGAAATCTTTCGAGGAATAAAAGCAAGATAAAAATTATTTGAATAAAAACTGGAAATTTCCGATTTGATAAAACATTAATGTTTCGGAACATATAACAACGGTACGACTACGGTTAAAACGACCACTAAAATTCATTTCTGCCATAAATAATATAGGAAACAGCGATACGGGGGGAGGGGGGCGATCCGTTGATAAAAAAAAAATAAAAACCAAAAAAACAACGTAAAGCGAGGCCGTGGCTAACTTGAAGTATACGGCAGCTGGGCTACGAAAAAAAATTTCACGAGGGTATCGTGACGTCGCCGGTGAAACGACGAACGTGAACGAATGACGATTTTAAATTTTCATCTCACGCGCGGAAAAAATTGAAAAAAAAAATGAAACACCCGAAAACCCGAGTCCTCGCGAATCCGTCTTCTTAAGCTCATTCCCCCCCCCCACTCTCACGTATAAAACGCTAAACCACGCGAGATAATAAAAGCATTGTCTCGTGGGAGTTTTGAATTTGGGCAGACGTTCGTTTTCGCGTGACAAAATGGCAGAGACACGGCACGATGATTAATGGAGAATCGCGTTTCCGAACATCACGCGTGATATACACACACATACACACACACATGTGCGTACGTGAACTCCGAGGAAAATAATAATAACAAACGAGTCGGTGGAAAAAATCTTTTTTCGCGGAACCAGCGCGTAAGACGCCTACTGAAAGTACAGCGAAACCGTTTTCGCGTGGTTTTATCGAACACGCGGGCGTGATTGCATTTTTTAGATTCCGAGTGAACCGAAGGATCTATTGGTTTTTACAATGATGGTTACTTTTTAATTTTTTTTTCTATATTCACGTTTTCTGGCTATAGAGTTTGTCTAAAAGTTCATTGAACTTTTGTATTAAATTTCGAAAAACGTAGTCAGGGTTGTTTTTTCATAAGATTTTAACTAAATTAGCATAAGATTTTTACGAGATCGACAGCATTCACGTCGATTTTCAATTCGAAATGTACAGATATGGATACAAATAGTCATTGATTCCTGCAGTCATTATAAAACTCGAGATAAATATAGATGGAAACACACTTGAATCTTTCCGTAAAAAAAAAAAAAAAAAAAATGTAGAAAAATTGTTTGTTCGGAAAAAAAAATTACACAGAACCTTTGCTCAGAATCGTTTTTAATAATCTATATCAGTTTCTACCTGCCCTCAGTCCAACAGATGCCTATAAATAGATAATAATATTCTTCTAATAAATAATAGTTTTAATCGTCTGTTGTTTATTTAAATTTTACTAGTCTTCGAATAATATATTTATGTAATACGAATTCAGTCATTTTATTTTTAAGCTTTTAACATTTCCAGATGCTGGTATGATATTGCGTGTTTCACCATATTTACAATAAATTCTATAAATACGTGCTTAACTTTTAAACTCACTAAGTACCAATACATTTTTTTGACGAGAAACTTCTGCAATAATGTGATAGCTGTTGAGTAATGGAACTACTGGCCACTTATTTATAAATTCGTCTATATTTCGTAAAATTTCTTCAGGTGTTTCAACGACTATATTGGTCTGTTACCTCCTTAATCAATTGTTTATAAATTATAATAACTATCAACTATTACGGTGTTAATTGTTAATTTATATGGATTAATTTTTATTTCTATTTAGTGCAACAATTAATAATACGAATAGTATTCCGTAATAAATAAAACATGAAGCATTATATTTTTTACTGAAACGAAACAAACATTTTTATTTTTCACTCAAATTATATATTTCGTGACATTTTACTAGCCTAGTTATAACAGTAGAATACCATTTATAATTCTGTAAAATGTACATCGTTTTTAAATAATAAATTAGTAATCGTATGAAATAAACTTTCGACGTTTTTATTCGACTTGTGCGGGCCAACTAAAAGGGCTAGCCCTTAAGCTCCGACTGGCCTCGGACCCATGCAAATCATCGTCGTCGCGCCGCGCACGACGATAAGTCCGTTCGTAATAGATTTGCGTTCGACACATCGTTAGACGATAATAATATTAATATATAATTAGATCGTAACGGGGCGTCGCTTGTGTGTACAACATCAATACGCTTGATCGACTATGATAATAACAACACGTGCGATTCGTGCGTAGGTACCCGTCAATTCGCGCAAACCGCATTATCGTTTTAATCCGACCTCGTTGAATTCGACTGTTGAAAAGGTCGCGTACACCACGCGTATCGAATACGAGGCCGAGGCACCCGCAAAAGTTTTATGAAATAAACTCTACGCTATAATATCATGTCCAATGGTCCGAGGAGTGGAAAAAAAAAAGTAAATACAAATACGAGATTTATTTTTTACGTTTGGTAATCATTGTGTAAAAACTGTCACGTAGCAGCTGTGGGTCATATCATGAAGTGTCCCCGGCGATCGATTATGATTCGATTTTGTTTTTTTGTTTTTTTTTTTTTTCATTAACCGTTTAGAAAAAAAAAACTCGAGCAAATTTTAATTAATAAAATCAAAGCTTTTAATGTAAAACAAACAGTTAATATTTAAATAATATTTATGCAGCAAACTTAAATACGAATAATATAAAGAGGTTGTTTTTTTTTTTTTTTAATATTTAAAAGTATCATAAAGTATTATACTCAAACGTATTTATAGAGGATTTTATTTCTTAAGAATATTTCGTTCCATAATTTATATTTAATTGAATAATGCATAATTATTATTGCGATAACCTACGAAAACTCGATGAAAACGATTTCCGACGTTTTCGTCAAAAATATAAAAATGTATATTTATTCCGATAAAAATTTACCAAAATGTGTTCAAATGGTTTTGCTGTAATCGTCAAAGTCGAGTATAAAACGCATGCATAAATATCATTTTAACGAACGCACTTAGAACATTTGGACTTTAAACTTATACGCTTATAAAGTTTAGTCGACTCATCATATGTAAAGCCCCCCTTGATACAATGTGAATTAATTCCTATGAGTACGCGTGTCAAAATGGAATTTCGGGTCTTTTGAACTGAAGTTTTAAGTTTTCTTTTTAGTTTTAAAGGTGAACGGAAAAAAGTTTTGAGCTTTCAGAAATATATTAAAATACAAAATTAAACCTTTTTACGATTCAGACGCTAAATTAAAATATTTCCGATTCAAACTGGAATTAAGTGAAATAACCATCAATGAAAGACGATAATTATTTTCGCAGCGATAATTTCACGCCGACAATAATAATTAAAATGTGTTTTCCGCAAACAAGTAGGTTGCTGAAATAATTTTTGTATTTCTTCCGCCATCAGAGGTTTTCAAAACGTTTAACACTCGCGTCACATCGTACGACGGAGTCGGTAAATGTTAAATACTTGTATAATAGCACTTGCGAATCGTCTAAGCACGACAGCGGTGTCTCATATTACGAATACGCACGCGTCACCTATATTTCACACGTTCGAAACTTAACACTGGATGAAATTGAAATACGATTTATTTAATTTCATATCAAACTGATCAAACTGATTGATACCTACAGGGTATTTCGATGTATTTAACAAACGCTATAGATTTTATTCCGTTAATGATGTTTTCAACTATTTTAGATTCTGAACGGAGTGAAGAATGTATTGATTTTACAATGATGTGTGTTTTTTTTTTTTTTTTTTTTTTTTTTTTTTTTTTATTATTTTTGTGTCTGTCGACACGATTTGGGGCAGTAAAAATGCTTCGATTGCCTTATATAGCAACTTTTCTGAAAGGAAATTTAATCTAGTTGGTACTTTGGGGGGTCAAAAATTAAAAATTTTCAATATTTTTTTAACGCGCCGGGAAAAACCCTTAAAAAATGAGGGAAAAACGGTATATTTTACGCAAAACCAGTTTTCGACAAAATCAAATTTTTTATTTTGCTATAACTCAAAAACTAATCAATGTAAATACTTGAAATTTTCACCAAATGTTTAGATTAGCGTTCTCTATACACCGTTAAATTTTCAAAGTATTTTGACTTTTATTGAGCTAATAATAGACAATTGAAATTTTCAATTTTTTTCAGTATTTTTTTTTAAAATAACGATAAAATTTTTTTTTTTTGTCAGAAAATCTTGAAAATTTAATACAAGGTTTCTTATAAGTTGTTCCATAACTGATAAAAAAAAATCCAAAATCGTAAGTCACAATTTTTTTTTATAAGTGCTCAAAGTTCCAATTTATACGAAATATGTAAAAATTGCGAAAATTTGCAAATCATTTTGTTGTTGAAAAATCGTAAAATTTTTTTCTTTTATAACTAAGTTTTGAAAATTTGGTACAAGGTTTTTCATTAGTTTTTCTTCAATTATCTGCAAAAAAAACTCTACCGGATTCAGACAAAAAAATTTTATGAGTGTTTGAAATTTAAATTTTTACAAAAACACGTTAAACAACGGTTTAGCCTCAAACGATTTTTGCTATTTGTTTTTTTTTCAAAAAGTATAAGTTGTAGAAACTTGAAAATTTTATCAGTTGTTTATATTGGCATTTTCTTTATATAATTTTATTTTCAAAAGATTTCACTCATTTTTAATCAATTTATAGGCATTTGAAATATTCGATTTTTTTTATTTTTTTTTTTATAAATGTTGATAAAAAAAATGTAGCTCGGACGAAATACTTGAAAATTTAATAGAAGGGTCCACATAAGTTGTTCTAACTCCCATTCAAAAATTATAAAAATACATAGGCACAAAATTTTTTTATAAGCGTTTATAAGTGCTAATATTGACAAAATTCGTCAAAATCATGTATATTTGCTATGTATTTTGTAGGTAAAAATTCATAAAAAATTTTTTATTAGAAGCTAACAATTGAAATTTTAATACAAGGTTGGCCATAAGTTCGGCTTACCATGATTGTGAAAAATACGAGGGTAATTCATTGTTATTAATTAATTAAATTGTATTAAAATTTCAATTTCAGGCGTTAAATTACGATTTACTATAAACATATTATTCACTGACAATTCATCTTCGTTCAGAATCGTTTTTTTTTTTTATAATATAAAATAATGTCCTAATCTATCCTATAATGCCTAATCTATCAATACATCTCGTGTATCCCACCCAACTCCTGTATCTCTACTCATCACCATAATCTTGTCCGAGGAGCGGAGCGACGATGGACGAACTTCCACCACCATTGTCTTACCGGCTTTTTTTTTTTGGTTTTTTTTTTTTTTTTTTTTTAATATAGATATTTATTACAATATTATAATCACTGGTCATTTAGTCGTTTTTCCGAGCACGTTGAGTCAATGTGACCCGTTGAGATATGTTGTGCAAGCAAGAACTTGACTCGAGTACCACGGATAAAAGCGCAGCAACGGTGGTGGATCTATAATAGTGTATTTTGACAGGAGGGTAACATATCGAGTTAAAAAAAATGAGATGTATTTGATAATAGATTATATCGTTTTTAAACTATTTAGGCAGCATATTCAATATAATATTGGATTGAATATTACGGATACCTCATATAATTATAATAATTCATAGTAATTGGAAAAAAAATACGTTTTTAAGTAAAACTGAATACTTATATACTATTTATAGGTCAAATTGAAAATTTCGTCAATGTTTTTCGCGAACACGTCTAGAAATTTTTTGATTCTTTTAATCCATGAACTAAATAATAAATAATAAATCAATTAATTAATTTTGTTTTTTTTTTAATCTCACTGAACATATTTTAAGCAAATCTATTCGCACATACACTGCCTTATTGGCTGATGGCTATTTAAAACAAATTGTCGAGACAAAATTTGGCGGGGACGCGTACCCATTTTCCTGTGTTTTGAATCCCTCACTGAACCTAGGTTTGATTAGAAATTAAATCAAAATCTTAGTTCCTATTCGTTTCGATTCGGTAAGATTTTCGCGGGAAATGTAATACACACACACACACACACACACACACACACACACACACACACACACACACACACACACACACACACACACACACACACACACACACACACACACACACACACACACACACACACACACACACACACACACACTGCACACACACCATACCCACTTTCATAACAGCGTCATGAATATTCATGGAAAAATAGAAAAAAAAAATGAAAACTAAAATTGCCTCCACAGCGGATATTAGTAGAACGCGTTCTAGGCACTGGTGACGTATTTTATTTTTATTCGTCGTACGGTGTGTGCGGTATTATAATGAGCGCGGGGCGAGAGACGGCAGACTCGTATTTTCTGATCATTGTCACCGCAGATGTGCGCAGGAACGTATATAATATAAGGTGTATGCAAACGAGAATCGCGTCGAAATGGTATAGCGCGAATTTCCATAATCATCGTGTATATATATATATATATATATATATATATATATATATATATATATATATATATATATATATATGTATATATTATATTGTACGTCACCACTATATTTTATAGCGGCGCGTTATGAAACGGTCTCGTCGCAGTTTTTCGATTTTTTTATTTTTTTTTTTTCATTTTCATTTTCTTTTTAACTCGGCGGCGTTTATTAAAAACGTACACGACCACGAGAAACCTCCGAGATAACTGTACTGTTATTACGCGCACCGAGACAGTACAATGGAGGCGTAAAAAAAATTGTCGACCACTACGTTGCCGTCGCTGTTATTTAGTACCACGAGGCGTCGAGCAGAGAAAAAAAAAACGTCACGCCGTCATAACAAAATTATAACTGGCCGACTACTCCGCAAAATAATTTTCACTATTTCTCTCCGATTGACAATGGATTTATTTTATTAATAATATTGTAAATACATAATATAATTAATATGGTTCATATGCGTTTATACGTTGAAACCATATGATGAAATCAAATGAAATAAAAATATCTTTGTTCCTCAGTAAAAATTATGATAATAAAAAATGCAAGTTAAAAATAATGCGTATTAGGGTAACCTGTTGTAAACTTTATTAATTTCCTATTTTTGAAAAAAAAAATGTTTTACCAATAATTTGTACAAAGCAAAACACATTCTGTGAAAAACAAATTTAAAATAGCCATAAAATATTTCATTCGATTATCGACTTTATTTAATGGAAAATATTTAACTATTTAAGTAAGAAATCACCTAAAGAAAAAACAAGTAACTCGTTACGGTGACTTGGTCAAAAGTGACTCGAGTTTTTAACTCGTTAATGCTCGGCCTCGCGATAAATCGCGAAAACCCTAGAGTGAAATAAAAAAAAAAAATAATAATAATAATTCACTTATAACGCGATCGCAAAATACGTTGACCGCGTAGTATGTTACGTATGTCGCGATTGGCGCGCGAGGACACGACGAATAATGAGAATACAGACGCGTGGAGGTAAATGGCGGCGTGATGGGAACGGTCGGGTGGACACATAACCACCACCGCGTCCGAGGATGTGGCGACGACGGTGAAGTGGTTCCAGCTCTGTCATACACTATGGCCTTTGGCTACGGCCGTCTCCGAGACGCGTAATCCGTTAATTAGCAAAGTTTCCAAATCAAAGGCGGTGCCGCCGCCGCCGGTGGGATCGCCGCCGCGCGTTACCCTAACCGTGGTATATAAACCGGAACTGATGAACGGACAACCGTCTGTACACACGCATCTCCGGACCACCGTGTTTACTGTATCTATATTATTCTCTCTGTACCCAACGGTTAGATTGGGAAAAACTTGCTAGGACGGACTATTTATAGTTCTTGGAAAATGTGTGGAACGTTCCCGAGCGTACGAATGTTTCAACGAAATAGGAAACGATTTGTTATTCGTTTTCGCTAAATTTTGAATAATATAACGTGTGAATTTACATTCGAGTGACGTGTTTAATTTAACGAGTCAATTGACTTAAGACGGAATTCGATTTATTTCATTACATTAGAAAAGAGCTTTGATGCCGTAGTTCAGACAGTAGAAACAAAATCAATTATTATTCTTCAATTTTACACATCGAAATTAACACCTACTAGTGTACCCGTTGCGAAAATTCGCGATAGATAATTTGTTTATATAATAAAAAGTATAGGTGCAGTCGAATCAATACATAAACACATTTTAACAAATCAATAAAAAAGTATAAAAAAATAAATAAGTATAAGTAAAATAAGTATCGAAAATTGAAAGACATATCGAAATAACCGAGAGTGTTTATAAAAATATACGTTCCACAAACTTAAGGAATTTAAGAAATCAATAGCTCAAAAGAAAGAACTTGATCCACTGAGTGTTCTTAGACTTGTGTCAACAACTTACGTTTGTTAGAACTATAGTTATAGAGGTTTGAGTGAAGGAAAATCTTGAAAAAAAAAATGAATGAAAAGTTAATTGTGCACGCATAATATTCCTCAGACTCGACGAGTTTAAGCAGTTAATAGCTCAAAAAAATAGCTTGATCCACTGAGTGTTCTGAGAGTAAAATGATCGAGATCCATTCATTAGAAGAGAAGCTACGAGAATTCGAATTGCTTGAGTGAATGTGTCCCATAAGAAATATAATAGGACTATAATAGATAACTACTTTGTTATAATAGTGTTGTATATAATATTAAATAAAATATAATATAAAAGACAATAAAAAGTATGACTTTTCTAATTGACTAATAACAAATTCATTGTGATGTAGGAACCTATATAATAAATATATTTTATATTATTAAGTACCTAATATACACATACAGTAGAACCTCGATTATCCAAACTAATTGGGACCGCACCTATGTAGTTCGGATATTGGAAATTTAAAAAAATAATTTTTTTTTTTTTAAACGCAGTTAAATATTTTATCCTCGATTTTATCTTATGTACATCTCCCCCCCTTTTGGGCGCCCGTCTCGTCCCTTTTGTACATTATTATATTTTATTTGTCTGAATAGTAGTTCTGACCGATTGGCAGACAAACCAAATTTGTTATACATTGTTCATATTATTGGTCACCCGTATATATAAATCTTTTCTCTGGGTAGTTTGGGCACCGTGTTGCCGTCATTCTGGGCCAACCGCCATGGCAGTTAGTTAGGAGCCCGTTGACAACAATAATAATAATAATAATAAAACCATTAAACCCGAAGAAAATAAATTATGAATAAAATTATTGACTATATTATTGTCTATATTTAAATGATAAAATTGAGATGACGGGAGACGGGCGCTCTGCACATATTAACTTACCCAAATGCTAAATCGGTACACTGTACTAAGTAGTACAAAACGTCATTATTTTTAGACTAATACCTTAGTGGACTAGTTTAGTCTATAAATATTGTAGTCGTTACAATGCCATCAATAAGAAAAGATATTTTCATATTATTATCAATTTGTATACAAACATTGATTAAATAATAAATATTATGCAATCTATTTTAATGCACCCGAATAATCGGAGTCGTCATATCATGACGAATACGAATGACAATTATTATGAATAATACTTTTTCGCCTCTTAAGAACATAATTGCATTTTTATATAATACATTTTAGTCGGCAAAAATAAAAGTTCAGTCGGCTTATCAGTAAATGGTCGCCCTAGTCTAGAAAAAACTGAAATGACGCCACTGTATGATGGACAAAATGTTGGTATGTTTTGGCTAATATAACTGATCGCCGCCAATCCCCTTAAATAAACTGGTTTTGTGCTCAAAATAATTTTGGTATGAAATATGATGTTCTGGTTATTACAATTGAATTTAAATATTTTCAAAATATAATATGAAAAAGTAGATTATAATATTTGGTATGAAATGTTTTGAAAATGTTTTTATTATATTTGGTTTTAAATATTTGAAGATCAAATATTTTCAAAATATTAATTTAAAAAGTCCATTGAAATTACAACGTTTGTGTAGTGTTATAAATAAATTATTAGTGCGTATTATGTTTTTATATGTGATATCGCGATCGGGGGATGTAAGCCCCCGTGGCTCGTTTCGCAAAGGGAGATTTAAGCCCTCTCCGAAATTCGGTAGTACCTCTGAATGACATCACAGCCGTAAAATTTTCCCTCGGCCGATCGCGCAAGGCCTCACACCAATAAAACATGGTTCCGGGTCTGTCTTGTAGGACATGCTGCGATCATCGACGTTATCGCTCTACACCCGGGAACCATCTGAAGCCAATAGACGAGCACCGATCGCACGTCGGCTGCAATAATAACACAAAAGACGTTAATTCCCCCCCCCCACTCTACCCGTTTACCGATAACTGCCGTTCGATCGACAAAATCGATTTTTTTTTTTTTTGAATTTCCACAGACGTGACGATTTTTCTGTAAAATCGTTTTTTCTTGCCGAACGTGTCCGCATAATATTTGCCGTGCGAGTAAGCGTAATAATGTACGGACTCGCACGAACATTGTAAACGAGCCAAATGCGTGTCCGGTGTCAAGACGGTCCGAACGCGAGCGTCGCGTTTCCACGGGTGTGTTGTAATTAAGCAATCATTTCCATACCGGTTCCGGTCCAAGTAATACGGTATAAAGTCCTGTAAAGTGGGACGAACAACGTTGCGACGTTTGCTAGGGCGCGCCGCCAACGTGATAAAAGCGAGACAGCTGATTTCGAGGTAAAATAAAATCCGGACCGAAGAACACACAGAGTTCGATCAATGTAAATATAGCTCGCGAATAATCACAGAAATCAACTAAACGCGTTTGATATGATATTTTTATTATTTTCAAACAATTTTTTTACGGCAAATCGAATTAAAAAAAAAAAAATAAAAATATTTACCGAGCGGTGGCAAATAACGCCAGTCAGTAAAAACGTCTGAGATCTGTCGTCGTTAAAATGACAGTTCAAAAAACAGAGCTAGTGTGTAATGGTGTATACTGCAGCGTTTCTTAAACTTTTTTTTCCATGGAACCCTTTTTGATGTCCACTTTTATCGTGGAACCTCTACTTTTTTTTTTAGCTTTTTAGCTTTATTTAGGATTATTTGTAAATAAATTATAATCATATAATAATATCGTGTTAAAGGTATTTGATTTAAAAACATATGTTAAAATACAAATAATAATAATTGTATACATATATAATAATACTTTAATAATAATTTCATTAATTAGACTAAATATAAATTCTAATGAAACGAATGAAATTGCTTTTTATTTTTACAAATATTCTTAAAATTAGGCTCTATTGATGAAAGCAGTATGATCATATCAGGTTCAGCATCAAGTATATTGCAGTATTTTGTTTTTGTTGATATGTAGGTGGAGAACCCCGTTTCACACATATAAGTAGTTGCAAAAGGCGAAAGTGCCAACACGGCCTTTTGTGACAGTTGAGGATATTCATCTTTGAAACTGCACCAAAATTCTACTAGTGGCATCGATTTAAATTTTTCTTGCAACGATGAATCTAATGTCATTTCAAGAAAAGTTTCATATTCATTTTCTGACATGGCTGAAGGTCATGTATTGACAATAAATGGATTTTTAATTCACAATTCATTTTCATATTTCACCGATTGGTCATTTAGAAAATACTGGAGTTTTGAAATTTTGAAATAAATCACTAAAGCTTCGCGGAACCCTGAGGTGATCTCCGTGGAACCTCAGGGTTCCGCGGAACACAGTTTAAGAAACGCTGGTGTATAGAACATAATATTGTGACCTCGCAAATGACGATTGTTATTATTATTTTCATGTTTTTTTTTGATGTGAAACATCTATAGCCGCACGTAAAACAAATTTCTGGCGTGGCGACGCATGCCGTGGCGACGCGTCGCCACGCTATATGATGGTGTATATATACAGTCTATATGCAGTAGTGTGTACCTTGTGGCGACGCGTACGAAGACGCATGTCTTCTCACACACACACACACACACACACACACACACACACACACACACACACACACACACACACACACATCATCATCATCGTCGTCGTCGTCGTCGTCGTCACCGCCGTGGTCGTAAACAAGCACGTCGTTACACCTCCTACTCCTCCTCCTCCTCCTCCTCCTCCTCCGTGGACGTCAAGGTCTGGCCGTCCGGTCGGCGGCTCGTAAGTCAAAAACAATACCCTACCGAGACACCCCTTGATCAGAGCGCTAGACCATTTATACTCTGAACTGCCAAAGTCTCAACAAGCATGCGTTAGATTTAAACGATTCTATTTCTCAGAAAAGTAACTTCTTGTTGTTATCTGAAACATGGCTTCCTGATAATAAATCAATCGAATTGCCAAATTTTAATTGTATTGCTCACTTTAAACGAAAAAATGTTAGAGCCGCTGGAGTTACCATATATCAGAGCTCGAATATTTCTCACGTTTCGACCACTAATATAGATCTTATGGTACACAATGCTACAGAAATTAACGTGAGTCAAGCACCTGTAGGTGACATGTGTGGTTCTCAAATTGTTATGGATGACGGAAGACAATTTCTCATGTTCATTGTATACATTTCACCCAATCAAAAAATTAACGATATCATTGCATTTTTATATCGGCGATTACTTCCATATAGTCACGAAGGATCGATGCTTTTAAAAGATAATTTGGATAAATTACCATTACTTTAAGCAGGAGATTTTAATGTTAATTTTGCAAGAGACAATTCATTACAATTAATTACATTTCTTCAAGAAAAATTTAGTTTGCATATTAATAACGATCCAAGAGAAGCAACAACCAGATATGGAACTGTTATAGATGGTTTTTTTTTAATGTGCACTTTCGTTTGGAATAAAAAATCAACAAAATAAATGTTTCTAGCTTAATATGCTGTTTACATATTTATGCACAAATTTTGTTTGTTTTTCGTGATTTTTTTAAGCGCTGACATATTAAAATATTGGCTGATCTTAACTTCCGACAAGATTTAAATGTACAACAATCAAAACGAGATGAAGAGACAAAAGAATAAAAATAATAATAATATAATAGCTATTATTTTCCGATATGTCTGTTCACTGTAGAGTTCTTAAATCGAGGGGTCACGGGAACGACCTATTTTTGATTTTCTGTCTAAAGGAGTCTCCAGTGTCTTTAGATTGAAAACAATTGCGCCGGAGGACTCGTGTAACGATTCGTAGAAGTCGACGGGGCAGCTGTTTAGCAAGATCTCGGATAAACGAGATTTTCAAATCTTTGTAAATATTTGTATTTCTAACGAACCACATAGCAGTATTTCATTTTGAAATATTTGTGTTTTAATGAAATGCATCCCAGAACGTTTGCCCTCGTCGGAGTGCATAAGCAATCAACGGACTGAATGTTCAATATTTTTATTTTTTTTTTGCATTGTGGATTTTCAATTAATTATAAGTTATAATTACATCGTAATCGCTTGGAGAGATCCGAAAGAAATATCGGAGCACATAGTTAATATTCGGTTCGGGGCGCGGACGATTAAAAGCAAAATAAATTTCAATACGTAAGCTTTTTTACGTGCGAGTACTTCGAGTAAATAACGAATACGGAACATCACCATCATCATCATCATCATCTAATTGTGTTAATTTGTATTCTCATTGCATTGTTTTGTTTTCAACCATTGAACTAAATACATGGAACGCGTATTGTGTATAATACTCGTATACGCAAAATGAGCTGATACGCGAGCCATCATATGCATTCCGTTTCATTTATCTCATTTATTGTAACTAACTTCAATTAGTGATAAAACAGTAACTTTTATTCGGATATAACATAATTGGTATAAAATTAAAATCTGAAATCATAATAACTAATAATTATATTCATTTTAACCATGTTTTAATTTTTATTTTTAAATCTCATGAACTAGGACACTATGTACTCACGTAAGTGGCCAACTCTTAATTATTACTTGTTACTATTTACAAAACGCAATTGCCATTTTACAATACATAACTATTTTTTTTACACATTTTGAAAAATTGCTATTGTATTTAGTTCAGTGATTTCAACGTAGTCGTCGATCACAAATCGTTTCTCGTAATCACATCATTAGTTCGCATATTATGATATCACGTGCGTCGTCTTGTTTACCTCGTTTTACTCGACTGTTACACGTTTTTTTTTTTTTTTTTTTGAGAACTTTCAGCTTAAAACTATTACAGTTCGACAATAATTACAATATATGATATTTAGCGTTCGTGGTGAACGTTATCGCCGGACTGACTGTTACACGTTAATATTGCGTTAAACGCGTTCCGTGATGTTTGATTAAGATTTTTGTTTAACATTTTTCATTGATGTTTACCGTTATGTCATTGTACGCGATTCATCGATGTCAAATGCGGAATGGTCGTGCGACAAACCGTCACGATTGGCGTAGAGCGGCGAAAAAAAAAACAGGAATAAATGTATTGTTTCCTAAAAGACTAGTCCATTAAATTGAAATGTTTCATGGCGGTTTATACATATAAAAAATAAAAAATAAAAAATAATAATAATAATAATAAATAACATAAAAAAGAATAATAATAAAAAGCTTTTAAAGGAAAACTTTTACAAACAACGAGAAGCTTTCAACAGTGGTTATAATTGTTAGGTTATTCAGAGTCACTGAATAGACGGGAGTTTTCACGTTGTTATTTAAAAGTATAATCTACCGTAACAATTAAAAACGCAATATGAATAATGTACAATACTTGTAAAAATTGCGAAAATTCCGGCTCGATAAAAGTGAACACGTACATAATGTATGTTTTTATTTATTTATTTTTTTTCAATATACATAAAAACTTCAAACTAGGGAAAAACAGTGCGCAAAGCATGTTTCGACCGTCGTCGTGTCAGCCATAATAATCGTTTTTGAGTCTCGTCGTTACCCGACGACTGAATAAAGTTTCGAAAAACACGACTCCTCCCCCCCCAATCGTCCTCGAACCATGTACCCTGGTGTACGCCAGCGAATCAAACGAGACGCGGCCGCCACCCGGCTGAATACTATACGTAGTTATAATTTCATTTGTAGTTTTCACGACGAGCATGTTGAAAACGCGCGTACAACAACGGCGATTATTTACGCGTGAACAATACGCGTCCGCAGCCGTAAATGTTTGACGTCCGACCGAATTAGTCGACCGTGACGAGAAAGTTTAATTCGTTCTCTCCTCTCTTGTCGCGCACCGTCTCCCGGAGTCGAGAAGTCGTCGACGTCCTGTGCCCACAGATCCGAAACGATTAAAATCAAAAAGTTTTAATGAATTTGTTCCGTCGGGCTGGGGATAAAAAAAAAAAAAAAAAAAAAACATTACCGTAACGTATAATAATAATAATTGATACCGAGTAGCCGCCGTAGTTTCATTTGACGACTTTTAATCTCAGGTTTCGCGTAACGCGATATAATAATAACGGGGAGGTACGTACGTATATATATGCGTAGCAGCACTCAATGGATAACGCGTTAAGTCGGTTTTTTTTTTTTTTTTACACATACCGTGTTGGCGCAAACTCTCCTTCCCCGAGGGAGATTTTTACATTTTTCCATTTTTCCAATTTTTTTTTTTTGTTTTTCACCTAGACTAGAATTCTCTACCCGCGTAACCGTACGTATAAAAATAACCCGTCCGGATCGTGTCGAAAAAACCCCGCGTGACGTCACGTACGCGTAATGCTGAACCGATCGGTAGTTCAAAAGTGTACGCTCGCGATACTAGTTAACTGAGGAGTAGATGAAATGATTTAGTCTGATCACATAAACAAGGAAAGATCGGCCGCATCTCTCCATCGTACCGCACTACAGATTCTATGTTCTAGCACTTTTGACGTAGGTATTCAATTTTTCGCAAACGTTAACGTAGTAAACATAATATTTTATTTGGTGCGATTCATACTCGCGTTTTTTTTTTTTTAATAATAATTAAACAAGACATTAAATCGAGCCGTGCGTTAATCGTTGTTTATTCGTTCAATCCGTTTTCTGTCTCGTCAACTTTTAGAAAACGTGTGCAATACTAGTAGGTACTTTGTAGTGATGGACATTTTCGAGATTCTCGTCAAAGTGTTGGTTTCTTCACCACGCCAGATCCGTTTACGCATCCCAAACTGTTGGTCCGTCAACGGACATATTATTATGACCGAAACATTTCCTGCCGCCCGTCCGTCTGCGGTGGCAGTAGATCCCGAAGACGGTCATCGTGACCACGGGACGATATTAAAAAACATTCGCCCCCAAATCGTCAGAATTCGATATTGAATAAAAATCGATTTCGGACGCCAAACCTATACGTATTTCGTACGAAAAAAAAAGGGTCCACCACTGCATGTAATGCTGATACTTTGGAAATCCATATGATGTCATAGTGCAGCGGGGTATTTAGGGGGTTTTGCGGGTTTAAAACCTCCCTGTGCGAAACGTTAGTCATGCACGATATGATAATCAATAATTAAAATGAAGCTAAATATTACAGTGTGAATTACGTTTATTTTGATTCTATAACCACCCCCGGCCCCGCCCACGAAATAAAAGCCCATATGTGCCACTGTCATAGCGTATCGTATATATATATACATATACATATATACGTATTGTGTCGCGTGATAGTGGGTCGTCGACGCTAATTGCAAAGATTATTCCGCGTCGATATCGCAATAAATTAAGGTATATTATTATTATTATTATTATTATTGTTATTAATGCGCATCATAACATATTATAACACGACGGTGGAGATTTAACGGCAGACCGTCGTCGATGCGAATATTCCAGTTATTGTCTACGGCGCGCGACTGTATATTATTATTATTATACACGAATAATTACCGAGCGAGCGACCCTGCCTGCGCGATACAGCGTATTGTATTATCATAATACCGGCCACGCCCTGCAGTTATGGTGTTTTCTCAATTAATGGCACTAAAGTAATAAAACAACAAATAACGATAGGCTCTGAGCACGGTACGATTTAGATGACGCGACGCGTATTACGGAAGAGCCATTTCGATTTTGAAACGGGGCTTCTTAATTTGTAGCGTTGTGTACGCCGTAGCGTTTCAAAAGCACGCACACACACACATACGATTTTCTTACACTTTACCCACGTCAATTCTTTGTAACGCATAGATTTTTATGAATTATTCGCACAAAAGTGATATAAATTTATAGTCTTTATTGAACCTATTAATCGCGCACACGATCACACCAGTGGTGGATTTGAGGGGGGGCGACGTGACGATCGCCCCCCCCTAGGATTTTCTTTTGTTACCTGAACTATACCACTATAGATGTATTAAATCGTAAAGCAATGATAAATCATTTTTTCAATAAAATGATTCAGAGTGGAGAATCAGTTTTATATGAAATTTGATTAAAACCGTCGATTTCGTCAAAACACAAATCACAAAAAAAAAAATCAGTACGTTTTCAGTTACGTCTTTGCTAATTAATAACCCATGATACCGATTCGCCCCCCCCCTCTTAAATAAGCTTCAGATCCGCCACTGGATCACACCGAATACCGTTCTTTTTGAATCATAAACATTCTTATATAGCAGTGGTGCCCAACCCGCGGCCCGCGGTTCACTTGTGGCCTTCGAAGGTATTCTATGTGGCCCGTTAAACGTTTTTAAAGTAAAACAAAACATTCAAATAAAAGCAAAATGATTACAAAACACAATTCTTTTTATTAAGTTTTGAACTCCGTCATCTTTTCAATAGTCAATAAAAGATAGGAAAACAAGTCCTACATGTGCACTGTATACCTACTATGTGTAACAAAACTATACTATTAGATTGACGTTGAGATTATTCGGACTTATTTAATTTGTGGCCCGCTTGAAGAAATTGTTTACCAAAGTGGCTCGCCGAAGAGAAAAAAGGTTGGGCATCACTGTTATATAGTACAACTTAACCTTATCAATGAGATTGTACAATAATAATTATTGTTTTTCAAATATTTACACTGATTGAGGCCAGTTTTATTTTAGAAATGTTTTCTTTACCTAGTTTAATGCTATGGTAACACTCGAGTGTTGTTTGGTTACAAAACACTGTCTAATAAGAGCCGGATCAAGGGTCAGAGTCGCCCTGGAGCAATATATATTTGATAGGAAATTTCTTATCGAGAAGTCGTAAAAAACTTAAAACAGTATAATATGTGTTTCATGTAATATTGTATGAATAAGTTAAACAATTAAAAAAAAAAAATACATTTGGTACCTTATATTATTATGTAAATAACTACTACAAGTTTTAAACCTTAAATATTTATATTTTATAAATAGGTACATATAATAGGTGCAAGAATGTATATTTTAACAAAAATAAGACGATAAAAAGCGTAGTCAGCGACGCGACACAGGAAATCGATTAGACAAAACTATTGAAATCGATTATTTACGTATTACAGAATTTTACAAAATCGTATGTTAACTGTGATTAATACCACTATATTCATGGTTATGCTATGCCGCTAATCCATCCTCATAATATTGTAGATACATTATTCAGTGCTATAGTTTATAATTGTATATTTTAATAATAAGAAAATATATTATTTTAATGAAAATATGTAATTTTTCGTTAGCCAACCTTATATTACTCGATTTAATTATACATAAATTTGAATAATCAAACATATACACGATATTTAATATTCGTATTACAAAAGTTATATGCCACCCCCAAAAATTAGCCGCCCTGGAGCAAAAGCTCCTTTTGCACCTCCAGCTCTGTGTCTAATGAAACGACAAGGCCAAATATTATCACGCAGTCTGACAACAACTGCATTACGACAAAACGCGTAATTTTCATTTTTAAATAGTTTGATATTAGTGAAGCGCTCATATCTAGGCCATGTAACCCAAAGCAAAGGACGGCAGTCAGAGTGTTGGCTATCAGTCGTCTTACGTGTTTCCGAAGAAAAACTGCGTGCAGGGGTGGCCTCGTGCAGGGTGCCAATATACACGCCCATGTTTAAACAGAGATATATATTTTAAAGTTTTAAAATTCGTATTTCAAATTTGTAATGTATATGTGGGCTTTGAAAAAATTCTTTTTCTAACAATGGACGTGATAGTTATTAATTCTGCGTTATTAGTAGTACCGACACAAGTGTTAAATCAAGGCAGGCCTAATGAGGTCGGGCAAAAAAATATGGCAATTAATGTACACCCCGTGATCCTCGAAACCGTGACCTCGTGCCGGCGAACGTCGACCAAAACGGCCATTACCGGCGTTTTAGTGTGCGAAGTCAGTTTTTCGTTACGACGAAAGCGTTTTCGACGGGGAAAATTAACTGCAGTCCAGTCACTAGCCACTACATACAGAGAAATATGGAATAAATCACGAGCTGGAAGTAGTTGGAAATAATAAAAAAAAAAAAAGTAAAAATGTATACCAATAATGTATAATAATTTATACCAATTAATACCGATGCGAATAAAATTTGTAACACACATTAAATCTCGATCGTCTGATCAAGACGGAACAGTGGATATACGTCGAGTGAAAAAATACGAAAAACTGTATCAACTGCAGGAGAGCACCGAAAAACCATAACAGCTATTACACCAGTGGTTTCCAACTCAACTGAAACAACTTACCTTTTTTCAAAATGTTCAATCACCGCCAATCACATATCCGGCCATTATTCAATTCTACCTCAACCACAGTACCGTCTGATGCATTGAATCGTAACTTTTAGAAAACAGTTTATAAAAAATATTACACACACACACACACACACACACACACGTTTGAGTTAATAGGTACGAGATAAAATCTGCCACATATTTTGTATATTCTTCAATTTTTGAGTTAATTTTTTTTCAAATAACAAAAAAAAAAACTATGAAAATGAAAATAAAGCACCCATAGTTAAAAGTCAATCTCAAGATTTCTAGGCACTTAAATGTGAGCTACACTCGCTTTCGAATAGACCACTGCTTACTTCCTCACCATTCATTTGAACTCAATCTAAACTCTTCCCCATTCTGTACTTGACATCACGGAGCACTCGATTTGTGATTTTGACCATATTTTTTTTCCAATACCTTTCTCTCTAATAGACATCACCTTTTTCTCTTTTTTTTCTTCTTTTGACTATTTCACTCTCGTTTCTAACTCTCGTTCCATTCCTTTTATTTATTCTCTTATTAACTTCACTATCGCCGGATTCTTAATTTAAAATGAATATGTAAACAATAAAAATGTAAACATGTTATTTTCCTTTTTTTCTTCACTATTTGAAGTAAATTTTTATAACCGACTTACTGTGATTATGTAAATATAAAGCGAGTTAAATAACAAAAAAAAAAAATCTTTGACCTCGAGAATGGCATAAGACGAGTCCATGGACCACCAGTTGAGAACCACTGAATTGCACATTCACTGATTACGGGGATGTAAGCAAGTGACCGTGTTTTGGGGAGAACTGCAGCACTCTACAACCGTCGGAAAAATCGACGATCGAAAATAGAGACGAACAGGTCAGCGCCGTCCGCCACGCGTGAGTTGCGCGCGATATGATATAATATAATATTACCGTCTGTCGGAACCGCGATGGCCGCGCGCGAATGGAAAATCAACCCCCTCGCGGGGTAGTTCGCTCGGTTTTCCGCCGACCGACGCAATAATCGCAGACGACGGCGCTATTTCGAAACAGTAATTTTATTACGTTCACCAAACAGTAATTACGTATATAAATCCTATTACCTACTTCCGCGAACCGGAAACTCCGGGACGCCCGTGTGGTTTCTTCGCGAGTCGTAGGCGGGCGGTATTTTCGCGGATACTGTGCAGAACCGATTGACCGCCACGACGTTATCGAATTGAACGCCCCGAGTCTCGACGAAAATGTTAGGTTCCGGGACAGTGTTGTCTCGTGTTTTCGGACTCTTACGAAATCATATTAGTACACTCGGGTCGGTCTCGACTAGGGCTCTCGGTCTGGTACGTGTATTGATATACACGTGTACACGTAAACCGCACCTTTAATAGTAAAAATGTACGAAAACCCGTGTATTTAATAACACGTGTTTTTAAGTTCGTGTACACGTGTATTAAGAAACACGTGTATTAAAATTACCCGTGTGTTTAAGGTCCAGTAGTTTTTATCAACTTTAAATAATAAAAAAAAAAAAAATAATATTGCTATGTAATACTGACGCGTATAACACTATTTTTGGTGGTGTTATTTCACTTAGTTAATATAATCTTAATTCTTATGTAATTTGCGATAACCCGATAATTACAAATAGATTATTGTGACATACAGGTAAAATCCAATGTTGATATTTCATGTTTTAATTGCTTTAATTTATTGCCCAAGAAAATAAAACCTTACTTATTAATACTTTTTTTTTATATGACATATTGTTTTGAATTTCTTACTAAAATATTTTTGTTTTTTTTTGATAACAGGGGGGGGGGGGGGGGTAATGTAGGGTACGTACTTTTGCCCCCCCCCTTTTAGACCTTCTTCAGATCAGAATAATAGGTAGACGGACATTTCACACGGGTGCACGGATTCTATAATACACGGGTACACGGGTATATGGACTCTAAATACACGTGTACACGTGTATTTTAATTACACGGGCTTTAACACCGTTTCCATAAAAACACGTATGTACGTGTTCTTAGATGCACGTGAAATAGAGACCTCTAGTCTCGACACACGGGTGTCGTTAACGGATCGAAAAATGATCGTCAAATACCAAGTGATGAACGTGAACGATGTTTTGGATTTTAAAATCGAATCTCGCGACGGAATCACGAGTATAATTATATATATATGGTCTATATATGATAGGTTTTTTTTTTTTTTTTTGAAAATTACATAGTTATACATATATATTCTGTGGCTCGAAACAGATTATTTACTTTTGAAACGAGTCAAATGCGTATAGTAGTTATATTTTATAGGATACCCATCATGGTAGTGAAGATGCTATGCGATAAATTTAATTGAATTGAATCGAAGTCAGAAGAAAACTTACTATTTGATGATTTATATTTTCACAAGTCGCAATAAAATATATTGGTAAAGTTGTTTTGTTTTACATCACTGTGTTGTGTGGCGCACACTATCGTTTATAAATTAGCGGTTTTATTTACGAAAAATAAAACAACTCTTTTTTTTTTCTGAAATGGGTCAAACTCGTTCAATTCAAACTCGTACAGTTAGTTTAAAAAATCATTTTGGAAAACGGGTGATCACAAATCGAGACGGGTGTAGTTCGTGAGAATGTAAAATATCTATAACAATTTTATCCAAAAAAAAAAAAAAATAAATAAATATCGTGAGAGGAAAATCGTACGAGAGAACACGTGATTTCCCGAAAGTTCAAATTTTCGGACTTTGATGAAATACATCGATTCACGCACCGTTGAAATGCACTACGACCAACGAGTTCTCGACCGCGTTCGGCGATGGTTTTGTAAACGGAAATTTTCGACTTGCCGATTTTATTCACGTGCACTGTTTCCGTTTGTTTATTATTATTATTATTATCATTTTTTACAACTTTACTCGTAACGGTCGTCGACATTGTTCCAAACGAATCACTCGCAAAAATGTACGCTCGTATCATCAACGAATTGTGAAATAACCGTCCAACATCGCACGACCTAACGAAACGTTTAGTGATTTGTGTCGTTCAAACGCATTACAATACTTATCCGCACGAACACGTCTCAATACATAAATAATTGATAA
Source organism: Therioaphis trifolii (assembly GCA_027580255.1). Classification (NCBI taxonomy): domain Eukaryota; kingdom Metazoa; phylum Arthropoda; class Insecta; order Hemiptera; family Aphididae; genus Therioaphis; species Therioaphis trifolii. The sequence goes on along the minus strand of CM050408.1, from coordinate 36,043,770 downwards.
AACCCGCGCATGATGGTCAAGCGAGATGATTGTAAACAATACTGGACTTCTAATAAAACAGAGAAATCAAAATGATTTAATTTCATAACATAATAATTGTTTCTCATATATTTTCTTCTGTGCAACATATTGGATGTAGCATTTTAGAAATCACATCTCACGTGGTTTTTTTCTAAAACCTATCTTATTTAAAATAAATATATATATTTATTTTCATTTGCCCCATTCACGATGCTATGATAACCTCGTGGCTTTAAATCTGTTCATTTACATTTTCGCCGAAACCAAAGGGTCATGGTAAATTCCTGAAATGACAGTAAATTGCAAAATTTTTAGGTTTGAGATGTGCTGAAATTGCATTGAAAACACGTTTATTATTAAAATCGATTAATGTGTTGATTTTAAGTAATAAAAAAAAAGTTTAAAACCGTTTTGTCAAATTCATTTACGATTATCCCACCTGACCCTATACCTATTACGCTTTCGCGTTTCGTTCTTGTACGCGGAGTACAATGTCTACTGTGCGAAATTCACTCGGCCGCCGTGCACAAACGTTATTATTTTATAAACACCGCGTTTACATTCGTCCGTTTTGTTTGAACTCCGTTTTGGGTAAATCCAAACTTTTTCATGATTAAAATCTTTATTATACGACGCGCACAATGCTACAACTTTATTCAAAGCGCTTGGCCTAAAACATAGGTTGCCAGTAAAAACATTTTTTTTTTTTTTTATTTTATGTAAAAATAATAATAAAAAAAACCGGCAACGTTCGCGTAAGTTTTTCTTGCTTCAAAAAAAAAAAAAAAAAAAAAAACACCGCCAGCAGTAAGAGGGATCGGCTTTTTAATACTTTTGCGTATATTATAATATAACGCGTGCTGCGTGTACACGCGGCGTAATACTAGTTCTTCCACGTCATGCGAATTTTCCCGTACCGCGTTAGAGGCGTTAAAAACGCTTCAGCGAGCGGAACGAGTGGGGGAAAACACGAAATCAACAAAGAAAAAAAAATACTGTAGATAAATATTTGTACAGGTCTGTATTGAAAAAAAAAAAAAAGAAAAATAAGGAGGATCCCTTACGGCCGTTTTTGTAATCGTTTCGGGACGTCGTGCGCACTCGACGTCGATTCGAGTATGTGTGTGTGTGTGTGTGTGTGTTTTTTTACGTCGTACACACGTGAGTACCGATAAGAAAAATCGTTACACGGATTCCGTCGTGATCGAAACTCGATCGGAAAATGTACGAACGCGACGTAGTAATCATCGACATTGCACCGGGCAACCGTAGACAGATTTCGTCGGTACAAGTGCTACAAAACGTTTGTCGTAGGCCGATTTCGATCTCGATCGGGCAGTGGTAAAATGGTTATCGGAACCCAAGGCGGTGGTCCTGTGACCGTCGCAGATACGCAGACACAAACGAGGATTGTAATATTTTGAAATTTTCCACCATTCAATCGTAGGTAAATGTATACGTCTTAGAAACACTTTATTAAGTACACGAGCGCTCGGGGAAAATCAGGAGTCAATTATTTATGTCAATTTTGAAATTCCGAAATACCCCCAACGTTAGGTTAGGTTTAGCATAAACGGCGAGAAAACCGTAGACCACATATTATTATTTCAAATTTTTTTTTTTTTTTTACTCGGTTTGATTCTATTTTATTTTGTTAGTTCAAATTTTAAATATCTGATCGCGTCCTTTTATTATTATTATTATTTTTTACCTGCACAAATACCATACAATTATTATATTTCATGATCGCATTAATCGTGTTGAAACGAAATAGTTTTCATGGAAAACTTTACCCGAGAACAGTGGTCTTGTTCGAACGGATCGACGACTTTTGTAATAATATTATATCAGTGTATATGAGATTGAAAAAATGTATATAAATCGAGAAGGTACTTTTACAGGGATCCGGATGTTGTTTTGGATTTTTTGGACAGGGATCTTTCCGAAAGGGGAGAACGGAGGGTTTCAGATTTGACTCCCATTGATCCGTCAGAACTGAAAATTATTTTAATACAATCGAATAGTTAAACAACATTTATTAACCTTGTGCACGAATCGGCGATATCAAACAGGATTATGATAACCATGGGAACGCTTGATATTACCATTGTTTGGAATAAATAAATATATTTTAAACCATGGAGATAACTACAACGGTGACACAGCCATAGACTTTAAAGGTCTTATGAGTGCAGCTGATTTTTTTTTTTCATACTCCCGTAACTTTATAGAATAAACTTTTATACCGTTCTTACGTTATTTAATCGAACAGATGAAGTTTCATAGAATGCAAATCAGTCTTGAAATAATCGTTATCTGTATTTAATATCGTTTTGGTCAAAAACATTAAATTAAACATTTATGCCGAAACCTATCTATATATTTTGATACAGAATCGGCTGTTTTGAGTGGAATTGATATAGTTATAACGAAACTTAAATTTAAAAAAAAGAGTTTATTTTTTTAATAGAACCGACAAAGAACTAGAACAAAACTAATGAATTCCTTTAACTTTGTGACGAAAACTATTGCCATATATTATTAAAAACAGTGTGTATTTTGTCTTTGATCACATGTACTTCGGAGAGGAGTTTTTCATTTTTGAGAAGACTTAAAACTCATCAAAGAAGTACTATGGCTGAAAATATACTCAATGGTTTAGCCGTATTAAGTATTCATCGAGAAGAACTTTTAACTCCGCGAGAAGTTATTGAACAACTAATGAAAACAAAATTAGAAAAGACTGAAATTTTTAGTTATTAAAACGTGTACTACTGATATATTCATTTTAATATTAAATAAATTTATGGTTTATTGCAGTGGCGGATATGAAGCTTATTGAAGGGGGGGCGACCCAAGAGCTACTCATAGCAATAATACCCTAACACCTAAAATGCCTAATTTTATTAATAGAATATTGATAAATATTTTCACTTATTACATTATATTGTTGGAGCGTGATTGTAATTCATAGGATTAGTTATCATAACTACTCTCACACACACATTCAGCCAAATTTTATCGTACATTTTCCTTCCCCTCCCCCCTCAAAAAAAAAAATTAATATTTTGATCCGTCACTGGTTATAGTTATAAGGTAAATAAGTAAATACGTCCACGAAATTTAAACACAAAATTAATTTAATTACACAAAAAATAAGAAATATTGGTAGTTAATATAAAAAAGCAGTTTTTATTAATTCAGTTGAAGAACGTGCATAGCAACTTATTATTTCATCTAAATTAGGAATTTTGTCACTTTTAATGTTAGTAAGTAATGTAGGTTCCAACAGTTCTTGACTAATAAAATTGATAGTAAAAACAAAATAATATGTAATATTGTTTTTATTATTTTTAGTTTGGAGAACGATCTTTCACAATGTAGTTGTGTGCACGAAAGAGTAATAATAAATTCATAAGCTAAGTACAGATTAGTGAACGCAGCTATTCAAAAGTCATACTAGTACTTGTACAATAATTGCATGACACACGGTATACATTTACACAACAAGTCGAATTTTCATATTCGTTTGGTCAGTAATATTGAAAAAAAAAACATATTTTCAAAGGGCCATTTGTTAGAACGGTTAGCGGCGACCTGTGAATAACGGAACAAATTTGCACCACTCGGTGTCGAAAACGCGTTTCCGTGCGAAGAGAAGGTGCTAAACACCGACGCTGCGCGAGAATCGTTAGGTTAAGTTAGGTCCTCGTCGAACCGTGGACCGTGGTCGTTTAAAACGCGCGAACATACACGCGCGATGTTTTCCGGAACTTTTTCCGTTGAAACGCACGGCGCGGCGGCGGGACCCGGTAGAATAACACGGAGCTCGCGTCCCCTCGGCAACAGGTTGCTGTTTAGAATAAAATACAATGTCTCCCGGCCGTCGAAACGAGGGAGAAATAGGATATTATGAGATGAAGTCGTCACATTGTCGTCGTCAACGGTACGAGCCGTTTTCGAGTGTTTTTGTGTCATGTCCGAACGACACAAGTCGCCGAAGGTCAAGCGGCGGACGCCCAGTCGAAACGCGAAAGGCTAACTCGTCGTCCTGAAAAAAAAAAAAAAAAAAAACGAAACTTAACGAAAATTACCCGATAATAAATTACCGAACCGTAGTCCGTAACGTTCTTTTATGGTTTATTGACTTTTTTGAAAAACTTATTAGTTTTTTTTTTTTTTTTTATTGATCTTATAAAACATCGGCTTCTGTGGCCATTAGTTTACAATTTACAGTAATTTAAAATATTTACAATTTTATTACATATTATAATATATCTTGTGGAAAAGGGCTTAAATTAGGTTGTATAGCTGGATTTCTTTTATATACTGTATGATGTTGTGGATTGATTGGGTGTCAGGTCCTAATGCTTCTCCGATTTGTTGAGATATGTCATATTTTTTCCTCATGTCATCATATTTTCGGCATTCAGTAATAATATGTTTTACTGTGAGGTCCACTCCACACATTTCGTATATGGGAGGATCATTTTTTTCCATAAGATGCCTATGTGTGATGAAAGTGTGGCCTATTCTTAGACGATTTAATATAGTTTCCTCTTTTCTATTAAGTCCGGGGTTTTTCCATGTCTGTATGTTATTTTTTATTTGGTTTGATTTCGTATGTTGGTTTATCCATTGTATGAGCCATTTTTGGTCTAGGACTTGTTTGATTTGTTTTTTTTTTTGTCTTCATATGTGTATATTATATTGAGTAGTGGGGTGTCTGGTGAGGAGGCAGTTTTCGACGCTTCTAGGTCTGCTTTTTCGTTGCCTTGTATGCCGCAGTGTCCAGGGGCCCACATATAGCATATATCCATCCCCATACCTTTATTAGTTTTAATCACACACGTAAAAATGATTCAGCATAATATGAAATACGACAAAACATTTTCGTAACGGGCGGCCATGAAGAATGACGATTTGTTCGTTGCACAGTGGTATCCGATGTCGTTGAGAAATTCAAATTTATGATCGTTTTCTCAGTGGGATTTGTAAAAAAAAAAAATAATAATCCGTTATAAAATATAAACAGGTATTCGTGATCGAGACGAGCTCATTAATAATCATTCATGTCGTTGAAGTTCCTTTGTACTTTTTTTTTTCAACGGATAAATGTCAATAAATTATCGTTATTAAGGCAATGTATTTCTTATTAATTATGTTTACGCATAAGAATGCTTGAACTTTTCGACGGACGATTGAAGCAGAAAACGTAGTCGATTGTTAGTGTTCTAATAAACGACGGAAAATAATGAGGTATTTTTAAAAAGTGAAATATTCACTCGGAATATTCGTAATGGGTTTTTCGCGCACGTATTTCGGTGAATCGGGGTGGGGGGGGGATTTAATGAGAAAATTAACTACCTGACATAAAACTATAAAGAAAAAATACCGAAACTTCCTCGGTGTTTGCCTTGATTCAGAGTAAAAACGTATTAATAGGTGGTTTACTAGGAAATATCGTTGTTATTCGACTGTTTATAGTAATCCATGTTTGACAACAAAGCAATTATATTTAAAACCGCATCACTACTAATGGTTTGTATCGACGTAAATGTAACAACATTATCATATACAACAACTACAAACAATTATCGGTCGGTCGTCGACTAATAACTACAAACGATTAATGTTAAACTATACCCGCAAGAGTTTTTTTAGCCTCACTTGACCTCAATGTAGCTACTAGCGCTACGGTTGCCACTAATGCTACCGCTCATAGATGCAAGTGGAAAGATTCGAGACGAAAACGCATTAAAAAAAAAAAAAAAACGATCGCTCTGCACGTTATTTCGACGACGGAATAGAATTATATCGAATTTCAGAGGCGAACCTAGTGGAGATAGAGATCGGGATTTGAAGTATTCCTCCCCCGAAATGTATTGGTACGGTTGTTTCAAACTTGGAATTGACGCGTACTAAAGAAAATTATTCGAATGGTACTACTAATTACTACTATTTTCGCAAAAACATCCCTTAAATTTTTCGTACGCGTCCGTTATGTTGGTAAAAGTGTACGATTCGTAACGAAGAATATTTTGTTTTTTTAATCGCCCAGTAACACTGTGTCGATATACCCGTGACGTGAAAAAAAAATAAATGTAGATATTCATGGGTACTCGACTAAATCAGAACTTGATCCATAGGTAGAAATTGAGGGCGCTTAGCCCTCCTTATTTTTTGTAAATCGCAAAAGGTCGATACCAGTAGAGAGACTAAATTAAACGAATAATTATTTTAGAACCCCCAACATTTTTATTCCATTTTTGTCATCTATTCCATACATTAATATAATATGTCTTATAAACACGAAAAAAATCGTAAGTTAACTCATTTTTTTTTATAACTGTTTAAAGTTAGAATTTGTATGAAACTGGTCATTTTCAGGTAAATTAATATGTATATTTTTTAATCAAAACCTCATAAAACACTCAATTATTAATCAGGTAGAAAATTATTTTCGCAAAAAATAATTGTGTATACTTTACAAGAAATAATAGCTAAAGAAAATTGGCTTTATTGATAATTTTTTGTTTTATTTTTACGATTTTAATTACGATTAGTCTAAATCAGGGATTCTCAACCGGGGGGTCACGACCCCTTCGGGGGTCGCCAACAATAATTTTTTTTTTTTTTTATTGTCGCCAATTCATGGGGGGAAAAAACTGTTTCACTTAGAATCTTATAATTAATAGTTATAAATAAAATAAAACACAATTAATAGTTAATAAATAAATTATCATCATTAAATAAAGAATAATAAATTGAGTTGTATTTAGACAAAGGGTTGGAATAGATTTTTAATAGTAATAAAAATATAAGGAAATTTTGGACCAAAATTCAATATGAGTATCCTGCATTAACATAGGAAGCTTTTAAAAAGTGAATTCCCTTTTCAACGACATACTTATGCGAAGAAGGATTTTCTACGATGACTACAATTAAAACTAAATCGAGAAATCGGCTGGATACTCGTATATCGCCAACAATGAGAATAAGTCTATCTAAATCTGTTGAACCAAGGATTGACAAAATTATTTCATATCAACAGCATAAGAGTCATTAAATTTAAAAAATATTCAAATTTACATAAAAGTCATAATATACCTTTTTTTTTGTGAAATATATACACGAATAAATACAATAACAACAGTTTTTTTTTAAATTTTTTAACGCTTACATTACAAAAGGGTCGTTAGACATCTTGGTGACATTATAGGGGGTCGCGAACTCAAAAAGGTCGAAAACCGCTGGTCTAAATAATGTTATATTTCTCCTACTCATTTTTACGTAACGTATTCAATTTATTTTTTATTTTTAGGCTATATAATATCGTATATCGGTTTACTCGAATATGTCTTATACAATTCAACCTTTGGTGATCATCACTCTGTTCCTATTTCGTATATTATTCGACTAAGAAGTACATTTATCATCGATTAGGAGTTTTTTTTATAAGAAAGTTGGTCCAATGCAGTGCCGGCGCTAGGAGTTTTGCCGCCCTGTGCCAATTTTTTAAAACGCCGCCCTTATATAACTTTTTTTTTGTCCAAAAAATCACGTAGATTACACATAATTTCAAAAACTTAATAAAATTTTTAAACATAATAAGATAAAATTGTTTTAATCATTTTGAGATGGCTTCAATAGAAAAATAATTCAAACAAATAAGACTGTTGTTAAATGATAAATGTATTAAATCATAAATATTTTATGTGTGACTTAAAAATAATATAGAACATTAAATGCGTTAATACTTGTATTAAACGAGTTTTTGATACTGCACAAAACAATATTATTAAATTACTTTTGTTTTTGAAAAACTGTTCGAATGATCGTCATGTAACCAATTTATAACATTACACAGTATGATTATTACTGATTTCTTATTATTTATTATTATTACTTTATGTATTACAAATTACAATCTAAAACTTAGGCCCAGGGGCCTTTTCGGATAGGGGCCCAGGCGGCAAATGTCCATTTTTTTCCCGTTAAATCTGCCACTGCTAACGGTTAGCCCATAATATTATGCACATATTGTTTATTTATAGATAGTTATTTGAATCTACATAGTATGACACAATACCATTCTAAATAATTCACATTTTTTTTTATTTTTAATTTACAATGAATAAATATTATGACTTATGATTTATGAACAATAGTGAGAAATACATAGTCTTATTTATAAACGATGCCGCCCCTAAAATCTCAAAAAAATTGCCGCCCTGTGCAATCGCACGGGTCGCACGTGCCTTCCGCCGGCTCTGGTCCAATGTATATCATTGTGTGTGTGTGTGCGTGTGCTCATGTGTGTGTGCGCGTGTATTGTTCACGATCGAACGTTGGCTGTGACACCCGACGCGATCGTTCCATGCGGTTATCCACACGCCCGCGTACAAGAATAATCGCAAACGAATTCCCGACACGACTCCGAGCTCGGCGCGACGGTAACACGACACGCGGCCCAATTTATCGTAATCCGATATTTTAATGCGGGCGGGATCGGCGGCCACGTTCGGGGACGAGTGTGTATCATAACGTTGATAACATAACACCGTGCCGTGTGTATAAAGTCGTGTACGCACGTAAATAAATCGTGTCGTGCATAGGGATGGCAACGATACATCGATTAATCGAAAACATCGATTGTGATATTCGATGTATCGATGTTTTTTACATCGACAGTGTCTTTCGATTTTTATTGGTCCATCGAAAATTACCTTCGATGTTATATCGATGTGTCGATGTATCGAAGTAGCTACGTAACTAAATTTTTTTTTTTATATTTTAAAATTACAATTTTTTATGATAATATTTGAAGTCCGATTTGTGGTTAGGTTATTAAGTTAATAAATAACAATTGATAAATAATTTGTTCTAATCACTTAGTCTATCACTAATCAATTAGTCCGTGGTTCATATCATAATTATCGTATGAATGTGTAATCCATGATGGACCATGATTACTACCTTATAAAATGTGAGTGTACGGTGTGGTGTATGGTATACGGTATACCGTGTCCGTATCCTTCATTTTAGAGTGTAAAAATTGCCTTTTTTTTTTTTTCGATACATCGGTGTTTATTCGGCGATGTATCGATTAATCGTCGTTGTAATCGGTTCGATACATCGACATCGCTAGGGCGTAATGAAAACATCGATTATTCGATACATCGTGATAGCTGCGATTTTTGCCATCCCTACTTGTGCACGCGTATTACGAATACAGGGTGATTTTTACGAGCGTTTTCGACGCGCCGTCCGCAGAGGTGGTCGGAGTGGCCACGACGCGCGGGCGTATACGACAACGACCGGTCTCGTCGAGTATTCCGGTGAACGGATTTGAATGGCCGGGTACTTGTACCTACGTAATTTAGAGTGCTTTTTATTTCGAATGTTCCGAGTGTTTTTTGTCAAAATAGTTTTACGTCTCTGTATCGATTGGATATTTTTTATTTGAACACTCGAAAAACAAAACGATTTGCTCAATGTCCTAGTCGTCGTATATTATTTTTCTCTTACAAGTACCTATGAAAATGATCGTCATATAAAAAAAAAAGGAAAATGATTCTTTTTTTTTTTTTTGGCGTGGTCGAATAATTAATTAATTAATTTCGCATCAAACTGTATGACTGTATACGTGTTTGTTTGTATTTGCTTGGCATACCTGTTTAAAATTTATTCGACTTTTACAACCAACACGAGCCACGGATTAAAGATAAATAGGACTTAATATTTTAAACGTAACAAACTAACGAAAAAGATTACATGATTAAAAACTAATATCAAACTACAATACAAACTAATAAGTATTATTTTCCGTGTTCTTGAACACGTATACTAAGGTAGAGACTTAGATATTATGATGTATAATTTTTTTTTTTTTTTTTTGCATTTGAACAAATAAATAATTTTTGTATTCGTATTTGAATAAAATGTTCAAACTGTTTGTATAGCTTTTTTAACGGATGCTTGATGTCTAAAATTTAGTCGAAACATATTATATTCTTAAAATAAAGTACGCACTGTTTATTTTTGCGTATTATTTTCTACGAACGATAAATACGCCAAATTAATAATTCCTTTATCACACATTATTTTTTAATAAGATAAATCTGCAACCGTGGTTACCGTGTTAATAAAAAATAGTATTTAATATTGAAGATGTTGGTATCAGACGAAAATTTCAAAAGCCGTGATTAACCACTTTGAGTCATTAAATTACTCGATTCGTTATTCCAATATTACTGTATATCAAGCATCTCGTTTAACTCACAATAAAAGGCCCTGGTTTATCCAAACGGATCGAGAAACATAAAATTTAAAAGAATATCTACCGACCGACGATTCTAGTATTTACATTTTTGTTACCGGACAGGATGTTTCGAGAGATTTTCTGACCGTTTAAAGTTAGGAGTGATAGAGCACAAGAGTTGCCTGGAAAAACGAGTGAAAATTTACTGCCCAGTCGTAGCACTTAGAGTAGTACTACTCTGTGGTACTCTAAACTTCAAACGCACTTTACTCTCACGCCGTATTGGTCTGATGTATGAAAATGTAAATACTTATCGACGTTTTCAGAAAGAAAAACAAAATCCCTTCTGCTTTTAGAATTGATTTTATTGTAGCGATTTACAACCCAAAGATGATTTTTTTTTTATATCAAAACCTAATCCTTTACAATCCAGCTTATATTTTTAAAATTATAAGAAACGCTTTTTTCTTGTTAAATTTTTTTGTTTTATTTCACGTAAGAGATTTAATTATTAGATATAGTTTGCCGTTGAATTATATTATAATACAAACAAATATTTAATTGTATTTATAGTTTGTCAGTGTTTCATTCGGTATAAATGAAAAATCTGAAAACTACAATGTCGACTGAGATTTCAAGTATTGTGTATCAAATAAACTGAATAATTTTTCACTGTATTTTATGGTTAGTGAATTTTCAAGATTATCTCACAAATTATTTGGATATTATGATATAAGTATAGCAGTGGCGTTTTCACATGTGTGTTGGATTTTAATGGTTCTTTGAATATTCTGTGTTTGAACACACATCAAACACAACCATAAACACGAATGTATCATACTATTAGATGTGTGAAAAATACTTGAACTACTTTTATCAAATCTGAAAAATCAACGTTTGACTCAAACATAATAATTAGACGGGATTGTTTTAGTGTTTCAATCGCGAATCGGACGTGTCAATAAAAATTAAAATTTCATTTCATTTCATTTTAAATTCGTTTTTATTCGTACCCAGCGTTGATAATTATGTAAGTTGAGCCCCCGTATTTCCACGACGATACAAATCATACAATAATTTATTACCATAGGTATTTGATGAACTGCCCATCTATGTTCGAGTGAAATAAAATCGTAAAACTTTCAATAGTGTCATCAGAAGTGTGGTACAATTAAATACACCGTAGTGCAGATTAGAAAAAAAAATATAGGAAATAATATATATAAAGCGCGGTTTAATATTATTTTGTGTTCAAATTTTTTAAATCATCGATTGAATAATAATTATCTAGATGATTATTCTCAGATAACCAATTTATTTATCTAGATAAGATAAACAGATACTTAAAATAATTTTTATCTAGATAAAATAAAAAAAATTATTAAATTTTATCTAGATAATGCACAACACTGGGTATTAATATCGTAAAAATACGAGTTCGTATTGGAAAAACGGCGAAGACGTTTAGAATAACTCTGCGCGCTTTTGCGGAAATATACGTTTGCGCGGTATTTAGACGATACATTATAACAGAACTGCACGCCTACATCGAGCGTCGTAACACGACGTAATCTATTTGCAGACAATAACGCGTCGTTTGACGCGATCGCGCCCCGGGTTTCTAATCAGTGTAAAAGTTTCCGGTGACTTTTCTCAAAGTATGTTTTTTACGATCACTTACATATTATGCTCCGCGCGTAATAATCGATAAAAATAATGATTGCGCACATAAACGGCGAACGGCCAAGATTTCGAGAGCATGGTTCTTTTCTCCCAAAAACATGACCTTTCCTTTTTCGCCCACCGATTATTATTTGTTCCGATTTTTTGTCTTCGAGACTTCAGGAGACAATATTTTCTTAAAATATTTGAATAAATCAGTTTAATGAATGTGAAAGTGGCTCTTATTGAAGTATCTAAACATGACAAATATCACGTACAATTCACTGAAAATGTTAAATAATCACTTTTTCTGAAATCTGCAATAATATTCAATAAACCATAACCGAAAAATGCACTTGAACACTTTGAGTAATAGTGATCAGAACACTGAGGTGTGTAAGGTATACATTGAAAGTAAATAAAAAACTAGAAGATCGTAAACTTAAATACTGAAATTCATCTAGATGATTAAATAAATATAATAGGAATAAACGAATTTATCAATAAAAAAATAAATAGTGATTTGGCGCCTGTATTGATATCGGTTATTGATCTTTATCGGTGTAGGTGAGCTAAAGAACTTTATTAAATTTAATTCATAAGTAAAGTGGTTGCCAAAATCTTTATTTTGATGTCGTGGACGAAAAAAGTGGTAGGTAATATTCTTGGGTCAATGGGGAAGGTTATTTTTGAACGAAAATAGTCTCGGTCTAATACAAAGCCATCGGGCAGACTCGTATAGTTAGCCGATATTTAAAGTTTTTTATACGTCAATGAGAAATAATTTTTAGCAGAAGATTTAAAATATGCTTTTCTCTCTGAATCCAAAGTTGCACAGTGATTGGATGGACCAATATTTTTTAATTCAGATTCAAAGTTGAACAGTTGATTTCGTTAAAACCGTTAAATATTATGTAATATGAAATCTTATAAAAAATCTTGATTCAAGATTTAAAAAAAAAAAAATCAGTACCCTTGTATAAGTGTATGATTACGATCGTATTAAATTTTCGAAAAACTTTTTTTCGAATATTAAATATGTTATTAGAAATAAACTTAAGCAAAACAGGGTTTAAAATTAAGTTCCATTTATAGACCAAAAGATGGCAATTTTCGTTTTTAATTTTCGTAAGTATGTATCAATATGCCACAAATGTACGGTGAAAATTCCAAGTTTCTAGCAAAATTGCTTTCCGAATAATGACATAACAACTAAAATCGATTTATTGAAAGTGTCGTTTAAGGAAAATTTTACCGTTTTTACTCGGTTTTTTCGTAGTTTTTCCTCACGCCTTGAAAAACAATTGGGAGGAGAGAAAAGTCATCCTTTTAAAGTACAATGTACATGCAATTTCCGATTTCTTTAGTTTCCGAATGAAACTTTCAGAACTTTAACACCCGAAATCGTGTTAACAGAAAAAAATAAACATCATTTTAGACCTAATAGATGCTTCGTTTCACTCGGGATCTGAAACACATTATTATTACACGTACAACTTATTGTTATATTTCGTTTAAAACAATTACTCTGATATAGATATATATATATACCTATCGTAATTCGAGGAATACTAATTAAATAATTTTGAAAAAAAATTTTCAAATGATGCGTTGTATTTTTCATCGCAGTACCTTGTGCTTGCAGATCGACATTAGGAAGTACAGCAAAACCTCTTTAAAACGGAGCTCCTGTAAGAGGAGTCCTCCCCACATAGGAAAATTTCAATGGCCCCAGTAAAAAAAAAAAAAAAAAAAAACGAAGTGAAATCGATTCTTTCTGTATGACGGAAAACTCTCGGTGACGGTAATATTTGTTGGTGCCAAGTGATTCCGTTAAACAGCTATTTTACTGTAATACGGCTTAATAGTGTTCGCGCTGTCAACCATTTGGCTCTCGGCTCATCTTCCCAGTTTCGAACAGTGGTCATATCTACGTGTAATTGTTATTATCCACCCGAAAATACTCGTCTTCAAAGCTATTACCCAAAACTATCGCGATCGGTGCTTCGAAATGTAGGGTTTTTTTTTTTTTTAATTAAAATAATTTAAATTAAACATTAATGTGTTTTGGGAAAAAACTGTATTTGTGTTAAAGATCACGCATCGGAAATCCGTGTTCAAACATCACAGAATATTGTAGGGTTTTTTTAAGTGTGTACATTCGATTTTGAATTATTCACTAAAAGTGTATAACGTTCTAACGAGTAGTTGAACTCAATATATTATAATATGTCGGGTGGCAACTGTCACATAAGAAACTACGATTTAACAGCAGATACACTAGTTATTAAGTAAATAAAAACAAAAATGGTTGTTATTTTCTCGATTCAGACATATTTTGCTCGAATATGGATCAATGTATGTGTATTTATTCAATATTAATATGTATATTTTTTTAACACGTTAGATCTAATTGATCTAATTGATTTAGATTTAATCTTGTTAGATCTCATCTTGAGTTTGGATCAATAGTCTGGTCACCTAGTTACGTCACTTTTATTAATACAATTGAAAATGTACAACTTAAATTCTTGAAGTTATTGTGTTACAAATTAAATATTCCACTTATTTCAAAGAACTCTTACAATATACGAATGAGTGAGTTGAGCTTTATATCTTGTGAAGTAAGAAGAAAGGTGGCTGATATTACGTTTATATATGATTTATTAAATGGTCACATTTTTTCCCCAGATTTGCTCTCAATGATAGCATTTAATACAGCGAATCACTGTTTAAGAAAATCAAACTTATTTCATGTTCCATTTTATAATAATAATTACAGCTCCACTTCTTACTTTCCAAGAGCATTGAAACTAGCAAATCTTGTTGTTGATCATGTAGATTTTTTCTTCATGTCACGTAATGTTTTCAAAAGCAATGTATATTTAGTCTTAAACGATGTCGTAAATTAAGTAATATTCTATCATTATACTATTATTAATTTAGTGTTGTCTCCTATTGTATTATTATTATTATTGTTTCATTATTTAAACTTGTCTAATTATTATTATTTTATATTGTCAGCTAATTATTATTATTATTGTTTTAAATCGAGTCGTTTATTATTAATTGTAAAATACTTAAATGTTAAACCTATACTGTATTGTTTACACAAAAGGGTCTTTACCCGTTTATTATACAAATAAAATAAAAAATAAAATAAATCTGACCGGTTATTTTCAAGTCCACCGGACATCTTCCCAATATGTCACCCGTTTTTTTCGCAACTACGATTATGTTTGTTTTTCTTACAGATAATGGGACTGTTTCTGTGGGGCTACGTGGTGTACACGAGATTGGACACGACCGTTCAGGAATGGGTCGACGCCCTGCAAATCTGGCAAGTCTACTTGGGGTTGTACGTTTTGATATTCGCGTCGATCGTGGTGATAGTCGCGCCGTTCCTGTCGTGTTACGCTGTCTATCAAGAAATCACGCAGCTTTTGTTGGCCGTGAGTATCTGTAATGTTACTGCTTGTTTTTTTTTTTTACGCTTTTTTCCGAACGGCGACCGAAACGGACGTGCCGATCGCTGTGCAACAGCTGCTTGATTCGCGTTTTCGGAATCCCATCGATACGAAATCGTCCGCTAAGCCGACTCCAAACACACGGTGTTCGTTGAATACGGAATACTTTCTAAACGTTCGCCGCAGACATAAAAAAACACACACTATGACGTTCGACAAATGTCTCGTCCACACTAATTGATGTTCGGCGAACGTCGAATGTTCGCGTGTAAATGTTCGTGTGTGTGTGTGTGTGGAGGTGGCTTTGGACAAACACGACAGTCAAATCGTACTGCGACATCTACGGCTGGAATCGTATGGTTCTGTGAAAATCGCGAAAAACGTACACAGGAAAAAAATTAAAATACCTGTATATATATTGGAATATTTGTAGCTACGTGTGATCAGCGGTAGACGACTGGACGAGTGATGCTTTGAACACTTCATCTAGCCGCATAAACGTGTCTATGATGATATGACGGTGGTTTTCATTACAATAAAACGTTTCGTTTGTTTTCGTATTACGAAAATAGTTACCGTTCGCCGCGCGATGATGAAAATTGTGGTTTTGACGTTCAAACTCTGCGTACAAAATGATCGAACTAGAAAAATCCCTTACGAACATATCAAATGCGATTCGCTAAAGCGATCGAATTTTAAAAAAAGTGCATATGAAAAAAAAATTAAATCACGTTAAAATAAAATAATTCGTGATGTAAAACACGATTTCGGAGCTACGTTTTAAAACTCTCTAAAAAAAAGAAAACGACGTCATCGCGTCAAAATGCCCCAGTCCTAATAATAACTTTATGACCGTAAGTTGTCATGGCACCTTGACGAGATTCACCGCTCAGAGCCCATTATTCGTCCTGTGCATTCGCAGAGAGCGAAAGAGAGAAAAAAAGGAAAGAGAGATAGATAGAGAGAGAGAGTTAGTATAATGGCGTGAACACCTACTCGTATTTACGTACTTGTACCCACGTTTTAATGTCTTTATTATCATTTAAATAACGCGCATTTGTTACCTTCTTTACGCTCGCAAATTTATTACACTCGGAATCGTGCGACGACAATATTATAATAATAAAGTTAGACATTGCTGTGCATCGCGTAATATCCATACGTGTATATTACAGGGCTTGGAACCTTAATGATTTTTACGGTAACGGTTCCATTTGGGTTCTTTAATGAAAAAAAAATAATAATAAAAGAAAATTATAAAATTACAAAATTAAGGTTCTGGCTCCGGTTCCGGAAAACAGAGGTTTTGTTTGAAGTTACCTCAAAAAGTAGATAATATGTAGGTAACAATTTTATATCTAATACATGATCAAATTGAATCAAACTTAATATTATAAAATATAGATTAAATTAAACAATGATTATAGATTATAATTAAAATGATACGTTTCAAGTTGATAATAAAATAGATTCTATTTGCAATGTTTTGATAAATGATATTTTAATATTCCGTGGAATGCAATAAATAATTTTATTTTTATGCGTGAGTGATACTTGCGTAAAACAAAACGTATACGACACAAACATTTGATTATGATTATTCGGAATTAATATTTTATTAGCCAATAGTCAGGGGACGTTGTCGCCCGAACAAAACCATTAATAGATTGTAGCCACGGGTGATGCCCATGATTCGAGACGATGGGTCCCGGATAAGACATAAATAATATAATTATTTTGTGTCCAATAATTCAAGAGATAACCCGCATAATATCACGTTAAGAGATGTTGAGTAGTGGCAGAACATTTTTACAAGGACTTCTACCACTAACCATCATTTATCTCAACTTAAACGTCTCAAAACGCTTATACGACCCAAACTATTGGTTTGAAAATAAAATTGTGTTAACAAGTATTATCTTCGGTAATAGTACGTAATAAGTAGTGCTTGTCATTAAAAAAAAAAAAAAAAAAAAAAAAAACTAAAAAAACTTAATAAACCATAATATGATTCGATGATATGTTGTGTGTGAAACACATTGAAAACATTTAGATTTATTATTATTTTAAATTTTACACGAAATATAATTCGCATAATATATTCATTTATACAGGGTTGAAAATGGCGTGAACATGCTTAGAAAATCACCCTGTGTAAGAGAAACGTGAGCCGGTCAAGCGTCGGGGCCGACGAAATCGGAAAAATCGGAGGGGTGGAAAAGCACATAAATCTATATACGCGGCGGGGGAGAGAGGAGTGGGAGAACGGTGAAATCCGCGGATGCGATAATCGTGAGTTATTCCGTCTGCCGTAGAGATCCATCAAAGACTCGCGGCGGCGGCGGCGTACCACGAGACGAAACCCGAGAAACCGCCGCCGCCGCCGCACGCCAACACACTTTTGTTTACTCTCCGACTTCCGGCGGCCCATTCATTTTGATTAAACTCGGGTGATTTACGACCGGTTCGCCGTACGAGACGCCGAAATCTCGGGTATTATAAAGAATTACGGTTAGCTGCCGCCGGTGATCCGGGCGGCGGCGGCGGCTCGTGGGTTTTGATTTTCCGTCCATAGGTCCGCGTCGGATTTTCCTGTCGGTCGACGGGATCGGTCGGAAAACGGAGGAAAAAATACCGAAACTGATCTGAACGAAAACTGCCGCGAGCGTCAATAAATTCTTTCGGACGAAAATCGACTTGTTTTGTTGAAAAAAAAAAAACAAAAATAAAAATAAATATCCTAATAACGGTGGTCGAAGTGAAACAAAAACCACCGGGTCTTTATTACACGCCCCGTGTTTGTCTCGGAGTCTCTCAGTCTTCCACCCCCGTCTCCGAATCACACTCCCCTAACAGCCGTCAGAACGGCTATCGACGGAACTAATCGGTCAAAAAAAAAATATATATATATATATATATATACCGGCTGTATCGAAAGAAAAAAAAACAAACTTCAAACGTCATTATAATACGAAAACATTTTTTTAAAAAATGAAAAAAAAACTTGCGATTTTCTTACGTTCGGTCGAGATGGATGATTTTAAGCAAACAACGACGTTGCTGCGTGTCCTCTTGTATTTATCGGACGTATTTACCTCGTCGACCGTAAAAATATATCGTAATATGTTAATACGACGTGTACGTTTCCCCTACCCGACGTCGCCGGAACCGAAATTTCGAAGAGTTTTCTCTTTCCGGCTCAATATTTTGATAGAGGTCCGCTGGTAAAAAGTCTCGGACGTTATTACGGATAAATGTTTTTGTTTCTGTGTTATTTTTTTTGCGTGCGTGTAATCCAAAGAGGAGCAAAAAGTCCCTGTAAAAGTATAAATAAAACAAACGGAGAAAAAAAAAATCGCGTGTCGATATGTTTGCAGAACGCTTTTCGGTGAACTCCGACGATAACGTATCGGTCGTCTTTCGGTCAAGAGAGGAAACATAAATATTGATATATCGTACAAGTCTTCCGAGAGAAAGTTTCGCACAACTCTCCGCGAGCGAAACGGGGTCGTTGATAACGGCGTCGGCGACGATGTCGAGGCTTTTTCGACCCCGTGTCGTCTGTCCCTAACGTCTCGTCGGCGCACGGAACCACGGAGCAGAGCACGGGTTATTCGGGGAATTAAACTCGTTTAAATTCAAATCGTCGTTCGTTCGTAATCAAAGGATTCCTTGAAACGTCCGTAAAAAAAAACAAACAAAAAAACAAAAAACAAAATCCGAGATCTCGGAATTCGGAAACGACCGGTGAAAATGTCGACTTTGATAAAGTCCCGTTCGAATTTCTCATTAGATTAATATTACACGCAAAGCTCGTATTTTTCAATCGAGTTGATCGAGTCCAGGAATTACCGACGGGTCTAAATAATTCGAAATTTCAACCAGAACACTGACAGACGTATTTTGGTCAGCGGCACAGTTAGTTGAAAGACGTGTGTGTTAGTGGAAAAATATTTATTTTTTTCAAATTGGGAATGGTGTCGTTTTGGCGAACGCCAAAATCCACTCGGCCAATTGTTTGTTTGTTTGTTTGTTTGTATTTTTTTTATTTTTTTTTGTTTCTTTTTAATCTTTAGTCTATGGTACGATTTGTCACCAACTGGTTTTGCTCAGTAACGCTACGAGTCAAGAAAGGTGGTTCTTCTCGTGTTTTGTACCGTTACAGTCCAAAACGTTTCCGTCATACTCGCCCAAAAGAGTTCTGACGAATTTCACTGCATCCATTTATCACCACCCAGACACGGCACGATTCCTTCAATTTCGTTTAGAATCGGGACCTTAAAATATACCGTAAATACATGCGGATTTTTACGTTCGATCGTTTAAAATATTTATTCCGTCACTTTTAGGCCTCCTTTTCCTAACGAAAAGATACGCAAAATTACAATATACATATATATATATATCAAACAAAAAGCAGGATAAAACAACGAAAACAATATTACTCTTAAGAAAAATAATTGTTTCGATTTTATGCGTAGTATCCTAGGATGATTAGACCAATTAAATAATTTTTATTCTACCCATCAATTTTTTTTTTTTTTTTTTTTAATGAATGCTTATATATTATTATACTGTGCTACAATAAAAACAAATTAAAAGTTTTTTTAAACTCTCGAAATTCAGATTTGAAAATTTATAATTATATTTTAAAGTTCAAAATAAAACCAAAACAACAATTTTGTATACCAGGTAAAAGAAAAAAATGTTTGTGATAGAATGTCTTATTAAAAAAACACGCCATTTAATTATTATGATTTTTCAAACTTTTCGAAAACGCGTATTTAATAAAATAGTGTGTTCATTAATTATAATATTTTAGACGATAATTTCAATAAATTAGTGACGTCGATTTATTTTTTCCGTGAAATATGACAGTATATATAATCAATCGACGATAGTATTAATATTTTCAGAAAACTTTGAAATATCGTATTAAGATGACGCTTTAGTAGCACCGATAATTTTCTGAAAATAAGATTCACAAAATCGCTATTTTGATTTTTCTATAAAGTATTAAAATACAATTGGAAATTCATAGACATAGAACATTAAAAAAAAAAAAAAAAAAATGTTTCAAAACATTAAATTTATAGCGCTCTGGGGCCTGTTTCATAAAAAAAACAAGTTTGAAAATTACAAGTGACAAGTAACATGTAAAAAAAGACAAGTTCAATTTAGCGTTGTTTCATAAAAAAGTATTCCAGTCGAAAATGACTTGTCAAATTAATAGCAATTTACAAGTCAGCTGTTTATTTTTACTTGCCTGATAAGCGATGTATGATAATATTTCGGTTTATCAATCCTTTTGCAACTGTGATAAAATGTTAGTAAATGTTTTTGTTGTTATGCAAATAGCAAATATTTTTAAGTTAAGTTTTTAAAATGACTAAAATAACAAATCAAATACTTTTAGAATGCATTAAAGAACATAAAGATGTGTTGTTTGGTGCTTTCTCAAGTCAACTTACTCACCAAGATAAAGAGAAGGCTTGGAAAAAAATTTTAGACACTGCTAAAAGTGTGGGTCACAAACTTCCTGAAAATAAGGAAAATGATTGGACCTATATACGTGACACGTTCTGGCAAAACCATAAAAAGAGAGCAATGGTAAGTTATATCTCTGCATTACAATATTAAATGCGTATAAACAACATGTTATTGTGGTATATGCAATTTTGGTTAGCCCTTACTTAACTATTTTATCTAGATTTATGTATGGAATAAATACAAGTCTGGATGATTACTGACACATTTTCTATTGTAGCTTAAAATTGGACCTAAAACTGGCACTGCAGGAGGAAAAAATTGCAAACTTTCCACCACTGATGAATTAGTTTTAGATATCATTGGTCGACAATCACCAATTGTACAGGGTCTAGGCGTTGAAGATTCCTTAGGCCATACTCATGCAACTATACTAGAGTGTACTAATGAGAGTGTGGTGGCTCATACAAATACTTTTAATGATGCAAATTTGGACCAGTCTAATTCACCAGCGGACACCTCAACAATTAACGTTATTAGAACTGCATCACCAAATCATAATGTTAAAAATATTGAAAAATGTATGTTTGCATAATGTTATCTTAGTCTAAGTAATCAATATTGCATCATTATAAATGTTTTTATAGCAAAGAAAAGAGTGGTAGTAGCCAGTTCTTCGAAACAATATGATACGGATGCAATAACAGCGTTAAAGCGTAGGAAGTTGGAACTTCAAGTCGAATGGCTTGAAAAACAAAACTACAAAGAAACCTTGGAAATATTACAGTTAGAAAATAAATTATTATTGAAAAATTCTAAGTTTACATTTGATTTAGTACTGGAAAATAATACGGACGAAGTATTATGATATTGAGATAAAAAATAAAACTATTCCATTCCTAAGTTAAGGATCTCAATTTAGTTACTTAAAACTCTAATCAAGTTGTTTTTATTAATATACAATATTTTTTTTTAATTTCTTCTTGTTATTTGTTGTTAAACTTTAAGTATTATGAATTTATGATATTGTGATAAAAAAAAAATAAAACAATTCCATTCCTAAGTTAAGGATCTCAATTTAGTTACTTAAAACTCTAATCAAGTTGTTTTTATTAATATGCAATATTTTTTTTTAATTTCTTCTTGTTATTTGTTGTTAAACTTTAAGTATTATGAATTTATGATATTGTGATAAAAAAAAAATAAAACAATTCCATTCCTAAGTTAAGGATCTCAATTTAGTTACTTAAAACTCTAATCAAGTTGTTTTTATTAATATGCAATATTTTTTTTTAATTTCTTCTTGTTATTTGTTGTTAAACTTTAAGTATTATGAATTTATGATATTGTGATAAAAAATAAAACAATTCCATTCCTAAGTTAAGGATCTCAATTTAGTTACTTAAAACTCTAATCAAGTTGTTTTTATTAATATGCAATATATATTTTGAATTTCTTCTTATTATTTGTTGTGAAACTTGAAATATTATGATATTGTGATAGCAAAATATGTAAATGAAATACAAAGAAATTCCAAATAATGTTAATATACTTTTATTATAAATGTATAACATACCTAATGTTAAATATTTTATTGATTATATTATACTTATAATAATTATATTATACTTATATTCTGTGCCTTTTTTTTTTTTGTACCTTTTAATACAAATTTGATGACTATTTTATATTAATATAGGTATTGAGTTATATTATATGTTTCAACATTCAAAATCTAAGTACCTACTATAAGTTATTTAATTTACTTAACTGTGATAAAAATGTGATTATATCTTAAGTATGATTTCAATCATCTAAAATTGTTAATTATCTGTTGCAACCTATGTTCTCCATTCCCTAATGGAAAATTTTGTAATTCTCTGTCTAGTTCATCATCACTTAATTCATCATTGCTACTATTACTTTCATATTCCTCCAACATGATATCTTCATCGTTGTCCCTAGCTAAATTACATAAGGCAGTACATGCTTGAAATATATTGCAGGTTAATTCTGGTCCAAGTCTCATGTAGTTTAAGCATGGAAACTTTTCTTTTAAAATTCCAAACGCATTTTCAATTATTCGTCTTGTTTTTTTATGACGTCGAAGAAACGACAGTTCTGCTGCATCATTTGGATTTCTTATTGTAGGTGGTATTAGCCAATTTCTTAATGGATATGCGCTATCGCCAAGTATAATACCATTTTCAATTGGTCTCCAACCTGATTCCATTTTAGCCCATAATGAACTATTGCGTAAGACTCTAGCATCATGTACTGAGCCTGGCCAGTTTGCATTTACATAATAAAATTGCATAGTTGGTCCACAAACTGCTGTACACGTAACAGAATGATTGCCATGTCTATCAACAAACACCGGTTCATTTATCAATGGTGCGTCAATTTTAATTAAAGTTCCATCAACACAACCAACGACTAATGGTATTGAAGCGATACTATGGAAGTGTTGAACAACATTTACCATATCATTTGGCCATCGAACCAGTTGTGCAAAAAGTACCTCATTTATGGCTTTTGTCACATTTCTTACTACACGACAAACAGTAGCTTTTGATACACCATGCATGTCACCAATAGAGTGATACTGAGAACCACTTCCCAAAAAATGCAAACATAAATGTATTTGTTGAATGGGAGATAATGCATGGTTTCTGTTAGTATGGTGAACTAGAAGATGCCCTATACGGCTGACAATATACTCCAACTTCACTGAGTTCATTCTGAACCGTTCGTTGTACTCATATTCAGCCATGAAAATATTATTAATTCTTGGACGGAATATTCTTCTTCGACGAATGATAATATTTTCGCCATCGCTGTCTAAACTTGAAGATGAGGATGACCACATTTAAAAAAAATTCTCAAAATGTTTAAGAATAAAATATTATAAAATAATATTAATAACAATTGTCACTAGAAAAACTAGACTTCGGGGACTAGTCATATTGTTATCATATTTGTATTACATTTTACCAATCATTGTTGTTTATGAAACGAAAAACAAGTTTTTTTTACAATATAATTTTGTTATCACTTGTCACTTGTCATAAGTCAACTTGTCAACTTGTATATTATATGAAACACAAATTAAACAAGTGAATACAATTTACAACTTTACCTATGGTCAATTTCGACTTGTTTTTTTTATGAAACAGGCCCCTGCTGTCATATATAGGTAGTATAATTTTTTTTCAAAAGGAATGAAAAATATTGAATAGAACAAAAGTGGTTGCACTCTTCGAATCATCCTTGGAAATCCCGTATATACATAGTATATTATATATTGTACTCACTATTTATTAATTCATGCGACTCATACGAACAAAAATTTGTTTGATTTCATACGTAAAATCATTATGTGAAAAGCGCATAAAATAATGAAAAAAAAAACGCACGATTTGTTTCTACCTACTATCCGGGACATAATACGCATCGGGACAGAACCATGAGTTATAGAATCAAATAGGAAAAAATTAAATTTAATACCATGCGAAACGTATTCTTACGTTATCCCGATAGATCTCGAGTCGTGTATTTCATTATTTTACAAAAAAAAAAAAAAAACCAAAAGAATTACATTTTCAGTAAAAGAAAAAACAAAAAAAACGGACGTCTCCCCGACGCCTCGGTAAATGCACGAAAACACGCAGTACTACGCGTGCACACGCACGATATTCTCGTCTTCTTCGCGAATCGTCGTTCGGTTATTATTATATTTATTTTTATTTCTCATCCAATAATTATGTTATGCTAATAAGAAAATTTATAACTATCTACTACATTACAAGCAACGGCTTAAAAGAGTAGATATTATTGTATTTATACATATTATAATCAGGGTCCGGATTTAATAGCATTTGCTAATTTATTATAGAATATAGATAAAATAGCAGGATGGGCTATAAATTTGTTTTATACACCAGGGACTCTAAATATGAAATTTTATTTTGCTATTTTTTGCATATTTGATGCATTTTAGTGCTATTTTTAAAGTGTTGGCACTATTTTTCTTATATAATGCTTTATTTACTAGTTTTCATAAAAATATCGTTTATATCGAGAAAAAATTATTATTCATTTATGTGAATTCATAAGAAAACTTGTCACATTTTCGTTTCGTAATTAATTTATAAATAATATTATAGTTGTAGGTATACAATATCAAACATGTTAGTCTATTTTTAAGAAATATCGCATATTATACATTTTATGCCCTCTAATCTGTTTTAATTATATATATATATCTGTTTTAAATATTATATACAGTGGAACCTCGATAACTCGAACCTCTATAAGTCGAATTTTCGATAACTCGAAGGAATACCTTGGCCCCTGGCTTCCAATATATGATATGTGTGTTAAATTTTCTCGATAATTCGAATTTCGATAACTCGAATTTCTCGATAAGTCGAAGTAATTTTAGTTGAATTTTAGCTTATAACTCGAATTTCTCGATAAGTCGAAGTAATTTTAGTTGAATTTTAGCTTATAACTCGAATTTATATAGTAAAATATATATAAAATATATAAAGTACATTATACATACTTTTTTTAAAATTTTTTATACAATATACATACCTACATAGTACATACATTATACATTTATTAGTAAATACATACATACATAAATAAATAATTAAAAAATTGAAGTCTTTGTTTTTAAATAAAAAAAATATTTTCGATAACTCAAATTTTTTTTGCAGATTCGAGTTATCGAGGTTTTCTTTAAGTCGAATTTTCGATAACTCGAATTTTTTTTTCGCCCCCAATCGATTCGAGTTATCGAAGTTCCACTGTATATTTCATTATCGTTTAGATTTTACAATTTTTTTTAAGTAATACGTACTAATTCAAAAGATAGAAATTTAAACAACCAGTAAAAGATGATAATTTCAAAGAAATTTATTATTTTTTTTTTTTTTTTTTTGCTACTTTTGATATTTTTAGGGCATATTATAGCGCATATTTTAATGATTTTTTGGTCATATTATAGCGCACATTTTAGTACTTTTTGGTGCTATAAGCTCCGAACCCTGATTATAATTGTTGTATTATATATAAATAAATAAATTTGCATAAAAAAAAAAAAAAAAACTAAAATACGCGTACTAAATTTCGCTCCTATTGGGTTAGATCAAGCGGTATTTAAAATCGATAAATACCGTAGCCGCTATCGCCACCGTTACCGCTTCGGTTTGAGTGGACCTTTTTTCGTGTCACGATAAACGTCGTACGCGTTCGAGAAACGGCTCGCAACGGTGTGTCGGCGGAACAACGTGACGGTTTCTTCTCAAATCGCGTTGACGACGATCATGTTTTTGTCCTCCTCGGGAAAAGATATCGAGGACAGATTTCCCGAACTCTTGTGCCTTTGTGTCGGCGGATTCGCAGAAAATCACTTTCCCGGGGGGTGTTTTCGCCGTCGTCCGCGTTTCATTTTCGTTCGACACGAGTGACGTGACTCGATAAGTGAGACGCGAATGCGGCGATGCAGTGGCGCGAGAATACCCTCCCCGAGCAGCCGGGCTTTCTCGTCGATTAGCCACCGATCGACGTGCTTTGGGTCGTGTCGTTTCAAAACCTAACCGCCGTCAAACGGTTGAAACGCATTGCGTCGCGTACGTTTTTTCGTAATGATTTTAACTATAATAATTATTTTTCATCGTCGAGGTCAAGGTCTTATTTCTTCCGTCGAAAAAGCACTCGAAGGTTTACAGAAGAAAACGTTTAGTGGTGTTTTGGACTCCGGTTTGGACAGTTATTATTAAAACGCTTGTGTTACTGTTGTTGATTTACCGAGCTGCACGGGTGCTTTCGTTTCGTCGAGCGTGACGCGGACAGACATGACCGCGGTGTCGATGCGGCGCGCCTCTAAAACGCGACCGAACGAAAATCGACCTTTTTTCCGACTCTGCCGTTCCGTCGTCTTATTTGCGACCGTTCGTCCATTATATCATAATATACAATAAACACATTTTGCGCCACGAACCGACGACACACACATCCCCGTCTACATCTATTACCATGGAAACGCTTTATGTGATGTAAAAGGGTTTTAACCCCGCCGGCTTAAATGCATCAAAGTAAATAAATTGCAAAGCCCCTCGCGTCCGAGTAGGAAATTTTACATTTCAGTTAAATCCAAAATCGCCGTAACAATATAAACGTGCATTTCTCTACGTTCTCGTTATTTACGATCGCAAATGAAACTCGGTAGAATGGTAGAATGCTTTTTTCGCGCTTTTCAAAGAACGTCAGACAATAATATCATAAAAATATTTCAACAGCGACCGATAATTACACGTAAAGTAAGTACATCGTGGTAGCGATCGTAATGTACGAGTCCACGTGCGCCACTATTGAATCGCATTTGTTGTTTAAATAGTTTTAATTTTACAGCGTAATTAGAAATTTATATGCGTTTATTGTGGACAAGTTTCGCCGTGAGAAATTTAAAAATGTAATGATAATAAAATAAAATTTTGACAATGAATTGGTTTTTTATAAAATGTAACTACAGTACGGCCCACGAGAGTCCGACCGCTAACCGCGCATCGATAATGACTGGCGCTTGAGTGGGCGCTTAACTAACCTCACCTAACGCTTGAGTGCGAGACGGTCGATTCGCAGCCACAGACCGGTTTTTGCGGTCGGTCCACGGTCGGACTCACGCGGGCCGCAGTATAAGTATTTTTTTTTTTAACTTTATTATAAGGCGTACAATCTGTAAATTAATTATTACAATAAGTATGCATGCGGAATATATACTATAGCTTGACATTGGTACGTGATAAAAGCAGCCACCCAATGCCGACACTTTCTAACGTGTGTGAATCGTCACGTCACATCTTTTTCACACGATAATATACTCGAACCTTTTACGAAAAAAATTGTTGTCGCCCAGTGAAAAATCCTCAAAAAATGCACTGGAATGTCTCGTGATCTTGTGCGCGTAAGATTACACGTCCGAATGTTATTTGGACCGAGGTATTATGAAAATTATCTAAAACGTTAACTGCATTAATTATTGTAACAAAGAGCGAGCGATAAGTAATGTTACATGAAAATACAAGAAAATAATATATAATCTACATTACAATACGAATTCAAAGAAGACAAATTGTTTTAAATAGCTCGCTGAAACCAGTGGAGTAAAGACGAATCGCATTGTTTTAAATATAAAATATGCAAATAAAGATTACGATTACGGAATAAGTCGTAAAATATTACGGTGGAATAGGTGGTATGTTCTAAAATGAATGCACTGTGTTTTATTGTGGCGAGGTAAAATAACGTTTTTCGGATTTTCTCTTCTCGTTCGTAAACATAAATAAAAAAAAAAAAAAAAAAAAAAAAAAGAGGGAGAGAGAGAGAGAGAGACAATATATTCGGAAAAATCTGAATACGCATTGTTTACGGAGAATAAAATAAATACATTGTTCCGTGACAGGATGCATTCATCAAGGAGCGTTTATATGGAACGTCAGAACAGCGCATTTGATTGACAAATAGATAATAATAATAATAATAATAATAATAATAATAATATTCCGAGTTGAAAAACGCGGATGAATTATTATTACCGGCAAATGGATGGCGAGCACGAGCACGCGATGGTGGCGCACAGGGACATTGAGGTGATGAGGGGGAGAGGGGGGAATGATTTTTGGCGGAACGATCAAATTCTTTCGGAGGCTGCGCGCAGAAAACGCGAAAAATAAGCCTTCTCACAAAACGTTTCGAGTGCACACACACACACACACACACACACACACACACACACACACACACACACACACACACACACACACACACACACACTAACTCACGTCGGCGGAGGAAAAATGATTTTTTTTTATTCTGTTCTCAACAAATTATTTCCACTTTATTATACGCTGGGAAACGTTTCTTTTTTCGACGCGCGTTCGTTACGTCGTCGTCGACTTTTGTACGAAGAGCGCGCCTTTGTTTTCGCGTCCGTGTGCGCCGGAACGGGTGTGTACGTACGCCGCGCCGTCGTTCACGCCGCGCCGTCGTCGCACGCACCCAACTGCCCCGTTGTTGTTCGACCCGTCTTCCGCGTGCTCGCTGAGAAGCTAATTCCACGCGTATGATGTAGTGTTCTCCCTTCGGTGCGAACCATTGTGTTATCTCCGCACACACACACCTACGTAAGGGTAGCGTGGTTGGAGGGTGGGTGGGCGAGGAGAGCAATATAAGCCCGTATACCCGTGATGATGGTGGACGTAACATATTGCCGTCGGTTCAATTTCTCTGCCGGCACATAACTCAGACCTCAATGATTCACGTCATTTGTGAAAACATGTGATGTTATTTATAACGCTATAACGCGTAGAGCCGTTCCGCCACCGCCGCCGCCGCGCCGTCCGGCCTACAAAACGCGCGTGCGAATACGCCGGGGCGCGGACAGCAGACGCGCATAAAATATGACTACAACAACAACAACAACAACAATAATAATAATAATAACGATGATAATAATGCCGACGGTAACAATAACGATAATGGTGATGACTAGGGCCCGGATTTAAATGCACTTAAGACCATAGAAATATGCTCTAAAAAATTGCCAAAAATGCCCTTAAAAAATACATTTTTCCACAAAAATGACCTTAAAAATGAAAAAATGACTTTGAAAATGACATATTTTTCTTTATACGATTTGTAATTTATAAATAAGATTAAATTATATTTTATTACTTTATTAAAAAACCAAAAAAAACCGAACATTTGATTGATGTTGACTCGCATATGTATTCGCTGAATCGAAATTTTTTTTCAGCCGCGGCTTTAATATTACGAATTTCACAAAGTAAAATAGTCCCATCTGTTGTAAGGACGTCTTTTCCGAATTCATTTACGGAGTCGCGCAAGCGAGAAGAAGTAGATGATTTTATTTTGGGCATTATGTAACAGTGTAATACATTAAAATCACAGACAACACGAACAACAACCGCGACGAACACGAACTGATTAATCAGTTGAATAATTTTGTAATTTGACCGAATACAGTCAATAACGAATTAAGATAATATGATAAAAACTGAATAGACTAATTTGTTTTTAGATAATATTTTGAATTGGCTTACTTTGTATAGTATATTGAACATGAATGCATTAAAAACCAACAAAATGACCAACAATAATTCTAAAAACGCTCTAAAAATGAAAAAACGTCAAAATATGCGAAAAAATGCAACGTAAAATTTGTAGCTATTAAATGTCCTTGTTGCGTGAAACGAATTATGTACTTGGAACGCGTTGTGTAAGACCAAAAAAAATATGCGTTTCGCATTGAAATCCGGGCCCTAGTGATGACGAAAACGCACATAACGAACGACGACGACGCAGACCAAAAGACGACGACGTAGAGGACATTGTAGAACGGCGTCTCCGGTATTGATCTGTGAAATAACCGAGCGCCGAGAGGATTCTGCCCCCCCACCCCATCCCGACATCCCACACACACACACACACGCGAACAGTAATGACGAAAAATCGTGTAGAAAGAGTTAAAAAGTTTTCGCGCTAAAACGTCCGGCGTGACGTCGCCGGCGTCGTCGTCGTCGTCGGCGGTCGTCGGCGGTGTTGTTGTTGGTTTGGTCTCGGGACGAAAGGCGGAGGAACCATTACAAAGGACTCCCATTACACGTCGCGCAGGTACAGCTGCAGCGTGTATAATAGGTATATGACGTACAATATAATGTTCTCGAGCGTTTATGTACAGTACGGTTTTTTTTTTCTCTCCCTCGCTCTTTCGGGGGATATTCTCTTAATTATTTTAATGGACTTTTAGCCCACGGCCACCCGCCGCTAATGTAAAGTGGTAAGTTTTTATTATTATTATTATTATTATTAGCGTTTTTTTTTTTTTTTTTTTTTTTGATATATGCTCACGGCCGCGTGACGGTGCAAAGGTCACGTCGTGGCGCCGCCAGGGGGTAGTATCGTCCCCTAATCGGGTCCCGCGATTCCGCCGGAATCGTTTTTCTTACCCTCCTCCGCGGCACGACGACGACGCGAGTGCACTGTTACGATGTATACGCGCGTAGACGACCACCTGCGCACGAAGTTTAGTCGTTCCGGAAAAACTAGACGCGCGTCCGCCACCGCCGCGCCGGTCGTCGGTTCCCGCTACTTCCGCGGGTACGGTCGAGTTACGCCCAAAACATTGGCGAATTTCGCCGACTTCGAAAAAGTGTAATTTTTCGAATTACATATGAGTCACACCCGAAGTATCGGACACTCCGGAAACTTTTCGATCAAATTCCAGTATTTAAACTACCCGGTAAATTGCTAAGGCAGAAATATTTCGTTCTATTAATCTATGTACAGAAAACGAACACTGATTGTATTATACTACCAATATCTCATCAACATTATCATCTAATTTTATATCAAAGCAATTTTCAAAAAACATCTCTTCAATTATTAAACGTATTTGATCCGATTCAAAGTCAGATACAATTATCGTTGATAAACTTGGATAGATCGCATTGACCTCTGGATACGTTATGATATTATGTCGAGAAAATCATTCCTCACCTTTTATTATCGTTATTTTTATTCATTTTACGTATTTTAATCTAATCGTATACTGTTACTTAAATTATACAAATTAACTTCCAATAGTAAAAAAAAATGTATTGTAGATTCCTACTATATTTGTGTGAAAACAATTTTATCATACAAGTATTAAAAATAGAGCAAGATTTTGTCGTAATCATTGTTTTGTAAAATAAATTTAAAATTGTATGTAAATTTCGTAATTTTTAATTATCCTCCAAGGGTTGTTTTAAGGGTAAACTTTTGGAAATCAAATGAAAAACTATATTGTTTTTCAACACTATGTGAGTGTATTTTTTCGATACGTTTTAATGGTCAAAAAACATCAATCGATATAACACTCTACGTTTGAGAATGGTTTTGAATTTTGCGACAATGTACGTGTTGACTATGCTATGGTTGTGATACAATTAATAAAAACTTAAAATTGCGAACAGACTTAGGCGACGATAACAGACACGAGCCATAGCTCATTGGCCACAACGTAAACGAGACACTTTACTGTTCAAATAAATAACGATTTCCAGTCTGATGCAACACTATTAGTGCGATCGTGAGTGAGTATTAATTAACGGTTTTCAGTTGAGTGCACCGCCTCCATGGCGAAACCGTCCCTGACGTTTCTGATGTACACACGTCAGGTGTCTCGCGAGGCTTTGTTCATAACGATGTCTCTTGTGCTAATAAAAACATCGTGAAATTCGATTGTTTTTTGATTCACAAGACTAAAAACCAAACGTTTCGAATGTCACTAAAATAAGCGCTTGCCGATTAAGCAAAAAATAACACGAATCGATTATTTTTATTACCAGTGGACGTCATGAGCGATTCACGACATTCCGAGTGCTATATAAACGATTCATGTCGTCGTGAAAAAACCGCCGATATCCGCGTTACCTTCGTGACGCATAAATCGTCGAGCGTCGGGCACGTTGTCCTGCAGTCGGCCACGGCGTGGTCGGTCGTCGTTATTCGTTTGCCGCGAAAACCGTTTGGCAGTACATTTTTTATCTCTCGCCGCGGCTTTACCGAAGTTTTCCTCGGGATGCTCTCAAACGGTTCCGAGAAACGAACGCTCGCTGTGCACGATTAAATCATTCACAAAGACACCCCTAGAAAGGTCGGGAACTCGAGTGTTCATGAAAAAATATAAACTCATGTCGAGAAGTCGTACCACCGTTTGACAAAAAAATAAAAAAAATAAACTTAATCAACAAATAAATAATGAAAACCCAATAACGATACGATTTACACGGGATCGTGTCGTTGGTCGACGGACCGTTCGATTAGTTTTTCCAAACGTCGTGTTGCTCCACGACTCGAATGCGAATCGGTCTGGTAAACGAAACGTCAACGCGCTAAATTCCTCGTTGTACGCGACCGTGGGCGACAACACTTACATGCTCCTTGACACGGTTATACTCGACGCTCAAAGCGTACACGGCAACACGTCGTCAACGGTAAACGGCAAATATTTGAAGTATTTAAGAGCAAATAATCGTGTCGGGGTATACGTCTCTCTCGCTTGATATTCGAACGAGAATTCGATAAAAACGAGGCATCGAAGACTGTTTGGAGTGTTTCGACAAATAACCGTCGTCGGCAAGACGCTCGTGTGTGGTGTGTATCAGTGATTTGAGTTTGGCCGATCAATACGAACGATCACGATGAGCGGGATAACGACGTGTTTATCACTGAGCTTGATCGCCAGAGACATACGAAGTATAATAATTAATGTACGAGGGTGGGTCGGTGGGTAAGTTCCGATTGCGGTTTGTGAGCGGAGAAGTGCGAGTAGAGGCATGATCTCGACGGCGGCGTCGCGTAAACCAGTTCGGTCTGCGTCTGTCAGTACGCTGTGAGGGTTGATCGGGTGATTCTGCGCGCTCTAGTAATAAAATCAAATGGCTGCTGCGAGTGAAACCCCCGCTGCCGGCGTAATTGAAAGCCCGGCTTACCGTGAAGTGCGTGCTGTCATTAGTGGTGTGAATTAAATCCGGATTCTCCGAAAATCCGAAAAATCTGGATTTCGGATTTTGGATTTTAAGTTGTAAAATCTGGATTTCGGATTTTCAAATCCAAATTTCGAATTTTCGGATTTGAAAATCCGAATATTTGGGTTTCACACTGTGGAGTTCTGTATTCTAAAGCAGAAAATAAAAATTGTTCGTTATAAATTCTAATATAAAAAACCAACATTTTCTATTTTAAATAAAAAGCATTCATCGTTCCCCTCAGAATCTAAAATTATTTAAAATATTAATTCAATGTTTCAAAATCCGAAATCCGGATTTCGGGTAAAATCCGAATTTGAATTCCGAAATCCGGATTTTTATCCGAATCCGGATTACGGATTTCGAATTTCATAAATCCGGATTATCGAACTTCGGTAAATCCGGATTTTTCCCAACACTAGCTGTCATTCGCTTTCTAGGGGCGAAAAAAATTAATCCTGCAGAGGTTCATCGTGAGTTGTGTTCAGTATACGGAGAGAACGTCGTCAGCGACAGTGCGGTAAGGGAATGGTGCCGTTTGTTTGGTGAAGGACGCACAAATGTCCACGATGAGGAGAGAAGTGGCCGACCGTCTGCGGTAAACGACGATCTTGTTGAAAAAATCAACAAAACGGTTAGAGAGAACAAAAGATTCATCGTTACACAGCTCTCTGAGCGTTTTCCTCGGATCTCACGAACTATCATCTACGAAATCGTGAGTCAAAAGACCACAAAAGTTCGCGTCAACCGGTCGGGCTAAATGAACAGGCGGCCGAATTTTATTCAGTGGGAATTGAAAAACTTCTTTATAGGGACGACAAGAGCTTATATATATATCGGTGGAAATCATGTAGAAAAATAGTTGAATGTATGCTCTATAAATCGTATATAATAGAAAGTCTTTAAATGCGTTGAGTATTTTTTTTTTATACTAAAACGGAACTTACTTTCCGAACCGCCCTCGTACATGAGTTATTGTGGAAAACAGTGTTCTGATTGGCGAATCTAATTGAAAAACGTCTCAACTGTCATGACGGCAGACTGTCGACCGGCTAATTACTCGAAACCTTAATGCCGTTTGTGTTTTCGGGAATTGTTATTCTATTAAAACGAGTGTTCTGGACGCGTTTTCATAACGTTTGAATACTATGCAAATCCACTGTCGTTTTGTCCTCCACGCCGTTTTTGTCTTTGAACGTTTAATTATAATTTTAAATTATTTCGTTTTCTAAAATATCCGAGTGTTTATTTAAATGCTTCGCAAAAGCGTTCTTTGCAACGCCGGTATACACGGTGAACGCACGTCGTCGTATAATTCACGTTTAGAGATACTCTCGCGACGGAGGATTATAATTTATTCAAACACTGCTTAGGCGCATAATAGATTTACATCCGCCCGTCACACGCAATGATACACGGTTATGCGTGCGTGATATCGTTTTATTATGTTTCGGGAACGGAAATAAACCGTGAATATTTTACGCGATTCGTACGCGACGTGTAACGGCGTTCGCGGGAAAACGCATTCGGATCTCGCGTGTTCCGCCCGGGAATCACGAGGTTCAGCGTCCCGTGGCACGTTTATACGGTTAGGCTGCGTGACGTTTACGATCTCAGAGCGTATGTGGTCCGCTGAAACCAAATCGGCGTTTAAAAAACGAACATACGGCGAAAAAGCGGGTCCTCGCGTTTCACTTCCCTTATACAGTCACTACTTCGAAGCTATCCGATGTACGAACATAATACACTTTGACGTTATCATAAATCACTCGACACTAGAAAGCGACCATAAAACAAAAGAATTTGAAAAATCGGTTTTACTGGAATTTCCATTTTTTTTTTTTTTTGTCTCTGTTCATACAACATTTAAAAAAACACTACAAAGCTTGCTAAAAATGCAAAAAAAAAAATATTGTGAAAATTTTCGAATTATAGAATCGAAATAAAAGCATACGATCTTCCCATTAAGGCATATTTCACGTTTTAATGTCTAATGTGATATCATTGATCAATAAAAAAAAAAAAAAACTAGCGGTGCCACCAACGTATTTATATGCCTGGAAACGACTAAACTTTCGAAAAACATAATAATTGTAAGTACAAGTGTAAAAGTTTGCAAACACCAGCACATACAAATATCCGTTGTTGAAAAAACGAATTTGTCATAATTTTCACCGTTCGCTCGGTAATTTTCTGGCAAACTACTGGAAACGTGCCAAAATTGCAAGTCTAACATTTACATGTATATATATATATGTACACATGTACACACACATACCACATCTTCGGTTTGAATTCGTAGAGAATACGGGCAGAGGTCTTATGGACGTGGTTCCTGACCCGAACATACGGTCGTGGTGGAACGAAAAAACTCAAATTTGTAACTCGGTTTGTAATGATGGACATCGCTATTGAAAAACAATAATTGTCCGTATCGTTTACACACGAATATTGATTTTTTTTAGATTCTGAGTGAAGCGAAGGATCTTATGGTTTTACAATGATGTTTATTTTTTTTATTTTTTATTTTTTTTTATTATTTTTTTTTTTTCTGTAAACACTTTTTCGTATAGAAATCCTTGTCCAAAAGTTTCGTCCAGCGACTTTTTAGATTCAAAATTGAACTGAGATGGTACTTTAAAGAGGTCATTTTTCCAAAATCTCCATAGTTTTTCCAGTAATCAAGAATAGCGATCGAAAAACTGAGTAAAAACGGTAAAATCGGTAAAAATCCACCATAAACGAGATTTTCACTGTTCAGATTTTAGGTATTTAGTCATAAATCGAAAAGTATTGAAGCTAGAAACTTGAAAATTTTATCCAATATCAAATACATACTTTTTTATATTTGACAACATTTTCAGAACAATTAAAGCACTTTTGACTTAAATATAGAACTTTTAATTTACCAAATTGTTTGAAAGTTTTTATGTAATATAATTTTAAATATTTGACAAAAAGTTCTGAAAATTTAATATGACCTTACTCATATACCTACCTAATTATCCTAAAAAAAATTCAAAAATCGTGAGTCAGGATTTTTTTTTATACACACTTTAATAAATTATTATAACTCACCAAAAATTATACAAATAACCGTAAAATACGTAAACAGTATTTAAATAATAATATATTATATTACACTGAAGCTTTGCTCAGAATCGTTTTATACTAAAGAAATGAGTCATCATTTCTTTAAAACTTAATACATTCATCACCAATATCTTGTCCGAGGACCGAAGGGACGAAGGACGAACTTGTACCACCATCATCTCACTTACCAGCTTTTTTAATTTTATTTTTTGGAGAAAATAAAACACCGTACCGAGGCGTACGGTTGGTTCCCTCGTTTTGCATTCGAGTGTGAATCGCACCCAAACCACAGTCGGATATTATCATTATTATTATTATTATGATTATGATTATTATTATACGACATTGATAAAACTTTCATGAAGTCGGACGACATTAGGGACGGGAAAATTACAGACGTGACTCCGCCGCGTGCCGCAGATTCGGATCGGGAGCGGCTAGGTGAGATTTTAGGCTCAGAACGACTTTGTTTTCACAAGGCGTTCGCAAACACCGCCTAGATCAAAGGCCTTTCTCATTTGCCCCGCTCGAGTTCACCGCTTTGTATATTTTCACACTCGCAGCCGTCGCGGCCGTGCTCATACGATATGTATACGCGTGCGGCGATATCATACGGATCTTAATGGAGATCTCTTTGACCGTGTGCGCGCGCACCTCCGTGTTCGCGTTGTACAATGCGGGCCAGTTTAAAGGATTATGTTATTATTATTGTTATTATTATTACGACCCGAGGTCGGGTTTTATCCGCGGTGCCAATCTAAATGGCATTTCCGAAAAAAAAAGGACTTAGAGCCCGAGAAAAAAAAAAGAAGAAAAGTCGACTATCTGACATTTTGTTTGTTTTGTTATTATTATTATTATTATTATTATTATTATTATTATAATTTTCTAGTGAGCGAGAGAGAGAGAAGTTTTCTCTTTTTCATTAGCATTTTTGCCCCGTCCCGGACCCGACATATTGCAGTCCGCGGATGACTGATGATCGTCCCGCTGCGACGCCGCACGTCGGTCTCTATTCATTAAAACGCCATCTTGGCAAGTATGCAAATCCCCGCTGTAATCTACACGGCCGGGCTAAAACGTTTTCGCGGAACAAAAACAACGGCGATATCTCCGCCGCCGTCGGTTTCGCGGACGCCCTTTTCCACCGCGCCGCTCGGCATTTTCCACGGGTTAAAAGGCGTCGC
This sequence comes from Therioaphis trifolii, assembly GCA_027580255.1. Lineage (NCBI taxonomy): Eukaryota > Metazoa > Arthropoda > Insecta > Hemiptera > Aphididae > Therioaphis > Therioaphis trifolii. Next base: position 36,005,987 of record CM050408.1, on the reverse strand, counting down.
GTCCACCTCGGGACAAAAACCGACGACGACGCCGCGGCGCGTCTTCTCCCGGCGACGAGACGTTTGCACTCTCTACCCACGACCCCCGTCCACCCTTCTCCACAGAGAGGGCAATCGTAGGGCAATAATAATAATAATTTTTTATTTATTTTTTCATTTTTATTGTATTTTAAATCGGTAAAGATTACTAGGCCTCACTGAGTTTATGCTCGTGTGCAGGTCTAAGAGTTATCTTATATACAATACATTTAAATTTAACATTTTCTCCTTAAATACCTACTCAAATACACGATAAAAATCAACTACAGAAATACAATAATATAGGAAATATAAGAACAGCAAATATAAATAAACAATGTTAGTGTAAAAACAAATTAATCTTGATACTTCAATATAGTAGCATCGTATTCATGGTGAAGCCATTACAATGGGTAATGTATTTTTTTTTTAATGAAGAGACATATTAGCCACTTCTTTGGGCATTGTTTTATGTATATGTGTCCCAACGAAATCATACATTTTATGACATCCAGCTTTTTTTGGGAAGTTTTAGCGAATAGTTATTAGAAGCATATCTAGTGTAAAATTTGTGATTTACAGAGAATAACAGGTTATGTTTTTTTAGGAAAATGGTACGGGTTTTTATGTATAGTTTATTTATATTAAGTTCATTAAATTCTTCATATCATTTTTTTGTGGGATATCTCAATATAATACTAATAATAATAACGATATAATAATAATAATAATAATAATAATAATAATAATAATATATCGGTATACTACTGTAACGCCCCCTCCTCAAAAGTCACACGTTTGGTTTACTTTAAGTATTTTGTTAATTTGTACGAGGTCTCTGGGACTGGACCCCGGTGTGTAATACTTATAAACGCTGCAGAGCAAGGTCATCTCATATTATAAAAGTACAAAGACGGCATAATACGATTAATTGATACATTGACATAAATACGATATTGATATGATGAATATCGAGTAGGTGAGCACTGTGGATGTTGCTTGAGAATTATGCTGTTTGATGTCCGATGGCTCGTCTTCCTCACTCACTGCCACTCTCTGACTGTTACTTTTCCAACTTAATTTATATACACACACCGAAAACCCCTGGTCAGCATTCATTCATGGCCTCGTTGCCGTTCCGCACACTCAACATATTAGCGACTATGGACTATATGTACGATGTTTTGTAAATAACTATCGTTACACTACCTCGGGCGTGACGTGAAATAATATCGCGTGGTACCGTTTTCTCTTGCAAAGGTGCGAATCGTTTATTTATCACCAGCCGCCGCTCGTTTTATGTGGAAAAAATAAAATAATAACTAATTAAAAATAAAATAATAACTAATTAAAATAAAATAAAATAATAAGGAACTACTATATACGACATAGATGCACGACTCACAGTGTGATTTTAAAGCCTAGAGGAAGAGGGCCAGTGTTCAAAAGTTTAAAACTCTGAATTCTAGTGGAACCAGAGTGAAAGAAAAAAAAAATTCTCCGAAAACACAAATGACCGACATTTATTCCGATTTATCATCTACTAATTGCGTTCGTCATAGTAGGTATTTTCACGTGAAATAATTTCAAAACTATAATACATTTATAAAATTCTGTCTTTTAATCATTAAATCATAGACATTAATACGCTAAATTTACGTTGCACGCAAATCCGTCGAAAAAATATTAAAAAACGGCATATTGCAATGCTTCTTCGTGTACAGTATTAATTGTCTGGCTAAAACACACCGATTAGTTTATTTATTATACACGATAGAGACAAGTATCTGATTTTTATTTCTACTACGATAAATAATTAATAATAGAAAAATAAGAATTTCTGTAGTCATTTTTGTTTTTAAATTCTAAAAATTAACACGGTTCAGAAGGTTCAGAATCCTTGCACGGGCCACTAGTTAACCATACCTGATACACGGTGATATTGTTGCGTTATTCAGTGAATAAATGTTCGCTTCGTTCGAACTCGGTTGAAAAACGCTCCTATTCTCTTTTCGCTTTAAAAGGATACCTACGAACAGCAATTAAAAGTACAAAAGTGTAGGAGAACATGGGTTACCTGAAAAATCGTTGCCAGTACTACGCTGCAATACTCTCAAAATTTTCGATGCATATATCCCCTGACATATTGGTTCGACAGAAAAAACGTTTTAAATCAAAATTTCTAATACGAGTTATTATCTTTCGTCAAATTCTATATTGAATAATGGTCGCCGTTTAAGCAAACTAACTAAATATGAAAATTATTTGAAGTAAAATAATTGTTATTTCTGTAAAGATGTGTAATTGATTCTGTTTTTTTGAATAGTCGGTGAAAAAAAAAATTAAAATATATGCTCATTACACAGAGCCAAATCGCTTTGTCCAAAAGTCCGTGTGACATCTTGTGCAGTGCGTAAAAATTAAAACTAACATTACACAATATACCGTACCCGGAGACGAACAAATCACGGATATCGCCAAGAATTGAAGCTTGTTAAATGATATCCTCCGCCGACCACCGCTTAAAGTTCGTACGAAAAATAAAAGTACAATAACACTTACGTTTATTCCTAAAAGAAAACCTAGAGTGTTTACATAAATTATAAAAGATACCGTTATTTATTCACGAGTACGAAACGCACGCACGGTACAGTTTAGCCTAATGCACCCATACATTCTACTGCAGTATATTACAGTGTTTGATAAAAAAAAAAAAAAAAAAAACGACGAGGGGAGTGCCATTTTTTGTCTCTCTTTGGGCATCGAAATTGCTGTATCACGCTCTGCAGTTCGCGCTTATAACTTACTGGCGGAATTATCCGTCACTTTCAGGTACGAGTATAACACAAATTAATAATAATAAAGTATATTTGATAACATTTACGTGTTCAAGTTTTCAATAATTGTTGGTTCACATGTTTCACAATGGTTTCAAATTGATCCAAGTCAATAAGTGCGTCTTGTACACGTGTCAAAATGTTTTTTTATGAAACGCACACGTTCAGACGAATATGAGACAAAAAGAAAAACCGAACTCTGTAGCTTCATCGGTGTCCATCGTTAAAAATAATTATTTATTTGAAAGATAAATATTTTCTAATTTTGTTTAAATACAAGATCGGCGTTTTCAACTTTAGTATTATCCGTCTTGTTTTTAATATAAATAAGAATACTATGCAATATAACCACGACGAAATGTTTAGACAACTAAAATTACAAATTATTTAACAATTTCAAATTATCGGGATTGATTAAATTATTATTTTAACAATGTAATCGAATATACAAAGTACGGATCATCGTGTAGCGTGAAGACGTACGAGAGAAATATTCACTCGTTTGACCACGGATTATTTATGCAATTTGCCATAGACACTCTAGCGTCCATTCATATTTGCACGACATCTATGTGTTACGGGCAAAAGTCGAAATCGGGCAAACCTCAGAAATGCCCGGGCAAAACGCGAACTGCCCACAGTCCTTGGGCAAAATGTTATATTTCGGCTTTTGACCGGGCAAACCTAGTTATGACCAACCTCATTTGGGCAAAACTGCCGTAACCGTTTTCTGACTTTTATCGTAATGGCAAAACCAAATAATCATAAATATTAAAAATAATCTTAAAATAAATATTATTGTACAAATATAATTGAATACACTTAAATAATAATAAAAATATAATGATATTAAGTACTCGAATAAAAATAAACAAATAATATTAAGTATTCTTATAATGTTAAAATGAAGAATTAAAACAATTAATAAATTTAAACCTCATTGGTGCAAAACCGTAGCGTCATAAATAACTGAACTATATTAAATACAAATAAATAATAATCATAAAATATTGCAAAAATAAAATTGAATTTGTTGTGTTTTTGTTTACATATTTCACATAACTGTAAATATAATAAAATTATATCCCTGGTAATATTTTTGTATTTTTGTTTTATTGAATGCTCCATTCGGTTTCGACCACCATGACCACAATTTATATGAGCCATGTGCAATATATCGAACATTTCATTGCATTTTACAAAATAAATAATGTCACCATTGGTTTTACTTGGTGAAACTATTAACTTTTTAGACTCACCGATTGTGAATACGTCAAATCTATTTATTCTCCTGTATTCGCTCGTTGTTTTCTTTGAATTAACCTTCGCTTGTTCTACCTCTTTTATGAGTTCATCGTATCTTGTTTCACTTATTAGAGCACTACATTCACTCTTTGTAATTTCATTAAGTTTTAATTCAAATTTAGTTTTAAAATCAGACACACACATTTCGTAAGCCATTGCTAAAGACGTACTAATATAAGCTCACAAAAATACGAACTACAGTACAATATACAATTATATACAGTAACAATATTGTACCTTTTAGATAAGGTGTATTTTATGAACCTTTAATATAACGAGTTGATAAAATAAAATAGCAGCGATAAATATACAAGATACGCATGGTCATCTATAATCGTAATAAAATCGTACGATAAAAATCCTATTTTTATTAAATATTAGCGAACGTATTTAAGACTATACGGTTTTGCCCAAATGAGGTTGGTCATAACTAGGTTTGCCCGGTCAAAAGCCGAAATATGACATTTTGCCCAAGGACTGTGGGCAGTTCGCGTTTTGCCCGGGCATTTCTGAGGTTTGCCCGATTTCGGCTTTTACCCGTAACATATGTATAAATATAGATATATTTTAAATTGCGGTCAGCCCGCGGTTTATTGGTGACCGTAGATCAGCCTCTATGTCCGGAAAATTAACGATGATAATCAGCTGAAATTAGCCTCAATCTGATAGGCATTAATAATTCATCAAGTAGTGTTCACACTATCTGGCTACCAGACCTCCAAAACTGAATAGTAGTACTGATAGCGATAAATATTATTTCATTATAAGTACATTACATCTGATTTTTCTGTAAATGGTAATAATTTCTAGATTTAATTTTAATTTTTATGGCTACGCATTTCAATTTACATAAAAAAAAAAAAAGTGTCTTCAAAACTTAAAACACTTACCCGGTTAATCCAGACCGACAAATCAAAAACATTTGAATCGTAATATTTTTTTGAAAAAACTCATTTAAGTAATATAATATATTACAAATAACTAATAATAAGTACAATACACTTTAAACGGTAATATAATAATGCAGCTTTTTTTTAGTGCTGAACATTAAATTAACAATGAATAATTATTAAAACCAACGTTTTAGCTATTTTTATGATAAGAACTTTAATTCAAATAAATGTACCTACCTTAAACTTGTCTTCCAAACAAAAAAATATAAATTATTTTTCATGATATTATCACATAACATATTGTTATAAACTTATAGCTAATGCTTAAATAGTTATGAACCGATGATACGCTATAAATAATACAGTTGAATTGATTATTGATTCTGAAAAAAAATTTGAGCGTATCAATAGCGTCACATCAGCCGAACAACAAGCCAATGATCTGTCATCATATCGTGTTGATTCGTTTTATGGACTCTCCAGACGCAGCGACGAAGGGATAAAAGTGTTGCACTCTCGATACTGTCCGCGGAGACCTTTCGACGCGAATCGTTTCTCGACCATTTTCGCTTCATCTCTCGCCACTGTATTCGTTTGACAGAAATACCGCTACAGACGCACCTTCGTCGCAATATCCATCCCGTTTTATATACATTTTTTCCTTTCCCCCCTGTACGCTAAGTGAACGCAATAATAAACTGGCTCGACTAACCGTCGAATTTAGCGAGCCGAATCGGAATCTCCCGGTGAGGCGCGCGCGCGCCCAGCAGACCTCCGAGGAAGTACAGTTATACCTACGCGTGCGCGTGCGTATAATAATGTATATGTTACGGGCAAAGTGGAAAATACTTAAATAGTTTACAATTCACATTGCCCAATATGCATCGGACAGTGTGTACAATGCCCGGGCATTGTATACAATGCCCGAGCATTATACACATTGCCCGAATTTTCCACTTTGCCCGTAACATATATATAGAAAACACAGAGGGGACGGGGCGGGATAGCGTTGTATAAATCGCCATCGGTGTACGTGATCGTATGTTTTATTCCTCTTAGCAGACGGCCTTTAAATAATACATCGGTAGCTTTTTATCGGCGTAAATATTTGATTATAACCAGCGGCGTTCGTCGGATAGACGACGCGAGAGGTAGGTGCAAAAGGAACACGTGTACTCGTGCGTGTGTATTTTTATTTATTCGTGTGTGTGTGTGTGTGTGTGTGTGTGTGTGTGTGTGTGTGTGTGTGTGTGTGTGTGTGTGTGTGTGTGTGTGTTTAGAAAAAAAGATAAAACGACGCAGAGACCATAATCATAACAGTTGGTATATTATAATAGATACAACATCTTATTCTGTATAGCTACTCAGGCCCCCGGTGAGATGATAATAATAACGACGACACTAAACGCGACGTTCAGCCGGTCGTTTACGCGTATCGCAAAAAGGCCGATTTCTCGCGCATAATAAAATACCCACGTCACCCGGTTCGGAGCCACGGCAATTGTTCAAAACGTCATTCGTCCCTCCTATGCGGTTTCGGACGATGATTTAAAACGGCCCGCGAGAACCTGTCGTAAATATTATGCCACCTCGGTTTTCGAAGGCCACGCCGCCGTCCGACACGGACCGAAAACTCCGCGCAAAGCGATTAAAACTATTAAGCGCGACACCGGATCGACCGACACCGGACGCGGCTTTAAGACTGTGCGATTATTTTTTTTTGTCCGTAATAATCGATTAATATATTAGTTTAATAATGTTTGATTATAATCAATTAATCGATTATTTCATTTGTCATCGAACAATCGATTAATAATCGAATAATCTAACTATAGAATGGGTATTTTAATAACAGTAGTAATCAAATAATAATACTATTTAAAGTTTGATTATTGAGGAAAAAAAGAACAAATTATCAACCACAAATCTAAAAAAATAACCGCCGTTTACCTTAGGTCAGCCTTGTCTTAAATCTAAAAATAAAATAAAATGTATTTAAAACGCTGGTTTAGGGTCATTATTCATAGATAAAAAAAATCAGTGCAATCATACTACGCCTGGAAAGTTTATATAACATTCAAGTCCATAACTTAATTGTCGACTAACGTGTCGACAGTAGCGTCCGGAGTAATGTTTTACGTTTCGACCGGCGGCATTGAACGTGTTAAATACTCGTTGATTCGAATTTGGGGATTCGGTTATTTCGAAAATTCGGTTATTAATCGATTATTCGATATTTTTAAATGTTTTAAATATAATCGATCAATCGAATAACCGATGATAATAATCGATTAATCGAAATAGTCTACGCGGTGTAGGGGACGGGGCGCGCCCTCGGATCGGAGAAAAACCGTGAAAAACGACCGAGTGGTCGACTCACACGCGTGTGGTCTGGCCTCTGCGTGCACACGTGCGATGTTATCGTTCCCCCCCGACGACAAACAAACCGAAATCCCGTGTGCACACAACAACGACGACGCCCTCCCGTCCGGAGCGAACGTTTTTGTTTTTTTGAATATTTCCACGATAATAACGATGTTACGTTCGTAACGTTATCTGTCATCGCGAGTAATATTTTATAACGACGACGGTGCCTCGTGCTGGATGTAAAAGGAAAAAAAAATGGTTAAAAGGAAGAGAAAAAAAAACGGTTCGCAACGATAACGTTGACAGAGGAGAACTAAAGACAGGTACTCGATTCGAATAAAATATGTCCCGTGTTCGATAAACTCGTCGGTTCGTCTCCGCCTGCGGCGAACCTTTTTTAATATTAAAAAAAAAAAAATCAAAGGAATAAACGTTTTTATTTTACTAACGTACCGTAAAGTCCAACGTATGTATTTTTTAAAATTAAAAAAACAGAAAGCTATTGAGATTTTTTTTTCAAAAAAAAAATTAATTTATTTATATTATGGCGTATACTTTTAAAAGACAGTTTTCATTTTTCAAGCAAAAACGGGACCTCTGTCATCGTCGGTCAAGATAGTCCGTCGTACACGTGAATTATTCGCACAGAACGATTACGGTCGTCCGACTCCACGACGACGCCTCTCACTCTACTGATCTACGTATATTATATTTTTGTAAAACTCACCAATCCGTCGTCCGTCGCCACTCTCGCGGTTGCCCTCGGCTACAGCCTCACCCGTCCCACGTGGTCTTAAATTCATCTTTTCAGTCACGACTCAATCGAACCGAATGGCGGCTGTCATACGGAATACCGCATGACATTTTTTCAGGTTCAAAGTACGCCAACAGATCACGTCGGGCTGGCTACTACTAATAACGTATGATCTACACAAAAATTGCCACGCCGGGCATATAAGTATAAATATATAGAGGCTGAGTCAGATCTATTTGACAATAATTGCAATATCTATTTTTATATTCATTGTTTTCAACTTTTTAAAAAAAATTAACGTCGGTGGAGCGCTACAACAAATTCGTATTTAAATATTTATTTTTATTTTTAGAACTCAAATTTAAAAATTTTATACTTTGCTGTACCGTTCGGTTAAACGGATTTTGAGAAAAATATTGATACTTGAAACTTTAAAAAAAGTTAATCAATTAATTTTCTTCGATATTTTTATAATTTTTGAAATTCGAAATCTTTTTTTTTCTCGTGTAATGGCACTCTGTCTCTCAAGCACAGAATTCCGATATTGATTTCAACTATTTATTCACCTCAAAATTCAAGTACCTACTCAAATCCTTTTAAGTAAAGCACAGAAGACTTTTTTTACTTCTCCAAAGTTTTTTTAGGAGATATTATTGTACACCAAAATCAACTAAATGGCAGTTCAAAATTTAATTTATCCCAAGACTTTCGTTGTCACTCGTAGCTATCGTATTCTATTATGATTAATTAAAATTGATATATTTTATCACTATCGATCACGGAAAGATTGAGTGAAATCACTGACTTATTAACATTATTTTGTTGTCAAGCAAGTATCACGATAATTATACAAAAAAAAAAAAAAAAATTAAAATAATGAATAGAAAAAAGTTATTGCATTTGTTAAATATACCCGACTTACCCTGTTTATGTAACATGTATCATTTCTATATCGAAGTTCAAGTATGAATTCATAACTTTAAATTGGAGCCTTAACGACGAGGCAAACCAGATATGCATTTATATTTAAGGATTTACTTACGTTCCAGAATGAGTCATATTTGCTCCCTCCGTCGTGGTCCGCCCCTTTCCCCGTGTTCGGAAATACTGTTACCAAAGATATCCAAACAATTGATGATAAATTGTGTTTTCTTCGATCCCAGAAATTTCGATATTGTCGTTGAGTCCTATTGAAATTATTTTAAATGCACTTATATAATAGCATGTAAATTAGTCTAAAAAATAATTATAAAAAAAAAAAAAATTATAAAAAAAAAAATTATAAAAAAAAAAAAAAACGATAAATATGGTAGACGATTTATTTAGATATCTCTAAATCTGCCAGTGAATCGTCACGTATCCATAACGGGCACGATTCCGATTTAATGAATTTGAAATTTTTTCACGTCGGCGTACTTATTGTTTTAATCACTCGAAATAGGGGAAATTATAAAAAACCTAAAATTCAAAAATCGTGACTCAGGATTTTTTTTTATACGCACTTTAATAAATTATACGATTTTTTACGATATTGTCTGATTTCTTTTAAGTTTATTTCTAATGAAATATTGTATATTTGTTAGAAAGTTCTGAAATTTTTTTAAATTTATTTTGATTTTTCGATTGAAATGTGTATCTTATAACATTTTTAATATTTGTTAAAAAGCTCTGAAATATCAAAATGACCTTACTTAAATAACTATACTTTTTTGAATATTCTAAAAAAAAATTTGAATATCGTTAGTCAGAATTTCTTTTAATACATGTTTTAATAAGTTAATATAAATTCGTATACGAAAATATTGGCTGTTTTTACGTAAATTTTCTGCTTAAAATCTGTTTAAAACTTTTTTGGTGTATCTGATCACAATAAAACTTGGAACATAGATATAAAAACATTTTTCGAATCTTTTGGTGTCAGAAAATTTCTAATGAGTTATAATTGTTATAACAATTCAAGTTTAAATGAGTTATATATAATTGAATATTTTATGAGGGTTTGATTACAAAAAAACTCACCAAAAATTATACAAATAACCGTAAAATACGTAAACAGTATTTAAATAATAATACAGTAAAACTCGCTTAAGACGCTCTCGCTTAAGACGCTTTCCCGCATAAGATGCTGTTTTTAGTCGGTCCCTAGACATTTCCTATACTAATCAATATAAAAACACCTGTTAAGACGCTCAGTTTTTCTCTGTCTAATCGGGAAAAACGATCTTTTTTTCAGCAGATTACGATAAATTTTAGTAGTTTTATGAAAATAAAAATAGAATTTTTAGTATTATACGTGTTCTTATCGTTTTATTAAAAAAACAAAAGGATATTGCTAATGAACTGGGGATACCTCCTTCCACTTTAAGAACTTTATTGAAAAACAGACATGAAATAAAACAAAGCAGCTTGTTAGGTGGCAGCAAACGACAAAAATTAAAGCACGGGAAGTATGAAGAGTTGGAAAATATTTTATTGGAGTGGTTTCAACAAGCTCGTAGTTTAAATCATCCAATAAATGGAGGTATAATCACGGAAAAGGCGATGGAGATTGCCGCACGTCTCAACTTAACCGAATTTAGTGGATCGACTGGTTACTCGATATTTCAACCACATCATTTTGTTTCATTCCCGCATAAGACGCTTTCCCGCTTAAGACGTTCTAGAGAGCTGGTCCCTTAAAGAGCGTCTTAAGCGAGTTTTACTGTATATTATATTACACTGAAGCTTTGCTCAGAATCGTTTTATACTAAAGAAATGAGTCATCATTTCTTTAAAACTTAACACATTCATCACCAATATCTTGTCCGAGGACCGAAGGGACGAAGGACGAACTTTCACCACCATCATTTCACTTACCAGCTTTTTAAAAATTATTTTTTTTAGCGTGTTTAAAAAAATAATTCAGCTTAACTTGTATTTTGAAACAGTATTCATAAGTTCCTCTATCCGTGTGTGTGTGTGACATTTACAGATTAACGTAAAGGTATTATATTTAAAAAATACATTATTGAATCTTAGATTCGTCAACTTACCCAGGTCTCCCCTACGATTTCTCCTCCGCCGTCGCGTATATCCGTTCTGCCGGCGTTGACTCGCTCGCGTGCAGACGGTTTCGTTGGTGCACTCGAAATCGATCGAATATTACACGGTCGTACGATAATAACGATAATCCGACAACACACGGCGGGGCCGTAGGAACTGTGCAGCCCTACGAGCGTTCTGCGCGCGTAACGAATTCGCTGCGGTAAACAACAATTATTAACCGAACGATATTCTCGGGTGACGACCGCTCGCCGGCATATCGGGGCGTTTTAAAGTTTGCCGTGCAGCACTGTCCAAACATCACGGCGGAACTAATTTATTAGTAGATGATTCGAAACGTTCTCGTCGACGAGGACGCTCGAAAGATTTACATAGAGTACATATTACGATCATACACACACACATACACACTCGTGGAACACTATATCGGCGTGTGTGTGTGTGTGTGTGTGTGTGTGTGTGTGTGTGTGTGTGTGTGTGTGTGTGTGTGTGTGTGTTTGTGGGCATGTGTATGAGTATATGTGTTCACCGCGTAACCAAAGGATTTGTTCGTGGGGAGGGGGGTGTTTTAGTTCTAAACGCTGATCGATTTCTTGAAAGTTTTGACCTCTCTCCTCCTCCGACTCGAGATCACAACAAATCGCAATTACGACTATAGTATAAAAACAACGGACATTTCAGATTCTGAGTGAAGCGAACGATCTTATGGTTTTTCCAAATGTCGTTACATCGAGGCCTAGACGTCCGATATATTTTCTGTCGTTAAGAGCAGCTGAAAATGTGCAAACGTATATATGTAATTGGTACACTTCAAAAGTTCACTTTCACTTGGGATAAAAATTTTTAACGATTAATAATGTTCACTTAACGAAACTAAAATGGCCGACAAAAGGTAAATTAGTACACCTTTAATATTCGCCCCGAAAAAAATTTCAACTTTATACCCGACCGTCGACAATTCATTTATTTTTCACACAATCAGTGTTCAGGAAGGGAAGTTCTATACCATAATATGCTTTTACACCCATCAAGTCATAAAGCTCAAAAGCTGCTCAACTGTGTGTGTGTGTGTGTGTGTGTGTGTGTGTGTGTGTGTGTGTGTGTGTGTGTGTGTGTGTGTGTGTGTGTGTGTGTGTGTGTGTGTGTGTGTGTGTGTGTGTGTGTGTGTGTGAGAAACATATGACATCTTATATCCATGTTCGTGGTAACTACAACTACTCGGTTATACATAGTTACGAGATGCACTGCTGATTATTCATGATATATTTACCGTAACTTTTGACCTGTTAAAAAATAACGTGCATTCATTTATTTTAATTTCTAATATGTAGTGTATTGAACCAATCGTTTTAGAACCGTAGGCACATACATAGGAGAGGACTGTCGACCGCTGAAAACCCCATTTAGAATCCAGAATATTCAGCGCGTTTGTGAATAAGTTCTCCTGGCTGTACCACAGAATATAATAAATCAGAATGGACACTGATAAGAATTTACACAGGCAGCACGGGACTGCGGCAAAATCAGTCGCCATGTTTTCGGATGCGATTTTATCATTGTATATACTATGACATGCTATCTGTGATATGCGCTCTGAGAATTTTTCAGATCGTGTTATCGTGAATGCATACTTTTTTAATTTTAAATGTGCAATTTTGGCAAATTAATTATTTTAAACTTTTTATGCGTATCGTACCATTTTATATAAAATGGTGCTTAAGTGTATTGTTAAAACGTGTTTGAATTCAAAAATTGGAAAAACAATTGGAAAATATGCATTTATGGAATAAAAACAATGTTACGAACAAAATTTAAAATTTAAATTAGGTATATGAGACTAAAAATGTACACTCGTGTCTTCCTGTTAGTATACATTAATAAAACTTTAATTTTCTTGAGGTCTTCTATTTTCAACAAAAGTATATGAATTTCAATATGCACTTTCTAAAAAAATGCGCAAATGCTTAGAGCTCCGAGCCTTGGCAATATTTATACTATAGATTTGTGATAGTACACAACTAGTAGGTAATTTTATTACAGCTGTTATTATTATTATTCTGTGGTAATGTCTTGAATGAGGGAACGTCATAAGCGTAACACGCTACATCTGACATCGTGATATTCTACTAAGACTGTGATTGATATTGATATGAATTATGAATTGATATTTTATGTACATAATATGATGATAACATCGCATCCGAAAATATGGCGTCTGATTTTGTGATAACGGCTAGTGTCCACCCCCTGGCTGTACTGATCTCGTTTCGAAAACCGCATTCGACCATGACGTCAGTACCTCATCAATATTGTTATTATCACCGATTCGACCGATTGCCAAATCGACTGTCGGTTCAAAAACAATCCGGTACCACAATAATATAGTATCATCGCATAGTGTATCGTTAGTCACGCGAACGCGTTATTGCACGAATCTTTGTTTACCCGATTACCCGACTATCAGTTGACAAACAGTCATTCGTAACTATAACACCGTCGTCGATTCGACGACAATATCGTTTCGCAACGAACAAAACGCATTAGTTCAATAATCTCGACTCCGGACGACGATATTAATATGTGCGTCCGAAATAATTACGACGTACAACACGACAATATCTGCCGCGATAATTATCATAACTATTATACTAGTATAGTGCAGATGTTTCCGACGTGTATTGACTCACAGCACTCAATATTAGTGTATACTAAATCGACATTTATATTTTACGACTTGGGTTTTCATTAACCAGCTACAAACACTTTAAGCAAACGTTATATAACGCAAATATTATATTTCATGAGAAAAAAAATGTATATATTTCAAGCATAAACAATGTCTTAAACTTCTGATATTTTTTCATAAAGGCATTCTTAAGAATGCATGCAATATATGTGTGATTGCTTTGGGTTTCAAAATAATTTCACGCACCCTCAATTCGATTTTCGATTTCGATTGAGGCGCCCTAGTTAAGAATGATTATACGATAATGTCACAAATATATTGTCTGAAAACAACAAAAGCGCCCGACGATTGTTATACGAAATAATTTACAATCCAAGTGTAAAACGACATTCCGAATCGGGTAAGTATGATGCGTTAGTATTGTTATTTCGATTCACTAACCCCGACTTTAAGTATCAAAATTATTTCGCCTCGAGATAATTTCTATCATTAAAGAAACATTGAGTAGTAGTTAGTAGTTATGTGTCGTACTATTTACACGACTGAGTACACTCGGGTATTGTAACATAATATAAGTATATAATAAGTACACTATTGGCATTGGCATTTACAAGATATACCGCGTATCAGGTATTGCCCCGCCAGAAATAAGGAGGAGCGTAGCAACGGACTTAGAAAGAACAAAACAATTAAAATACGAAAGGCATCGCATGTTTAAGTACGAAGCTCAAAGAACAAGACTCAAATCTCGACATAGCTATTTATCCATTCGGCGACAGAACTAAAAGACCCTTCACACCAAGCTAGACTAAAAAGACGGAAAGATGAAACAAAGCTAGACGATCCTATCCAACCTACCACCTGGCAAAGATCTAAAGTGGAACATATGGAAAACCACAAATAGAATGAGAGGAGGAGTAGCTAGAACAAAATGAAACATGGTGAAATGGAGGCTTAAAAATGAAGATGACAAGTGTGACTGTGGTGGACGCAAGACAGATGAACACTTGCTCATCTGTACCGAAAACCCGATAATGTGCACTAAGGATGATTTAATTCAAGCGAACCAAAACGCAATAGACTTAGCCACACATTGGATACAATACAACATCTGACCAAGTTACCAACTGTTAACTATCACTTATAATAATAATTTATGACTACCGTGTACACATAATGTATCTATTGGTTACCTGTTATTTTTATTTTATTTTATTATTTAAACAACCTTAAATGTGAATTATTGACAATTATAACCGGACACGAGAAGAAGAGATAAGTACACTCGGATACTGTGCGCACGATTTTTGTTAAATTCTAATCGTATGATTCACTTACATCGCTTATCAATTTTTATTGAATGTAAACATCATAGCATCGTTTTATGAGTGCCGTATGTCGTATTTTGCGCATTGTTCAAAGTATTTTTGACCATAAGAGAAAATAGACGGTTTTTCTAAAGAATTTCTTGTCGAAATTCCCAATTTTCGTATTTTTGACGGACCGGTTCATCTGGATATCTCGTTTTTATCCTCTAATATTGGATTACGTAAAAAATTATACATGTTCGGTAGCGGTGACCGCGGCTGCAGCGTCGTCGACTCAGCAGTCAAATATACGTATATTTGACACTGGCAGTCACCTGACTTTTCACCGATGCATACAGCTGAAGACGTCCACCACATTTTTTTTTTTTTTGTCTCTCTCGACGTGACACACCGGTCCTTGCAAAAAAATCACGTGGTTGTTCGCTCATCGTAACACACGTTGTCGAATCGTCCGTCGTCTACACGTTAGTTTTTGTCATCGTTGTCTACAAAGTCCATTTCGGTCGTTGTTGCCGACCGCACGGAGTCTGCATCAGGTCGGGATTCAATTCATTACATTTTACTTTTTACATTGTTAATCTATTTATATTTTCACTTGTGCGCCCTTAAGCTTATTGTTTTTTTTTTATTATTTGTTCCCCCCCTCCATTTCCTTTAGATCGTAAGCCTATTTAGTGTACATATTTTTTCTTTCGAAATTAATACAGTCCACTTCAAATCACGCTTGTTATTTGACTGTTTTTCTCACACTGATAAATCCTTACCGTCTTCCACACGTCTACATCGACACTGTCTTGCTCTCTACTTTCTCGAATCAAGAATGTCGTGTACAATACATTTTAGATTTACTGTTTTAGAGCCTTCTCACGATCAATATAAACATTGACATCGTGTATACAGTTTGACTTGTTAAATTTGAATTAAACTCTGAAAAACATGAAAATAAATGTCGAGGGCGCTTAATCCTCTCAGGAGTGCCACTGATTAAGGGCGATATAATGTTTTTACGGTCTCGCGTATTCGACATTTCGCTATTCGTTATAGCTCGATTTATCGACTACTGACACTCGTACAGTCTTTGCGGTAATAATAATATAATTATTGCCGTTCACGTGTCCCTTTTGTCGATAAAACATACACTGTCCATGGCCACGAGCTTAATTTCAACTACACACACACACACACACACACACACACACACACACACAGGTATTATAATAACGTCGAACGTTGTAAACAGTCAATGCAGTCTATACGTTTTCAATCGATCGACGAAACACAGTAATATTTTAACGATATTGAATAATACGGGTGGTAGTAATAACGGCTCGGATGACCTTTCACTGGCGTGATTCCCGACGACGTCAAATCCGTTCGGAAAATAAACGCCGGTCCAAAAATTAAACCGTCTGTTTGTGCGCGCGTCGACGGGCGGAAACTAAAAGCAAAAAATCAAAACAACACTATTGCCGGGGTAACGTATCGAAACACGCGTACGACGATACGCGGAGCGGCCGAAACGTTTTATGGATTTTAGGATTTCGGTATCTAGAATATACGATGTAGTCTAGTGGACCACACAACATTTGTGAAAGGGCTGTTTTCGGGCCGCGAGCCGCCACTTGGATACCACTGCTATAGACTAATTAATTACTGAATTTCAGTGATTTTCCACAAATATGACGATAGTAATTAGTAAGTAGATTAAAACATAACAGTATGCCTAATAACTGAATACTCCTAAAGTAGAACAGTTATATTTTTATACAAATATATATAGTAATATGTATATGTATATATATAAAAATGGAGACAAAAAATTCGAAATTTCATCAGTTGAGAACGGCTGGGCCGATTTTGCTCAAATTTTTTTTAAGATGTTCGTAATTGCCAGGAGAAGGTTTTCACGAAATAATTTTTTTTTAAAGTCAACCGAATAATTAGAAAAACTGCGAAAACTATTTATTGATGTCTGGGATTTGAACTCGATACCGTTGTCTTTATTATATATATTATTAGCATATGGCCTCGGCATAAAATAAACAAAAACAAAATAAATAAATAAATAAATAAATAGTAATAACAATAAATAGTAATTGCAATAGTAATAATAATAAATAAACAAATAAAATTAGGTAACTAAAAACTAAGAATTTGGTAACTGTTGAGTTAAGTTGTGTCATAGTCGAATATCTAGATTTTCTAGCCATTCAATCGCGTTTTCTCTACCTTCATGTATGCCTCTCAATCCCCCATCAAATTTTGTTAAAGGACAGGTCTCGACTATATGCCTCGTTGTTTGGATATCTCCACAACCACAAAGAGGTGACTCACTCATGCCCCATTTGTGGAGTAAGTGATTGCATCTACCATTAGCAGTTCTTATTCTGTTCGTTGCAGTCCATAATGCGCGAGGAAAGTCAAATCCTGGAAGTTTCTGGGTCGGGTCTACAACCAGCTCTGCGTTTTTCACTTCAGCGTCCTTCCAGCGGCTTTTCCATTGGTCCTCTGTGGTCACTTCTGTTCCAAGTTCGATCCAGACTGGGCTTCTAGACTTAAGTCTTTTTACTGGATGTTGATAAATGTCCTCGTATACCGGGAGGTTTGGGTTTTGTTTTATTTTATTTAACAAGGAATGGGTTGCTGCTTTTCTTCTCAGGTCAGGAGGAGCAATGTGTGCCAGGACAGGGAGCCATTGTATTTGAGTACTTTTTACTGTTCCTGAGATAAGTCTTTATTTACTCTATGGTAGTCATCTCTATGGCAATTATTAATACTGATGTATTATTTATTATTATTTATCACGTCGATGTACAATCAGTATAATCTATGGTTTCTATAGTTATTTTATAGTTTTGTGTTCATTATTTTTATTATATGATAATAATAATGATTAACTGTTGCGAATGACGGTTCGACTTATACGACCGTCTTACCGAGACGAGAGTTACGTGTGACAATACGAACGTTTTCATAACATCGGCGAGTGGATTTTTGAATCGTAAACAACAGTTTAAATGACGCAAGGCCGTTATTATAGTCCAACTGAACTTTTTTTTATATTTTTTTCAGTTTGATTTTATTTTTATTTTTTCACGAAGCGTAATCCGTTATAAATAGTAAACACACCGAAAAACGATTAACTACCGAAGGTTTACGGCGTGTCCTACGTAAACGCGACGAACGCGAATTTACGAGAATATGTATGTTATGTTTATTCTAATGCACACCCACTCTGTATTCGTCCTCAATCGTCCTAACTTTATTAGTATGTTAGTATTCTTAGTACCGATATCATTATTATATTTTATTCTGTGTTAAATAAGATTATTAAATTATGTTTCTGCGTATGTACTATTTTATAAAATTAATATACTTACTATCCATATTTGTTCTTTTTGCAACTATATTCCACTCTTTGTCAACGATAATCCTGTCCCTATACGTCTAATCAAACTTGTTCCACAGCACAATTTTTTTTGAACTTCGGATATAAGAAGTTCCATGTTGTATTCCGTTGAATATTTAAAATAAATTACAATATAATGTGCAGGTCACAAAATTCTGAACATATGATCGCAATATCGCGCGCGATTAAAAACAAACCAATTTGACTATTAAACGCGGCGACCGACACGAATGAATTCGTTCAGTCGCGCTAACTGTATTTTCGCTCTACGTTGGACATTTCCATCTATTATTATAGATTTGATTATTTCAGTCGCCGCGGCGCGATTTTCGCGTTCGTCGCGTTTACGTAGGACACGCCGTTATTCGCGTCGTCACGGCGCTGACGACGACGATAATGATGACGACGATGAAAATGATGATGACGATAACGACAACGATGACGACCACGGCGCTGACGACGACGACAATGATGATCATGAAGACAATGATGATGACGATGACAACAATGACGACGAAAACAATGATGACAATGATGACAACGATGACAATGATTACGACGACAATGATGACGACGACGACAATGATGACGACGATGAAAATGATGATGATGATAAAGACAACGATGACGACGATGAAAATGTTGATGACGATAAAGACAACGATGACGACCACGGTGGTCCGATATTCACGAGGATATTCATTATTGTCATTTTCGTTCATGACCACCCTCGTTTTTTTATGGACACCATTGTTGATTTACAACCGACGGTTTTACGCGTAAGGCTACGGTTACTATCAGTGTTGGGATTAGATAAGTACTTTTTTATCTAGATAAAGATAAAGATAGTATGACAAAAAACTATCTAGATAAAGATAAAAGATAACTAAATCAAAATTTATCTAGATAAAGATAAAAGATAAATACTTTTTATCGAGATAAAAAAATAGATAATTTTTTTTAATTCCTACTTTAAAGCAGGGTCATCATTTCAATATTTTCTAGGGTAGGGGCGTAGGGCATAATGTTGAGACGTAAGTATAAAACTACCCTTCACTTCTTAGGCATCCAACCAGTGACGCCACTAGCACTAAATTTTAGGGAGGGATATTTTTGTCTATGGTCCTATCTCAGTATTATGCCACAGGTAAAATATTTTTTTTTTTTTTTTTGGTGGAGAGAAAATATCATCGTGAAAAAACTATATAACACGACTCTTCACAATCATTTTGAACCTTAACAACAGTTTTAGTGTGTATTTAAATTTTTATAAGTAGATATACAATATTTTTATTAGGTAAAATACATATAATATAATTTATATCATTAATTTTTTCATTAATTTAATGTTGACGACGGTTGACGAGTCAGTCATCAACACAACATAACAATGAACTGTAGGTTTACTCTATATTTGAGCACCTACCAAGTTCCAGGCCCCTAGCAAAAAGATAAATAATGAATAATACCTTATAGCCAATAGGTATATAGTATTATTAGGAACATACAATTTTTTACTCAAATGACTTAAAAAGTCAAATTTAAAGTATTAATTATCAAAAAAATTAATTGACAATAAAAACCAATATATATATATATATATTTTTTTTTTTTCTATAGAGAATTAGAGACTAATAATTTATCTAGATAAATTTATCTAGATGGATGAAATTTTTATCTTAGATAATCTTTTAGATAAAATGAAATTATTTATCTAGATAAGATAAAAGATAACTAAATAATTATCTAGATAATTTATCTAGATAAATTTATCTAGATAAGTCCCAACACTGGTTACTATGTATGTGAGATCTGACGAAAAATTGTTCTGACGTGTTCTGACGTATTCGTCTAAACAAACAAACGCCTGTTTTCCAATGAGAGCGTTTACACTGGTAACGTTGAGTACGTCACAACATACACGACGTCGTCAGAAACGGTCGAGCGTTCAAACAAGTTTGATTTTTTCGTCCGAAATGCGTCTGTTTCGACGAGATTTGATTATTATATAATTATAATTATCATACAATTTACAACTATTACGAAATTATTATACAGCTTTGTAATGCTTTTTTCTATTTTTTCCGTGATGTATTTAAATGTTTCTGGTTTCATCCTGAAATACTCGAAAAACTTTTCCGGTTGATCCCACAATTCTTGAAATAACATTTCATACTCTCCTTTGTCGTCTCTTCTAGAAAACGACTCGTTGACATGCTCTGTTTTTCCACCATTTAACAACAATAATTTCAATAACGGACTTTCAAGAAAATACAATTCATCAAGTTCGTCCATATTTGCTGGGTGGCAGAAGCATACTGACCACCAGAATGTCAAAAAACGCGCACAGTGTAACCGCTTTGTTCTGACGACGAATTCGTCAGAATAATTATTCGTCAGAACTCGCATACAAAGTAACCGTAGCCTAAAACAACACGAGAGGGTGTCCGTTCCGCGTTCGAATGAAAACGACGTGGACTCACACGCACGATCCAAATGACGACGGCACTAGTTTTACGGTAATTTTTTGTGCGCGCGATCGAATCGTTTACGTTTTCAGTGACCGCGATAATTATTGTTGCAGGTATTCGGAAATAACACGGTCGTTAATACGATAACGAATACGTATGCGAAACGTATCTATTCGCACCGTGTACCGATCTATGTGTGAGCGTTTACACGACGAATTTGATTATTTAAACGCCGTGTAGAATTATTCAAAATATATTTCCGACGTTTTTATTTGATCAAGTTTTATTTGACCATGACCAATTGTTTGTGTGTGTGTGTCAGTGGCGGTTCTGGCATTAAAATTTTGAGGAGGCAACAATTTTGTACCAACCCATCTGGACCTATTAAAGCGAATCGCACAGTCCTAAAAACTCATTTATTTTGTTTAAATACAATTTTTTCTTTAAAAATCTGTCAGAGAACGGTTTCATTTTCACTATAACACATAATTAAAAGGTAAGACCGTGACTTGTACACACAAAACATGAAGAACGCCTAAACTCTGTTTGTACCCAAAAGTTAGAATAATAATATTATCGGTCAGCCGCTGTGATTCCAGTGATTCCACAGCCTGTGACGTTTTCCGACGGAGGCAACGGAAGTGTGCAGTCTCCGTGGAGAATCGCGCATGCGCAATTGGCATATTTTATGTGCGTTTGTGTGTGTAAATTTGTGTACACATGTAACGTATCGATAACTGTGGCAGCGGTTGCCTCCTGAGAAAGTGGGGAACCGCCGACACGAGATATTATTAGTATATTAGTATATTACTCTAAACAATATTATATTCGCCTGTTGACTGTCACTGTTGAGCACCGTGCACGCAGCAGTGCGGCACGCCGCACAGGCACTGGGCATTCTCTTCTCTTACCCATGAGCTGATGAGCACCACGGTCTTGAAAGATCGAGACCGGGCACGGTATACTCCATAGTCCGATCAATACATAATTTAAATTTATATTTATATTTATTTTTATTAATTTCCCTTTTAATAAAGTGTCTGTGCTTGAAATTAAAAGCAAAACATATTTAATAATTTAAATAACATTAACCGTATAGTTTCTTTTATTTTCAAGGGAGGCACTGCCTCCCTTGCCTCCCCGGGAAAACCGCCACTGGTGTGTGTGTGTGCTTTATATATAGCCGAATAAAAAATTCGATATCAGAGAAAAGAACTATAAATATCCCATGTATATATAGCATTAAAATCCTCCGGGAGATCTGATATAGATGTGTTGCGAACCAGTGTTAAGACACCGTTGACTAGGGTTGTGTTTAGGATGGAAGTTAACACAGTTTAGTTAGTAAATATAAAGAATTTATTATATTATTACAAAAACTTAGAAAAACACTCAGTGCAACTTGTACAAAAGACTGCAATAAAACTAACACGAGTACTGTCAACAAGTCGTCGTCCAGTTATTGAGTGTCGGAGCTCTTGTAATGGAGCTCCTTTTATATTGACAATAATTAGGCTGGATATTCTAAGCCCGTTTCTCGAGACATCGAGAAACGTCCATGATTACGTGTGACCTTGTTGTTATTACTTCTTTTTAGAAATCAATTTCTTAATACTACTCTTTAACTCAGTAATTAATATTTTGGTACACGTAATATAGACACTTTCAATGTTTATAATATGTATGTCACATATAGTGTCGACAGGTAAGGCTTGAATATCCGGTGCACTCACAACACCTCCCCCACAAAACGAGGGATTATGCTAAATAATACCTCCTAATCAATTGTCAACAACTTATTTCCAGAACTCATGCTTTACATAGTATGTTTAAAAATAAGTTACACTGGTGGTACAAAATAAAATTCTTATTCTATGTTAGTATACATAATTATATTTTTTTTTTCTCAAAATTTGTTAATTATTATATTAATCATACATATATATTGTTATAAAAATATTCATTACAACCTATTAATCCTACGACAGATTATCCAAAAATTTAGTAATTATCGTAGGTTCATTATTTAACTTAATTCGCAAATTGTTACAAGCAAAATTTATATCTGGCGGATTCTCGGGAAGATGAGCTAAATATTGGGTTAAATGAATGTAGAGTGCCTCCAATTGGTCCTCTCTATAGTAATGCCCCATCCGGCTATTGGCGGTTTCCAGATGAAAATGTAGACATAACGGATTGGTATATGAATCGGGGTCACTACTGACGATATGTGTTTCCTGTTCTAAGGCGTTTATTAATAAGTTGAAAAATCTAACTGCCATCTGCAATATTAAAGAGTTGTAATTTCTACCCTTGGATTATGCCTACGAACTTGATACCGTGCTTTATAAGTTCTTAAAACTTTACACACTAGTACTATGCCTATTATTATTCCTAATATATAAAATAAATTTGTATGCATACCGCTAGTATCTTTTAATTTTGTTCGCTCACGATCTTCCTGTATAATTGCTTCCAATTCCTCTATGGTTTTGGAGAAATCACTAATTTCGTTTAATTTAATTATAGGATTTAAAGGTGTATTTAATTTTTTACTGGCGAAAGACGGAACACTGACACTACTGGGCAACTGCACGGGCGGAATGAAATCTACGTACTGAACTGACTTTAAATGTCTGCTGGGTGTCAGTACTACCTGAGGTGTATGAGCCCTACAGTGGTCATCAATTTCTATCATTCCCACTCCCTGTAGTTGTATATTCTTTGCTATGTCCCATTGGTCGCAAACAATAGCTACATTGTCACTCGTGCTTATAATATAAATCCATTGGTTATGATATTTTAATTTATGATATATACTACGTTTTAAATCTATGTATTTTATGGGACAGGACGTCGGCAACGATGTTGGTTTTATAAATATCTCTATTTCACAGGGTAAGCTCGTGGATCCCATCCTAAGTGGTTGAGTTTCGGGGCACAACGTTATGCTACCCATGTCTCGGCAATTCATTAAATGATTTACGGAAATCGTTAAGTAGTATTCGTTTGTTTTTGAAATGGCCATGTATTCAATTTCAGGTGTAAGGTGCATGTATAATTCATTCTTTTTTACTGGCAAAGGTATTATATGAAACAGCGTGAGTTCTACCGGGTTTAACAGTGGAATCACAAGTTCGAATATGAGCGTCCCGTTAGAATATATTATTGCTAGTCGAGAAATCTTACTCAATTCATATAAAGACACCACGTTAACGTCGAATGGTAATTTTAATTGACCGGGCAAATTTATTTGTATGTCCCTCAGCTGCATTCTTAATTCAGTGGGTGATATTATACTAGCATGTATAATTCCCCCTTGTGCTGCCATTATTATTTCACCTACCATGTCTGCTTCGAATACTAATTGTTGTAATAATAACAATAATGTAGTTATTTGTTGACCCACTACGGTTCGTACTTCTAACATATCAATTTGATGCCAAGCTCTCTTTAAGCTATTATTCATAAAATTTTGAGACCCATTTAACACTTTAAGTTGGTTTTCCATTAATTGAGCTTCCCTAAAAGCATTATTAGTTGACTTTAATATACTTGTTTGTTTATCAGCTATTTTAAATAAATTAGCATTACTACGTTGTAATTCTTTTATTTGTGAATTGTATAATTCCTCATCAGTATCATCTAATGTACCAAATAAAACCTTTTGTCCTCTTCCTATTATATTTATTAAACCTCTTTTCGTCCTTTTTATTGTGTCTTCAATGTCTATAGATTGTAACATATACGTTCTCTTTCTATTAATTTCCTGGACTAGAGAATTCGAAGTTAATGAAAAACTACCACAAGTTGAGTTAAATATTTCAGGATGTTCTTTCCCTAAATTTTCACATAGTTTTTCGGTCATATTGTAATATTTTATGGTTTCTATATGTCTACTATTAAAATTATCTAAATTAATATACATTAAAAACTTCCAGTCGGAATTTGTCAATCGCATTGGTCCTTGATTTTCGAAATATATTCCACTCTCGTGCGGAATAGTTGAAACATTGTATGATTGACTTTGAGAACAGATGACTTGGGCAATTCCCAATATTATTAAAATCCTACAATAATTTGATATATTAATATACACGCATACACATGCACACATATATATATATATATATATATATATATATATATATGTATATGCATATACTTTATAACAACGATAATATATCTGTAATATTCCTCAGTAAGTCCGCTAAATCTATACATAAAGGTTGATCTAAATTTGCTAAATTTACTTGGTTCATAAGATGCTCCATTAACGCTACGCTTATACGTCGTAATTCTGGCAATTCGAATGGTTCGTTTAATTCATCATTAGCTAATAATATGTGCATACTTAAACATGCTGGCTCTATACCGTTCCCTACTCTACGTATTAAATGTGGACCTAATCTTAAACTATTATCTAAATTTAATAAGAAACATATAGTTTTTTCTGCATTATCTGACATTTTAAACTAAATACTAATTATGCGTATATATATGATATATATATATTTTTTTTTTTTCTTTTTCTTACCTGTAACAAAAATTTTACAGATAATATTTTAATGACTATTTATCATTTATTTTATTATTCATTAAACAATTTAACATTATTCTTATGAAGAGTAGCTACTCTTTTCTCTTTTTGTATTTTAATATTATACTCTAACACTTCTACTACTGGGTATGGTCCTATCCAAATAGGATTTAATTTATTTTTCCTAGTGTGATCTAAAATTAATACGTTATCACCTACGTGTATTTCCTGCGAGTTTTGTTTTATGTCGTAATACCCTTTTGTATTATTTTTCGTTTTTATTATTAAATCTTTAGCTAAGTTAAACGCGTTTTGCATTTTCTGTTTCATTTCATATGCATAATTTTCATACGAATAATTTTCTTCCATTTTTCTTTGCAAAGGCGAAGGTATTTCTACCGGATTTCCATATAATAATTCATATGGTTGGAAATTAGTACTTTCATGTACTGCAGAATTAAATGAAAATGTTACAAACGGAATATGTTCACACCAATTTTGTGTATTTCGATCTACTGTATGTCTTAACATTTCTTTTATTACCCTATGTGTTCTTTCAAGCCCCCCGTTAGTTTGCGGATGATAGGGACTGGACATTAATTTATTAATTTTTAAAATTTTGCATACTTCTGTAAATATTTCTCCTACGAATTCTGGACCGTTATCTGTTAATAAACTTATTGGTATTCCATGAATACACACGAAATTTACTACAAATGCTTTCGCTATTGTATTAGCTTTATGGTCTTCTATTGGTATTGCTAAAAGAAACTTTGTAAGATCATCTTGTATTGTTAAAATATACGAATTATTTTTATATGAAGTAGGGAGTTTCCCTACGACATCAAGAAATATCTTTTGGAATGGTTTTGTGGAAGTCGTTGTTATTGCCATAGGAATTTTAATTTTCTTAGAACTTTTATTCTTTTGACACGACTCGCACTTTCGTATATATTCTCTTACATCTTTTCTCATACCTTTCCATTGCACTTGGGCGTTTATTCGTTTTAGTGTTTTTGTTATACCCAAATGGCCACCTAAAAGAGAATCATGATACATTTGCATCAGTTCCTCCTTATCTTGGTCATTTAATATTGTCTCCGAGTATATTAATACGTTTATTAATGTTCCCTTGAAAACATATCTATACATTGCCCTCACTCGAGCCCAGTTTAATTTATTCGAAGTATAGTTTGATTCATCTCTAAGTACAGAAATTTTTGTTATTTTATTCTTTTCACAAAATTTTTTTAATATTACTAACGTTTTATAAATATTTTCGTATGTAGGAATATCGCTACTGTTTTCTTTAGTTATTAAACAAATTAACTTCCTATTTCCTATTTCTAAATGCGTTATTTCTCCTACCTTAGCATTTTTATCTATTTTATTTAAGTTAGCTTCTTTTTTAAAATAATTGTTATAATTATTATTATTATTTTTATGGCTACTATATTGCCTCATTTCACTTGGGGTTATATTTTTATCCTCCATTATTGCTATTTGAATAGCTTGTTCTAACGTACTGGGATTTTTACTCTTTACTAAGATTTTTATTCTATCCGAGATTCCCTCTAAAAATACGAGTAAAGCTTGTTCCCTTATATTATTTTGTACTATTAACGCATCACTTTTACTTTTTCCTTGAGTACTACCTTCCGATACGGCTTGTACTAAATTACGAATTCTATTAACGTATTCTATTAAAGTCTCTTTATATTTTTGTTTCGCGCTGAACAATTCAATTTGCAGATACGCTGCATTTTTGGGTTTATCATACGTATTTTTTAATAAGGTTTTTAATGTTTCCCAATTATTTATTTTTTCATACCTTATTACCTCGTAAGCCTGTCCTTTTAATTTCGTTAATATTGTCCTCAACATTATGTCTATATTATTTATTGGAGTTATTTCTACAACTAACTCACACGCATTTAAGAAAAATTCTAATTTTTCATCTAACCCACCACTAAATTCGGGTACCAATCGGATTACATGTTCTACAGTTTTATCTATGCTAACCGTATATGTTATTACATTTGTATTATCAGACCCACTGTTACTATTTTCTCCTGACATGTTGTCTAATTTTGGGTTCCCTAATATTACTCTACTAATGTAACTTTCCGAAAAATTTATTAAATCACTATCGTTAAAAGTAATATTTAAACTACTACGACGTCTTGGATTTTCTGACATAGGACTAATATGCTTACTGAATATTGTACATAGTATGTATGAGCTGCTTTCCTTTTCCTAAATGCCCACTGGTCTGCTACAGAAGTTGTGTTCGTTCTTGAGAAGTTGATCAGGCTTCTTTGGAATGAACGGTCTCGGAATCTTCGTCGTGTTGAACGGGTGTGTTGAAGATCCCGGGTTTCGGCACCATAAATTTTCCTGTTGCGAACCAGTGTTAAGACACCGTTGACTAGGGTTGTGTTTAGGATGGAAGTTAACACAGTTTAGTTAGTAAATATAAAGAATTTATTATATTATTACAAAAACTTAGAAAAACACTCAGTGCAACTTGTACAAAAGACTGCAATAAAACTAACACGAGTACTGTCAACAAGTCGTCGTCCAGTTATTGAGTGTCGGAGCTCTTGTAATGGAGCTCCTTTTATATTGACAATAATTAGGCTGGATATTCTAAGCCCGTTTCTCGAGACATCGAGAAACGTCCATGATTACGTGTGACCTTGTTGTTATTACTTCTTTTTAGAAATCAATTTCTTAATACTACTCTTTAACTCAGTAATTAATATTTTGGTACACGTAATATAGACACTTTCAATGTTTATAATATGTATGTCACATATAGTGTCGACAGGTAAGGCTTGAATATCCGGTGCACTCACAACAGATGTACGGAAAACAAGTTATTAATAAAATTATTATCAAAAACTGCTCACGTTTTAAAAATGAGCAAAAAAATACAACGGTTGTCGACCTAACCTAAACTGACCTGATCGAGGATATCAATGACCATGGTTCTAGATCACTTTTTTTTTTTTTTTTGAGAAATTTTATTCAAATAAAAGTTGAGATGAACGATGCTAACTCGTCGCTACGCAAGCCCAATCACTATCACTATCAATCACTATCGATTACAACCTTCTATTTGTTGTCAATCTCATTTATCACATAAACGTATTTTCTACATTGGTTGTAGATCGGGGCAAATCTGTGTTATACTAATGATAATTAGTAGAAAAATGTAAAAAGTACGTATATTTAAAAAAAAAAAAAATATGGTTTTTGCATTCGACGGGGAAAAACGTACCGAACCATAATATATGTTGAATAGAACCCACCATAGATGCTTTCGATTTCTCACACTTTATTCCTTCATAATCGTATCACTCATATCAAAATAAGTTCTAATAGAATTATATCTTGACCAAATTTCAATTCTCCGGCATTATAATCTAAAAATAGTTATCATGTTAATAATCAAATACGAGTTTAATATCATTGGAAAGAAAATCATAAGCGCGTTTATGCACTGCAGTGACAATCTTTTTGGAAAAAACCTCCGGCAGAGGGTCGCGGTGTTGAGGAAAACGCACGTGTGAGGTTAAGGTGTGTTTTATAAAACGGCCTGCTTAATGATATTGAAACACGGTGCTTTGAGAGACAAAACCATACACGGGTACGAACTTATAACTGCCTAATTTACCTAATTATAATTATTTAATTTTTTTTTTACCTTTAAGCGATTAGACTTTTCATAGATCAGTTTTTAAATCGCTTGCCCAAAAAGGCTTACTTGAGCGTTCGAGCTTGCCTGGACAGCAGTCGGGTGGGCAAATATTGTTCTTCCGTCATCGACGGCCGTTTCCATACGCGGTTTTGTCCAACGTGTGTTTTACCTGCAGACCCGCGAACCGTCAAACGGTCACGTCGACATCCGTCTAACACTATATGCGGTTAGTAAAACTCGAAGAAAAAAAAATTATAATCACGTCAAATCGAGCGTACGTCGAGTTATTCAAAAGGTGCCGCAGCAGACACCGAGTAAAAAAAAAAAAAAAAAGAAGAAGAAAAAATAACTTATAGTACGTATAAAAACATAAACCCGACACGTCACCCTGACCGACGAGACGTGCGAGATCGGATCGATCGAGCGAAATATTGTTGTTATTAAAAAAAAAAATATTGTATTGGCGTACGTCTTGCGGCCGTACGGTAGATAATAAGAGCTCGGATCGAGAGGTCACGCCGTTTTTGTGTGTGTTCTGTGACTGTCATATCTCTCACAGCACGTTCCCGTCCTCCGTCTCGTCTCGCACCGCTCCTTCTTCCTGGAAACCATCACGTATACGTACACGACATGTCATTTTATATTATGCACCCGGTGACCCGTTCGTCTGCGCCGATAAGCGTAAAAACTAGGTATATACTATACCATATACGAATATGATCTATACTAGTCTTACCGGTGGTGGCTCCTCGTCGACCGGAGAGCATCACTCGCGTTCCGTTTGTGTATTTTGCAAATATAAGTGCATTCTCGATTTCTTCACTATTATTGACCCATTTGAATGGCCGCTTTTTTTGTAATCGTATTATTTTATAGATAAGAACCATTGATCATAAATATTTATAAGTAATGATAGAACGTAAGAATTAATAAAAATGTTAACATATATATATATATATATATATATATATATATATATAAATTTTTTTTTTTTTTTTATTAGTAAATTTTCAAATGGTATGTAACTCTCTACCACTATCACAAGCATGTGCTTAAAGATGGGATATATTCTGTATTATTCATTGTACTCTAGTTGTCATGTATCGTATTTTGTTTTATTTCAATGTATAATAAAAAAAAATTATATATATATATATATATTTATGTATATACAGGCTGTTTCACGAAGATCTGACATGTTGAATAACTTTTGTTCTATTCAATATTTTTAACTTTTTTTTTTTTTAATGTATACTATAGCCTAGCGCTACAATAAAATTACATTAAAAATTTATTTTTATTTTTAAAACTCAATTTCAAAATTTAAAATTTTAATTTAGAGTTTGAAAAAAAAATCAAAATAGCCATTTTGTAAACATGACTTTCGAAAAATGTTGGTGTTTGAAATTCTTATAAAAGTTGATCCGTTAATTTTCTATGATTTTTTAAAGTTTACGAAAAATCGAATTAAATGTCTTAATAGTTCATTATCTTACTAGTGATATTATCTGACGGCTGATAAACGATACATATTATTACATTTTTCGTAAACTTTAAAAAATCATAGAAAATTAACGGATCAACCTTTATAAGAATTTCAAACACCAAAATTTTTCTAAAAATCATGTTTACGAAATGGCTATTTTGATTTTTTTTCAAATTCTAAAATTAAATTTAAAATTTTGAAATTTGAGTTTTACAAATAAAAAATTAATTTTAATGTAATTTTATTGTAGCGCTAGGATACAGTATTCATTAAAAAAAAAAAAAAAATAGTTAAAAATATCGAATAGAACAAAAGTTATTCAACATGTCAGATCTTCGTGAAACACCCTGTATATACGTATTAGGGTGGTTCTTAAAACTTCACTTTGAAAATTTGTTAATCATACAATCAAAATTGGTTTTAATTCTTCTAAAAACGATGTATGAAAAGTTTTAGGAGAATTGGACAGTATTAACCCGTGCCACAAAAGGGTTGATGTTAGACATCCCTATTTTTTAGAAAACAGCATAGTACAAGTAATAACAATAAATATCGAAAAAATATATTATATAATAATGTATACATATATTTTTTTTTAATACATTAACATTATTCTTCCTCTTTTTCCGTACTTTCGGTCACTAGGACCAACATAATATAAACAATACATCCTTGCCTCCAGTTTTCCCTGTCCGATACTTGTAGTCTCCAGTCCATACCTCCTACAAACTCCTCTATGAAAGGGTGTTTTAGCTACGCCAAGTATGCCCATCCCATTGTTATATTTTGTTCTTTACCATTTCCAGTGTACTGGGTTTATATTGTATAGGTATGACAAGTATGGTAATATACAAAACAGCAAAGTGGTTCTGAGTGCGCATACGTCATCTGAAAAATACACAAAGTGATTCTCTTGGCGCAGAGCGGGTCGCGTCCACGGCTTCGTTGGTCGCACACCCCTGACCGGTGTTTGTTGACCTTTTCACGGTCGCGAACCACTAAAAACGACTTGTCGAGCAGCACTGCCGAACCGTATATTCGTACGTGTCGAATACGTTCGAAACGTTAACAATATTATTGGAACGGCCGTGAAAACGCTGTTACAACGCCATTAATCTAAAACCGAAAACTAACTACGGTAACGCACGCGACGTCGCGATTGAAAAACGATACGGTCGCTGTTTTATTGTACGCTAATCGACGACGACGTCGGAAACGGATCGTCGCGACAGTGCGCGTAATACTAGAGGTAGGTATACTGATGTAAAATTACCGTAATTATCTTTTGAGAGATTATTAGGTAATTTTCTTTTTCTTCGATAATTCATTGATTGAGCCCATAGAAAAGAGAATAAAACCTAACCACAGTCACCACACCCACATCATAAACATTATTTCAATAATTACCCATATTATGTTTTATATAGTATACACTATACAGTATACATACGAAGGAAGTGGGTGTTATTATTTATGATTCTTGGAATCTTGGTGCAATTAAAAAGTAACATCTATTATAATTATTTAGTACCAGGAAGGCCGATCTCCGATCGCACTTAAATAGTTTTTTATCAATTTTTAGAAAAATTTTTTAATTATAAAAAACAGTAAACTAAGGCTACTTTGAATGTATTTTGTTGAACCTGACCCTACTAAGTTTAAAACAAAACTAAACGATTTTGAATAGACAATTATTGTTAGACGAAACTAAAATCTCTTAAAAATTATTTTTATTTTGAAGAATATTTTTTTTTTTTAATCTTAAAAGTAGATTATATTTATGTAAAAATGTAATCTTTTTAAAAATAAAAATCGTTTACTTTTAAGATTCATTTTTAACATTCTTAAAAATATTTAAATAGTTAACAGCTAATTATTTACTTAAAATATTTTTTCTTGTCAGCGGCCAGAAAGCACGTATTTTCGGGCTGTGAAAAAGAATGCCCCAGATCCCAGATCTGGGCCATTATTTACCTATCCCTAAAAAAAGAAATTAAAAATTATCTGCTTTTTTTAAATATTTAATGGAAAAGTTTAGCATTAGCTGCTCTTTTTAAATATTTAATAGAAACAACAATTTTTTTAAATTTGAAAAGTCCTAAATTTAATAAAATCGTGGCCGGGCTATTTTCGATTTCATAAAAAGAATACGAAAAAAATATTAAATAATTTATTTAGTTACGCCTCTACATTTCTTTCAATTGATATGTAAATTAGGTTCTATCTGCTTTTTAAAATAAAAGAGCGGCTGTTCATTAGATGTGCTTAGAAAGTGTGCATTAAAGAAAGTGGGCGTAACTAATAATTCTCCTATACTTTTACTGTATAAAGATTTTTTATAAAAACTCATAGAAATGAAATTTTCTTGAAATTTTGACAAAGTCCATTGGATTCCTGAGGTCGAAAACTCTTTATATATGAAATATAAGAAAAATCGTTAGAGCCGTTTTCGAGATGGCATGACTGGAAATAGGTACACACAATTCCTTGCTCGTTTTATAGTAAATAAGATGATTAGTTAACCTTTTAATTTAATAACCCTCCGAATCTTGTTAATCGATAAATTATATACGTTTTGTAAACGATAAGCATTGTCATTTGCCATAAACTGTTTGGTTTTACTAGTTCTACTTCTATCATCCTACCAACTACTTACCAGCATTTGTTATAGAGTAGACTATTCTATAACCAATGCTAATGTCAACTGTTATAAATTTATTTATTAGGGTTGTAAATTTGAAATATTTCATTATTGAAAATTTCCCGCTTTATGAAATATTTCGGGATTTTTATTTGTTAAAGGTAATAATATTGATGAAATCAGTTGGAGGCGTGTGTCGAAAAACGATCGCGAACTTCACCGACAGAATCGAATAGTGTACACTGAAAATACTGCAGACGCAGTGTTTCACAATTGAATCGTAACACACACACACACACACACACACACACACACACACACACACACACACACACACACACACACACACACACACACACATACAGTGTGTAGACACTGAGAGCGAAAATGTATTAAATCATATTTTTCGTAAAAATTCGAACGAGTTGTTGCACCGCGTGTAAAACGGCGTATTTAACGGGACACCCTGTACAATACGGACCAGTATAGGCGATCACACATCGCGAACCAGTGCTAGGAACGGCCGTCGAAGACCACTGATGTGGTCGATTCGTATCTGGACCTGATGAATTTTCTCTTAAGCGTGCGCTCGAGTCCGGGGTAAATAAATAGACTGCGAAAATAATTGGAATGTTCAATTATGCGAACATTGCATTCGTCCGACGTTTACTAAACAGTATCTTTTGAAAATACTGAAATAACCTGAAGATCATTCACAGATTAAAGTTCGACAACGACAGTGATTTCGATCACGATCAACTCGATTGCGATAACGTAAAATCGTATTCAATAGAATAGTGATTTGAATTCCGCGATTTATCCAAGTCGATCTTCTGGGACGCTACTAGTTTTCTTCCGTGACGACCGGACCGACGCGTCGCACTTTTGCCATCGTCGCGAACGTTATAATTCGCGACTCGGTCGAACGCCGTTGCGACACAAGAGCGCACATAAATTTTACTGAAATAGAAAAAAATAATGTTTATTTTATCATTCAAAATGGTTCGAGCATAAAAATGCAGCGGTTTTCATCAGACCACGCATATATTATGGTTGAAATCAAAATTTGAATTTGCATTAAAATCAAAGTTATTTGAATAATTGAGCTTATGAAATCAGTCTTTCGAGTGACGGTGCAGGTGTGATTCTGAATGGTCAATTCATTCGGTCACCTAAACAATTCAAACAGCTCTACTGGCCCCGATCGTTTTTGTTTTTGAAACGAAAATACGCGATAATCTACGATATTCTCGTATAGTTGAAAATCGAATATGACGAGCGACTGATGTTAAGCTAAATGTTTTAGGAAATAATTGGACTAGATAGTAAAATTTGATTTTCAAGCTTTTAATCCTATTTTCAAGGTATATCAAAAGCGGCCTCTTTTTTGTTCGTTTAAAATCGGTTTTCATGAAATTTCACACTGTCGATGATGACTAGAGCAAGGACTTTCATGCATTCACATATTTTTTTCTGGTTGACTTTATCGTATGCAGAGTAAATACGCAATACGTTTCACAACGTTTGTGACCAAAAGCTTAAAGTTTTTAGTGCATATTTTGAAGGTTTTGCAAAAATCATGTACTTCGGTGATTATTTTTCATGAATCAAGGACAAACATTATTGTATCTAACTGTACTTAAATATTTGAGAATAATTCAACAATTATTTTTAAATACCTTTTTTGTTTTATTAGGTACATAATAATAATTAATAAAAAAGAATGTAATCCAAAATCAAAGAAAGATTCCAAATCAATATTATAGTATAATAAAATGAGTAATAAATCTAGTTAAAACTTATAGAGAGATAATATACAATTATCAAAATTAAATATATAAAGAAAAAATATAATTTCAATTCTTTTAGGGACATAATATTATTTAACCGCATATTTTTATTTTTTTTTTTATGCATAAGTGCATATTTGATGATTTTTTAGTGCATGAAAGGGCTTGCTCTAGTGATGACATAATATCCAGACCAATAAATGCGAATAATACACGTGTGTATGAATACGTCAAAATAATAAAGTGGTTTTTGTGTTAATATTGTTTATACGTACTGCGTGTGCGTCGGGACGAACGGTACATCACACAATGCATATCGCAGTTTCTAATTATTACTTTAAATCACTCTCAAACGCGGGTTCGTGAGTCGATTAATGTTTTCCGATCACTGACACGTATCAAAAATGTATGCTCACGTTTCGTTAGCGAAAACAGTGCCGACACCTTTGCGTTTGATTTTCAAAAGCTTATCCCCATAAAATCGGCCCGGTAGGGTTGTAAAAAAACACGAGAAAAATATATAACGAAATAATCGAATCTTTTATTATAAATGACACGAGAAATACATGTACGGTATTCAGTTGAAAACTTTCATACCCTATACATACGTATACGTATTTGTCTATTTCGAATATTCACGTGATAAACTTTCTGTACCACACGTTTATAATTACCCTGTAAATACACGTGTGGCACAGTAACCCCTGTGAAGTTAGACTACCCTATGTATCATCCCAGGGGATTTCGTTAAATTCAATTATTGATTATTCCATCGTTACGGCTAGTCTGATATTATCGCATGGGCGTTTGGTCAATAAGGGACGCTTCACGTATTTTACAGGAGAACGAAAACAGTATTAATTTTTACTTAAGTTACGCATGCCGCTGGATTTTTTCGAATTAAATCGATGATGAATCTCAAAGGCTGTATTATTTCAAAAGCGAAATTCGTAAAAAAAAAAAAAAAAAAAACGTTAAATGACTTGATCGTAAGTGATTTTTAATGGGGAACTCCTACTATATTATTAACATTGGACATATTTTATATCTTTACTAACAACCGTAATAACAACTTTCAGTATACGCACGTTCTGTCTAGTTATCATAACATCGTCATATTAAATTTCGTCGTTCTTACAGTTTCTCCAAAATATTAGCTAGGGCCGGAATCATATGCATTTGCATATTTATTCTTATTAACTTAAAAAATAGCTATGCGAGACACGAATTTGAATCTGAGTCTGATGCATTAGCATTAGATTGTATTTCACACATTTTTGCATATTT
Organism: Therioaphis trifolii; assembly: GCA_027580255.1. Classification (NCBI taxonomy): domain Eukaryota; kingdom Metazoa; phylum Arthropoda; class Insecta; order Hemiptera; family Aphididae; genus Therioaphis; species Therioaphis trifolii. Next base: position 35,969,430 of record CM050408.1, on the reverse strand, counting down.
GGAAATTTTGTAATTACAATTCATATTTTAATTATTTTCAAAATAGTTATAACTCATATATGGAACTATGGAAGTAAAAATGGTGTTTAGCTCACATAATTTCTCAATCAAAGATATATACACCAAAAACCAAACTTTTTTTTACTCATATATCGACTCTTTTGGCCTACCTTTATTCGTCAATAACACGATTTTCAATTATTGTAACTGCTTGAAAAAAATTTCAACTATTTAATTATAAATTATTTGATGAATTGTAAATTTTTCATTTTGATTTTCAATAATTATTGTGCTCAAAATTATTCAATAAATTTCAATAATTGTTAAACTAAACTTGTTTCGAAAAATCATTATTAAAATATTAATATTGTACTTTGCATATTTCGTATGATTTTGTTGCATATAATTATGGACTTGAATACTAACAAAATATTCCGATTATTTTTTATTATAAAAACTATTTTTATAATTATTATTATTATTTTTTTTTTAGTTGTATAATTATCAACCTTTATGAATATTTTACGTCGAACACTTGATGTAAATAATATATCTAACAAAACAAAATAGTTGAATCGATTAAATTCACTTGATATAGTAAACAAATGGACCTGACTGGCTTGATTGAAAATACTTATTGAACTTTCCTGATCCTGATGAAAACCACAAACAAAACATTTTTATTTCATAGATAATGGGATTATCACTGTTATTGGAATTTATTCGAAACCCCGTGATTCGTCATTGAAGCGCATGATGTTTACGAGACTTAAAATGACGAGTTACTTCGATTTTTCGATTTAATTTTTTTTGAACGTATAATTATTTGAAAAAGAAATAATATTAAATTAAAAAATGAACTAATCTCACGTGTTTGCGTTTGGCCAAAATCAATCGAATCGTATTGTTAAGACAAAAAAAAAAAAACAAATAATAATAATAATGGACCGTTTTTGAGGACTGTCAGTCGCAGATGGTATCACAGTGTAACTTTGAAAACATTTTAACGATTTCCGAGCACGTATGCTCTTGTGGCGGTCAATCGTTTATTTCTTTTATCATAATCGATCTGCGTACGTCGCTAGAAGAGTGCTTTGTCTGGTCGTCATTTCATATTACCATCCGGTGGTGTTCTCGAGGTCCCGTTCCGATACGTTTTCCGTTCTTCGTAAAACCGTGAAAACTTTCCGAAAGCACTTCTCCTCTCAACTTCGGTGACGATCGCAAACTTTTTCCTTTACCAGAATCGTTACGAACAACGGTAAACTACTACGATACAGCGCTGTAATCTCGATTTATTAGTGAATCTCGCGACGACCGATCTCGAAACATTTTAGTAAATTCAAATCCGTGACTTTTATCACTGTTGGCCGCGTCACGTCCTCTATCTCTCTCTCTCTCTCTCTCTCTCTCTCTCACTCTCTCTCTCTCTCTCTCTCTCTCTCTCTCTCTCTCTCTCACTCTCTCTCTCTCTCTCTCTCTCTCTCTCTCTCTAACCGCGTGCGACCATCTGCACGTTGCCGCCGTCCGGAAAAGCTCCGACGACGACGACGACGATATTCGACGACTTTCGGGGAGTTTATTCGGCTCTCTTCCAGATCATAGTCGTTCGGATTTCTCGCAAGAAAAGTTGGACGATAAAAACGCGTGTGGTTTTATTGAACGCGTCCGTAATGACATTTTCAAACGCCGCGCGCCTTAACGTCTCATTTACGTTATTTGCGCCGTTAAGTCAATTTCAGTACGTTGCCCCGCGCAGTTCGCCGTGTCTCTTTATTAAATGTCAGACGATTGTGTTAGAAGATGTTCCGAATCACTTTGTTCGTTTTATGTGTATACGTTACATTAGACGTTTCCCTGCGTGAGCGCACACAACACACACACACACACACACACACACACACACACACACACACACACACACACACACACACACACACACGTATATACACACGTACACGAGCCTTATTTCCAACAGTTTTTATTGTCAAAACCTAGTTTCGTTTTCAAGACATCTCCACGATATATTAAGGTTGTTTTTTTTTCAACTCACTAAAACTTAGTACAGTCACGAGTCCTTCGAGTAGCTTACGAAACCATTATTTTTGTATTTTAGATAAATATCAATAGGTACATTGATATTTATACGCGAGCATATTTTTTTATTTATTATTATTTTTTTTCCTATCGATTATTACGTTATATTATATAAACATAAACTGGATTTGAAACCATTATTGAAATAAATGATATACTCACTGGACAAGGAAAATGTTTCGATGGTTTACCCGAAGACTTGACAGTAAGCAATATAGCTTATTTTAAATACGCTCCGCTTACATCAACCGACGTAGAACGAAGTTGTTCGAGGTATAAGAATTTATCGGCTCCAAATCGAAGAGCGTTCGAATTCGAAAATTTAAAACAAACACTTATAGTCCAATGCAATGATGTTTAAAATTAAAATTATTTAATTTTTATTTATTATTATAAAATGTGAAAAATATTTTTTTTGGTAGAATTTAAATAAAATCTAAAAATAACATCTATAAATTATAAGTTATTTTTTTAGTGCAATTTTTAATATTTTAAGTGCAATTTTCGGTATTTTTTAGTGCAATTCTGCAATCAATTTTACTAGTTTTTTACTACTACAACATGCGTTCCCTAGTTATATATATATATATATATATATATATATATATATATATATATATACGTAGTAGGGATAAAACACATTGAAATATAAACGAAAAGGTATTGTCAAGCAATTTTGCAGGAAAAGAAAATGTCACACACTTTGTAGTTTACGTGGAATCGAATACATAATACGTTTAATAAAACATTTCGGAACTCCGGAACACTAAGATTGTGGATTCAAACTGATCCGGTAAAAAAATGTATTTTTGCGTTTTTTTTCTGACAGTGATATTTTATTATTATTGCGTTCCAAGCTCATGATTTATGATTTTTCGTAAGTTTGTTATGTAAAATTTAAGTCGAACAATGCGTGCATTCGTATGTTTAATGTAGTCAAAAGGTACAAACGCTTTTTTTTTAAATGCACATTTTTATTGTAAAAATATTTTTTAAATTCTTCTGGTCGAATTTCGACACCGTACTATACGAGTAATAAGTATAACATAGCCACATCGGTACTACTACCTACATTTTGATACTCACCATACAAATAAAAAAGTAATATAGCAATATCGAAAAAAATAATGCACTCTCGAACTGTAAATGTCATTCCTATATTATGTACTACGTTTAACAGTGAAAAACATTGTGATAAAATGATATAACAATGATTTTCACTGATAAAATTAGCATTATACAGCTCCTCATGAACTTCTAAAATTTGCTTAAAATTTTTTTTTCCACTATTTTAGTTTTTAATTAATTTTCCATATTGATTTATGAATGTACCTTATGAATACTCATATTTTAATTAATATAATTAATAAATATCAAAACCATTTGGTTATTATATCATTGAGAAGTCATAACAGCCGTCTTTAAAGTAATTAAAACGGTAATATTACGAACTGGAGAAATATAAATTAATATAGAAAACACTAAATTATCAACTTCTGTAATTTCTCAAATGGGTAGGTACCATTAATCGTCTCGAAATGATTATTTCAATTCCCATTTGTGTTTTTTTTTTTTTTTTTTTGTAATCAAAAAGACGTTTTAAAATCAATATGCATTTTTACGTTTGGCATTATAAAATACTATAGAAATTAAAACATTATAAATATTTTTACAGCTCATTTATTGCAAAAATAAAGTCATATAATTGTAAATGTACATCTGAAATAAGGGCATAACATAACAAATATTAAAATTTCGACTGTCAATTTTATCAAAACGTTTTTTTTCGACATTTCATTTGACGGTTGAAAAAAAAATAATCAAGCACTGTATATATTCAAAATTACTTTGTCCGTTTCATTTCAATAAAAAAAAAACCCTTATACCTGTCACAATAGTGAACAATGTGTCATAATAAAAAAGTAAAAAGTTACGGTCTATTTAATCCGTTCGTTTCTATAGAATTTAAATTATCAAAAATCCATGTATATATATATATATATATATTTTTTTTTTAATGAGTACGAAATTACGTTTATTTCTGTTGTAAATATATAAAAATATGTAAAAATTATAATTTTAAAAGAATGTTCGTTTAATTCAGTTTTCAACGCGTCTGTCTAACCAACGGTATTTTACATAACAGTAGGAGAGATATAGGGCCAGGGTACATTTATAGCAGGTAATAGGCCACGGCCGTGATTATGCACTCACGGGCTCAGTTATTCCGAGGTACGACTTTATTATTTTCTTTTTGTGACACTTTGGCTGAAAACCGTTCATGAATAATACAAATTATATTATATAACAAAACACATAAGCAGAGAAAAAATTAAATAAACCACTAACTCATCCAATTAGCATTTGATTGAAAACAGATGAGCTGAGTTCATATCGAGAGTGAATTACAAAGAAAATCGTGAAACATTAGAATGCTAATATATTACAAACAATAAGTAAACAAAGTAACAAACGTTTAAATGCAAGGAAAAATGATGTTAACGCATTGTTTTAAATGTTAGCATTATCAAAATCGACTAAATTAATATTATATTTACACGTAATAAAAAAACTTTGCGAATCATAGGAATTTAAGTTTCAAAATTATTGTGATTAAGTGTTCCAATTAGATCATAATTAATTTTCATTCTTGTATTGTAACATTGTAAAAGCCGAAATTGGCTTATGTTTACCTACTTAAAACTTAACATATACAGTTTAATCCTCATTTCAACACTCGATACAACACGTTCCGCGTATATGCGTATGACCTGATCAGTGGCAGTCAAATGATTTTGTCATGGAGGGGGGATGTGACTGATTTTTTAATATGCACTACTATTAATCATTAAAATATAATTTATGGTTATGCCTAATATCAATTTTTTTAAATTCAGGTAAATTTTTACTTTATTTTTAACATATATACAATATTACTAATACTAACAATATTTGTATTATATTATCAAATCTATTTTTTTAATTTTTTTTTTGTTAATTCATCCAGCACTTTATTGGATGATATTTATAATTCCCCGATGAACAGCCATAGTGTCCAAACCATTGAGACGACTCTAGAATAATAAAATTACACAATTAACAAATGTATATATTTTTTAACATAATGTACTAATATACAAAGCATTATATTAACATTTCAAACATGGATATGTTATAAATTTATAATTTTATTATAAAATAAATTAACAAAACCTAAAAAGTTAGTGTATAATGGAATTTATATTTGAACTGTTAATTTAATACTTATTCCAATTATGGGTTATTATATAATATTATTGTATAATAAGTACAGCAAACTTATTTCCCCCATAGTATTTCTCAAATATGTTTTTAACCGTTTGAGACATGAAAACATTCATTCTGGTGTGGCCGTTGATACTGGAAGCGTGCAAAATTGTTGTAATAAAACAAACAAATTCGGAAATAATTCACAATTACATAATTTGATAGCATCAAGTCCTGTTTTTGGAGATTTTTCTAAGCGTAGAAGATGTGTATGCCATAAACTCAATTCTGCTTTTACAGTTTGAATATCAGTAGGAAGGTGTAAAGCTGTACTAAATCATCAAAACCCTCAGATTCATAATCATTTGAAAATAAACATTGAAAACCTTGAAAAGTTATTTTTAAATATAATTAAACTTAATTTACAATAAATTTATTAATTTTGTAAATAAATTAAAATTATTTGATGTTTTATTTTCATTTTTAAAATAGTGCTATTCAAGTATTCAACGACTATTTATCAAAATATGAAACAAACCTCCAAAAATTCTACGATGTGCCAAAAACCTATCTTCCAATTGGTTTATAAAGAAGTCAATATAAGGGAGACATATAGATACTCAGAAATATTGCTCAGGATCGGGTGTAGAACCATCATCTGTTATAAATGGATTATCTCTGTGTGTTTGTCTCTTATTAATCCGTTTAATTTTAATATGAAAATCCAGGAATTCAGCCATTTCCTAATCAAATATTAAAATATAAATGTTTTAGTGCAGTTAAAATTGAACACTTCCATATTTAACTAAAAATATTTAAGTCTCAATCAGAGTGAATCATGTATTGCTTACCTGTGCTTTTTTGGACATTTTATTTAATTCTGTGCTAATATTAGTTCTTAAGTTTTTAAGTACAGTAACATTATCACAGGCAAGATCTATAGCTTCCTTTAAATCAATGCCTTTACTTTGTAGTAATTTACATAATGGTAAACCATAAGAAAATAATACCTAAAATCAATATATTTTAAAATAATTTTTATAAATAAAATGTAATATTTTAAAGATGCTATACTAACATTTACAATTTGAAGTGATACCAAAAATTCAGAATCAAGCGCTTTAATTATAATAGTTTGAACACCTTTTAGATGGCCAGACATATTATTCGCTCCATCATAACCTTGCCCTACCATGTTATTACAGTCAATTCCATAAGCATTTAAACCTTGAAATTAAAAATAATTTACATGCATACAATTTTGTAAGAGTAAAATACTAAGTTGCTATGAAATAAAATAATCTTATTATTTATTACCATTGAGAATAACTTTAGCCAAATTTTCTCCAGTAAGACTTTGAACTTCTATGAATTTCAAAAAACCCTCTCATTTATGCAAACTTTTTCTCCAGATCTACTTAAATACCTGACACATAAAGTGAGTTGCTCTTTTACTGATACATCTGTAGTCTCATCGACTAACACGGAAAAGAAACTGGATTCATTAACATTTTGAACAATTTTTTTAAAAATAATATCTCCACATGTTTCTATTATCTCATTTTGTGTTCGATTACTAATGTATTTATTTTTAGACTCTGTTTCTAAATAAGATTTCATATAGTCTATATCTTTAGCTTTATACTTTAAAATTGCACGAAAGTTCCCATCATTTTCATTTGATTCACCTAAACAATAAAACAAAAATACAATACTAACTTCTATAAAGTATAAAATACACTATGTTATTAATTACTCTTATAACTTATTAAACAATCTAATAAAATAATAAAATACCAAATATTAATTTTAGTCATATTGCATTTATTTTTTATTTCTACTTGAGATTTAAAAGTTGTTAACTATAATATAGTGTTATATATACATTATACATACTACTGAAACAAATAGGACCATAATCTCTATGACGTCTTAATGCTATTTCCTGCTGTCCGCATAACATAATGCATTCAATAATTGGGATTAAACGCTTTCGATTTGTTTCAATCTGTTTTGTTCTAAAAATTAAATTGAAAATTTTAGTTCAAATATTATATTTCTTACATTTATAGATTTTTATAAAATTAAGTTTATTTATTAATTTGATGTACCTTTCACTATTAATAAGATTTATTATTGAAGAACTTTTATTTGAATAAAAATTTAAAAAGTTATCATATTTAAGCAAAGCTGTTTTATTTTATTCTAAATTTCCATGTTTCTTAAACACCTATCAAAAAATTGAAAAATTATTTTATATAACATTTTAAATAAATACATTTATAAATATACATACTTCTGTAGCTTTTTTGTAATTAGTAAAAGCCTCCACTACCAGGGTTCCTAATTTTTGACCACCAACGCCACCAACTTTTGAAAATACAACACAGAATTTGCAAAAAAGCACCTTGGTACTTTTCAAAATATGCGAGCCAATTATGAGCATTCAGCCAATGGTGCTTGAACTTTAAACCTCTCTTGGCATTACAATCAAGTAAAGGATATGTATATGTAGCTGGTGGTATCCACACATCTTTAATAATCTTAAAGAATTTAATTAATTGTTTGGTTGTATTAGTTGTAATAATGAACTAACACTACACATGGTAGGTACGTGTATAATTAACGACTGACAAAAGATTTAATTCTCACCAAATATCTATCAGCATCAGTCAAAGTACTGTTAATATAAAAGCCAATATCGTGGACATTGAAATCAACAGCCAAATACAATAGGTAATTTAAATTAATATTACCATTTCCCTCGTAAATAAAATATTTTACATTAATTAGTTAAACAAATATTACCGGCAAGTCTACAACTTCATTTTCTGTAATGATCTTAGGGATCTTACTGTTTTTTCATCCGAATCCGCGTGTTTTATGGTAGACTTGGTAGAGCAAGTAAAATATGAGGTAATTTTTCTTTTATTAGACATTATCTATCACAATGTATAGCAGACAGTCACAGTTTAAAAATGTATAATGCGCATGCAGTATGACTGTACGAGATACGAGTAACGAGTTACGAGTACGACAGCCAAAATACTGTGGTTGTGTAAAAAATATTGTGACAAACGTAATAACTAATAATAAATAATAATCAATGAATTGGCAAACTATAATGACATATAGTCTGTCCAGCGAGAGAACGCGCCGCTTCTGCGCATGTAGACTGACGGCCGAGCGAGCACCGAGGCCCCATTTCCCCCTCTCTCGGCTTGCCGAAGACGGTCGATCGGTCGGTCTCGGAAATCGGGAACCTGTTGCTATAATTAACCGTCGATTAATTAACGTCGGTTGGCCGTCCTGGTGGGGACACACATGGCTGGGTACGCGCGGGAATGCGCGAAAACTGACCAATTTTGGTAGGTGCGCGGCGCGTTCTCTCGCTGGACAGACTATAGATACGTATTAAAGTATTATCACAGAATAAGACAATCATAATGGTAAATGGGCACTGATTATAAAATATACGGGTAATAACGGGGTAAATACAGTATAATAACTATAAATAAATCAATGTCACCATGTTTTTGGAGGACAAATCAGTGTGGCACCCAATGAGGAAAAAAACCTTTTTTGCATCATTACTTAATTATTTAAATTTAAATTTAAAGATATCTTTAATCGTGATTACAAGGCTGATAAGTGATAACCTTGATTTTTAAATGATAATAACTGTTCGTAAAAATATAAAATATTCGTTACGTCCTATATTACAATGGCACAAAAAAGCCATGGGGGGATATATCCCCCCCATCCCCCCCCCGTTTGACCGCCACTGAACCTGATGTATATTGTGGTGTTAAAATGTATCGTTTGTATCTGATGTCTTTACCCGGGAGTCGGATTCAGGACAGTATACTCGAGTGGCAATCAAAACGAGAAGAAAAACGTCCTTTCCGAGGAAGATTGCACAGCTAGAATTTTATAATTCTATTATTAATTTCAAACGACACGTGTACCGACGGTTGTCAGATAAATCCTAAATGCCTAAATGTGATGTAAAACGCAAATTAAAAATGGCACATATACGTTTCTGTTAGTTATAAAACATTGTTGAAGCAATATTTTTTTTTTTTTTTTTATCAAAAGTACTCTCGTATTTTTTTTTCTAGTTATTTTCGAATTCACGAAACCGCGAAACGGTTATTTTTGATTCTATTACAAAACGTTAATTTTATTGTTTTTAGATCCGATCAACATAATAAGACGTATCGAACATTTTTCACGGAAAACCCGCTCGGGTAGGTGCGCCACGACGGACTTAAATCATCTACCTACGCAATCGTGTTGATGATTAATACTGCTGCGAGGGTACGGATTAATTCAGCCCGTCTCTACGAAACACCGCGCGCAAAACAGTCTCTAAATATGTATACGTACGGACACGTCGAAATAAATCATAACCGTTTTCCGGCAGTGGACGGTTACCAAATCTGTGTGCTACGGGGTCGTCAATTTTTCATACCTTTGGATTTAATTTCAACGACGTGCCGAATACTTTTGATCGCAGTCGTCACGCTCTTTCCCCGAAACAAACCGTGTTTAGATCGTGTTCATTTTCGGACGCGTTGGACTCGGGATCTATCTACGAGTCTATTAGTGTCATAAAAATAAAGATCGGACAGAAACGAAATTGAAATAAAAATAGCAAAAGACATCTGAAATCCGCCTCCGTGTTCAGAACTGATGGCTCGAGAGTCGGTCGTCATATTTTTCGATGCTCCCCCCGCCCCCTCGACGTCACAATGACATTTCGTCGCTGCCGTCGAAAGCCGTTTCTCGGGGATTAGAAATCGTCACCGAGTGTATTACGCCATACTAGTCTCTCTGCCCTCGTGTCCGTTTGTTTTCGACAATTATTTTTTCGATCAGACGTCTGTGCACGTCCCACGGAAACAGAAATAAAACGATAATTATTTACAGTAAGCCGCGCCACGGCCGACAATCACGATAAATTCGATTTGGAAGACGGCGGACGCGTTTGTTGGTACGGATAAAACAACACCGCATGATAATCATCGTCGACGACGATTTTCCACGCTGTGATAATTTGATCACGTCCAGTGGATACGTAAAACGTTATACAGTTTGATTATTACACTCGATACACTCGATTTGACATGATCGATAAAAATCATATTATACTAAATCTCTAGTCCAGTGGTTCCCAACCTTTTGGATACTATTACCCTTAAATCAGGTAGGATATTTACAATTTCCCCCTTACCCAAAATGTTTTTGAGTAATAAGGTAATAAAATTATCAGAGTCATTATAGGAACAGGGCGTAAGGTAATTTCCAAAAACTATGGACAACAATGTTATACTATTGTAATAATATCGACAATAATAATAACGTATTGCAATAGATTTACACGTGATTGATGCAGATTTTATAATAAAGGGTATAAAGTACACAAAGAAAAAAATAGTCAAGTTTATACCCTTCAGAAAATCCTGTTTTACCCCTTGAAGGGTAATTACCCCCCGGTTGGGAACCAATGCTCTAGTCGAACATTAAACATTGACTATGGAAATAATTGTACGATATGAATATCTGAGTCTGTATTGACGAGTCGTTATGGCTGAGAAGTTGAAAAATTAAAACGAGCACGTTTGCACAAACTGATCGATAAAGGTACGATTGATTTCTGCAAAAAGCAATAATCAATGTGATTTAACAACGTTCAATACGGCTCTCGGAGAACAGCGCGAAAGAGTAAACTCTATTCTCGTCGTTATAAAAGATGTAATAAATCACATCGTTCGATTATAAATCGAACCGAAAAACATTATTCGTCGCGTTCGCGCTCGTAAAAAGCGTATGGAAGCGTACGAGTTGGATCGTTCAAAAAACGATTTTCTCGATACGCTCAGCACGAGAATCGGTCGGCGAAAACATAATAATAATAATAATAATAATATTTCTCGGTGTCCGTCGTGAACGTCGTTTATACGCGCGTTCGAATCGGGATGAGAGCGACGAAAACGATTTATCGGTCGTGTAATAACAATAACGTTATCTAATCGACGACGAGTACGATGTGTGCGTTTCCCGCGTCGAAACGTCTAATCCTTGCGACCCGCCATGTAAACCGGCGTGACGCAGAAGTCTCGACGACGACATTATAAATTTTCATGACAGTCGACGTTTTGACTTTTGAGCGAATCGCTTCGGTCGACAGCGGGACTCCGGCGATAATACAAATCCGGAGCTAAGAACTCCGGTATAACCTTAATCGAGTAAAACGTTAACCGATTATGAAATATTCATAAATACGTATAATTCGCAATTCTTTTTTTTGTTGCGATATAAATTGAAGAGGTGGGTGCAACAACCAGACAACTCCATATTATGAAAATGTTCAGGAGAGACAAAATAGTGTTTTAAAAAATAACTAAAAATTTTTAAAATTTTTAAAAAATATAATTGAAATCTAATTTTGGGCTTATAATTGATGCCAACACCCAAATTGTCAAAAAAAAATTTCTGTACTCACAAAACCAAAAACAATTTGGAGATGTCTGTTTGTTGCACTAAAAATGTTATCATCGGTAATATAACATTATAATATATGCATTGTTTTAAACATTGATACATCTATACAAATAAATAACAAAAAAGTAAGTATATGTTTTTTTGTTAAAATAACAATGTTTCCTTCATTTTATTAGTATTCATAAAACAAGTTGTAATAGTATTCATGAAAAAAAAAATATATATAAAATATTATCAAAACTATTCGAAAACGTAGTCGGAACAATCAAAACACTCATTTTTATCACAAAATTTTATATCTAACTGTAAGTAGGTACTAAAGTAGAAAGTAGGAACTAAATTACGTCTTGAATACATCTAACAACAACTAAATTGTAAAGGTTAAAGTTAATAAAACTACAAATCTAATAAAACTAAAGGAACAATATTTAGAAAATAGAAATTAATATATTATGATAACATTGATTTCATATCAGCGATAAGAACAGTCATTAAAGTATGACTAATATTCGGCGCAACAACAAGACATCTCCGGAGAAGTGTTGTTGTTGCAACAAAAAATAAAAGAGACATCTCCATTTGTATTATATCTCCGTATCTAACGATCGGATATGTCTGATTGTTGCACCAATCGATCGAGATTTTTTTGTTCTATAGGAAAAGTGAAAAAAGTAATTTTCAAAAAAAAGTGGAGATGTCTGGTTGTTGCACCCACCTCTTCAATTTCGTTCTTATCGAATTCAATAACATTTTTAATAGTTTTTAGCGCATTTTTTCGGTGCATTTTTTTGATATTAAAGCATTTTTTTTTTTGAGGCATTATGTCGAATTTTTTAAGGACATTTTTCTGAATTTTTAAGACATTAAAGTCCGTTTCCTAATGATAAATATTGAGTAACGTGACCTGTCTCCTAGTTCACTACAACGTTACCGCGTTTTCTTTGGAAGTATTTCCATATTTTTATTACGTACGAATCAATAACTCCCACCCGCCGCCCAATGGGCGCGGTGAAAATGCCTGCCGAAGAGGAGAAAAACTCTTGAAAGGCATGCGTCTTTTGACATCTCTCCACCGGACCCCGGCGTTCACGCGGATAACGGACGTGTCCCGTTGAGTTATCAACACGAGTCTCCCGGCGACGAAACCGCGGTGTTGTTCGCAGTCGACACTCCGCGATGTTCCTGACGCGACTCCCCCCGCCCACACCAAAATTATCGACTCTCGACCGCCAATCCGTCGTCTTTCCGTGATTTATTAATCGTGCGGGAAAACTGGCGATTTTCACGCGGGGTCCGGCGTCCACCGACACGATGATCCCGTCGTTAATAAATCATAAGACGACGACGACATGAGACGTGACAGTCTAGAGTCGTGGGAGTGGGGCACTCGTAAGGTTAAACCCCGTGGACTCTATGAAAATCGCCTATATTTTCCAACACGGTTGGAAATAACCTAACCTAACCTAATGTTTCTAGTTGTTATTATTATATTAATCTTAATTAAAAATGATTTTTTTCTTTTTCTCTTCTCTTTTATTTTAATATTTGTTATATTGTGCTAATTAATTCTATTATACAGAATTTTCAGATATTTTTATTAATTTTTACAAGTTCACTGTTATATTATTAATATTAGTATTATTAAAATATTGTTGTATTGATATTATGTAATTGGGCTTGACCCGTATTGTAAATAAATAAATAAATGAATAAATAAATAAATACTTTGAAAAAATTACATATACTGAATTATGATTGTCATGCACCGAAATGGTTTACGCCGAAGTAGCCACGCCAAGATGGCCACGACAAGATGTCCTTGATCGAATATTATTGTCATCACGCTATGGGAAGACGTCATAAGATTTTTTTTTTTTTTTTTTTAATAATCCGTATTCCAACGAACCGGCGAAGGGTATATCGAGAGCATGGTTCAAAGCGTGTTTATTTTGCCACGGCTCAGTACTCTTGTTCAAAAGTGACGCATCAGCTGGTACGTTGAATGTCAAAACATAAAATGACGTGATCGCGTAAATGATAAAAATGCATTGGCCCGGCCTGAGATTTCGATCGTGGGATAACACAAAGTCTACACCGTATGTTCTTATTTTGTCTTCGTTGTCGACGACGGTTTCGACAGGAGGACGTCGTCGGCGCGGAGAAGAAAATAACGCGCACGCGTGCGGACTTAAGCCGCTGGAGACTTGACGGCAGAGTGGGGAAAAAAAAAGGGAAAAGAAAAAGAAAAAAACAATAATGAAGAAGCCATAAAAACTCTGAAGGGGTATTATTGCACACCTGGATTTGCAACCTATAAATCACGGCTGCCAGCTACAGGAGATCATCGGGAAAGCGCGTTGGGGGTGGGAGAGGAGAAAAATAAACCTGGTTCCGATAGTAATAAAGAGGGTCGGAAAAAGAACCCGGAGAATTTTTTCTCTCCGAAGCTATTTTATATTGACCGTTTTTGCATAATGTCCGCGTCAAAATATTATTCCTATCCACGGAGCCGGCGCTGTGGTGGTGGAGGTGGTGGTGGCGGTGGTGGTGGTGGTGGTGGACTTGTTGTTCTTGAATAATGGACAGCAGTTTATTATGACGGTCTCTACCGCGCTGCCGCCGCCGCCGCCGCCGCCGTGCTCGGAAGTTGGAAGATAAAAAAATAAACAAAACCGTCGGAGGGGTTGCTAATCCCGTGATAGTTTTTGAATGCAATAAATCTTCGGTTCGGCAAAATAAACACGTCCTACTTTCATGAAAACCAATACATTCACGACCCCAAAGGCCCCCGTAAACCCGGCGACCAATAATACGTCCGGCGCACGCGGCGACCCTGTGAAGTTTGGAGGCCCGTACGAAAATATAGGACGTTTAATTCGAACGTTTTAATTAAACGCTGCGAAACTTTTTCGCGTTATTTGTCAAATGTAAACATAGGTAGGTAATACCAGTAGTGCTTAAACGCACGTATTTTCATCACGCGATCCATCTTTTATTTGGGCAATCAAACGTTCCGTGCTCAAACGACGTCCACGGGACCCTCCCGGAACGATTCTCTACCGTTCAAAACGGATTAAAGTCATATTTTTAACGTAATTCTAGCGAATGAAATCGCCGCGTACACAAAACGAAAAAAAAAACGTGAGTGATTGCGTATATTGATAAGACTCTGGACGAGAATGATGTCGTATATATGATTTTTTCGATAAATATTATTGGGAAACACGTAAAAAAAAAAACGTACGTATGGGTATTTTTTGATTGAATATTTTCATTGAATTCTGTATGTTTTTTTTTATATATACATACACAAAAGGACATTTACATAATGTCGGGTGATATTTTGAATACAACGAATGATTCTAAAACGTAATTCAACATTTTTCCGTATTCAATAGCTGATATTCATTACGAGTTATAAACAAGCGCCCACGTTTAATATTTTCCTATAACTCAAATGAAATTTAAATAAAAATTTAAAAAAATTAACTGAAATCGTCAACATAAACAGTCAATATATAGCTGTATTGTCAATTAAAATTGTTTCATAAGCAATACCCTCGTGTACAGTGTGTAAAAACTTACAAACTAGCTAATGGAATATTCCACTGGTTTTACACGATAACTCGATCATTTTTTCTTCGTATTTAAAAAAAAAAACTTTGAACATTTCGACCAACTATTATCTTTCCGTGTACCATCTACGTGTGATTTTTTTTTATCGATATTGAGCTGAACGAAACTTGTCATCTACACATAATCGCAATCACACACACATACATTTATTTCGATATATCTAATATTGAGATCTAATGAAAGCAGAGGGGAAAAGAGATTTTTCTCTGGCCTCGACAAATTTAAAAGGACTCATCAATTATTTCAGTCTAACATAAACAACTCTTTGCTTAGGATATGTATCAGCAGATAAAATTGGTTTTTGTTTCACAAAATGCAAGGAAAGGTCATTTTTTTAAATTTCTATAAATATTACTTTCGAGAAACGTAATTTATATTTACGTACATGCGTATATTAAAAATACAATAATGATAATGATTTCAGATGATAATTATATTTTATCTTCCGATTTTCGTAAATATTTGATTGCAAAACTTCATTTTTAGCGATCATTTTTAAATAGTCTACTCCTCGAATTACGAACCACCTACGGTCAACAGCCCTTTTAACAATTACCGGTAAGAGCTAATATGTATCAGACAGGGCCTATACAAGGCATTTTCTCTCAGACCGGGGATTTGATTGAAGTCCTCTGGCTCTGCATACACACTTGTAATTATAATAATTTATTGGCAACTACGCAAATATAGAATCAAAAAGTAAAAACGGTTTTGATGATACGGTTACACAAAAGCTAGGTTGTTTTATGTGCATATTATACCAGTGTCGGTTAGACTCAGAGTGCGAATCCGAGGGTTTTTACGAGAATTTTCGCAATCGTCGATTGGGAAAACATTCGTACGCGTACGCACTTAATGACCAAATTGCCGACTCCAAATACTAAATTTACATTCATAAAAAAAAAAAAAAATTATAATCAAAGCAATAACAACGGATGACATTTTAATTAACGTTTTTCTATAAGTCAAATACATATTATGTTGGTTAAGTCAAAAAACCAATACTTTTGTACCTATAAGATGTTTATATTATTAAATTTATCAATTTGGTAAATGATTTGTTAAAATAAGTAAAACTCATAAAAGTAGATAGGTAGATAAAAAAATAAATAAATAAATAAAACTAATATTTTCAATGTGATTTTAATTCATTCTTATATATTATAAATTTAAATTATAAAATAATAAAAAAATGTTTATACAATAATATTGTGGACTATAAACTTATACGGCGTTCTTTAAGAGTTGCCCAATTTTCAATCATTGGAGTCATGTCAATCTCATCCGAAATGTCCTTAGATGAGTTCAGTACCATAAGATCAGTTTTATTAGAAGTTCTAAAAACAGATATCGGTAGACAATATTCTCATTTATAATTTATTCTGAGGTATTCTAAATATACATTTATTTCTATCCATAATCGATCGCCCACTGATGTCGGGAGTCGGGACTATTTTAAAATGTCTTGTGTGTGTGTGTGTGTGTGTGTGTGTGTGTGTGTGTGTGTGTGTGTGTGTGTGTGTGTGTGTGTGTGTGTGTGTGTGTGTGTGTGTGTGTGTGTGTGTGTGTGACAATCATAAAATATTTCATTTCCATATAAATTAAATTAAATCGTTTATTTAAATACGGTAAATAGGTAATTTTGTCAATATAAATCTGACTGCTCAAGTTCCGACTGTCATTACGATGCGTGGTGTTTGTTCGTACGGCGGGTAACGCGACTCTGATCCTTGTGGTCTCGGCGTATCCGGTCCCGGCGGACATCGAGTCTCGTCACGGCGCACGTGCCGACGAATAAGTTACGCGTTTTAACGACAGCAATAACAACGATAATAACACGACTGATTGAAATGTCGTTTGACAGGACGAGACGCTGTGTGCTCGTGTACGTATATCGCGTCTTAGCGTATTATTATAGCGGCCGCCATCTCCCCTGTGCAGAAGGCAACGGAAAACCACTGCACAGTAATCCTTCCTTCCTTAGTAACAACTTCTCTTTGTTGCAAACCGACTCTCGGGTTAGTAAAAAAAAAAATAAAAACGCATCATTATTATCATTGTAATTATTATTATTATTAGAATTATAGATCTCGGAGCGAGCGTTTTATCGGTCACGCGGTGATTCCCAGTAGGTACGAGGCCTCGGCTATATGACAAATGCACAAAAATAACCTATCGTTTGCGCCAAAATAATATTGTATACCTATCATGTGAAATAAACGCCAAATGGGCAAAAATTACAAATAATTTGCGCCAAAATTAAAATTGTATATAAGCAGATATTTAAAAATTGCTCTTTTAAATAATTATATTGTATAATATATTATATTATAAAAAAAAACTGTTAGATATTTCTTCCTATTGTACAATTATTTCTCCGCGAGACACTCTTAATTTATTGTTAGGAGGAGTGTTCAAAAATAAATATGTTTCGTTTTGTAATTTTAATAATACATCAATTACTATATGGACGGAACAATGAGCTAAATAAAATTGATCTTTTAAATGTCGATGATATTATTCGATTAATTTAATATATGTTATTTAACGTCTTTTAACAGTGGCACACAAGTACGATACGATTTTGGCGCTTTTGTACGATACGACTTAATTTTTTCTCATCTTATTTTGGCGCTTATGTCTTCCACCGCGAGGCCGCACACCACCTGTCCAAATTGTTTCTCGCTCGGCCGGTCAGACGAACGAGAAAGAAATAAATCGTACGTGACGTCATTGTATTACCGTCGTTTGACCAGAGTGCGACCCGACGATTCGCGGGTTGCGAGGTACTTTTTTCGAAGCCTATAGAACGTTGCACGTACGTCGAGTTTCACGGTCGCGTCGCTTTTTTCGCGTCAAACCGATTTTGGTCGGTAAACAGGTATTATTAACACGCCTTGTCGTCTCTGTATGTGTAATAACAGTATGGAATTTGGATAGTTCAAAAAACATCGTTATAACCGAACCGGATTCAATGACCTTCAACTTGAACCTCTGAAATTCGAATTCGTTTACTGACATAAAAGCACACAAACATTTGATCACGAGAGTGCGGCACGATTGGCGTACCCGTATTTTATTATGAAGGAATCATTTTTAAATAGAAAAATAGCTTCAACGATGGTAGGGATATCTGGATTAATACGACATACCAGGGCAATAACTCAATGTAATATTATATTACTAAATTTGTTTTAATTTATTCAAAATCAATTAAATAAAATAGCCAATACATACGATTTGTATACGTTTGAAAAAATGAAACTTTTGTATTTTACCTGACCATCAGGGTAAAATAACTCAGTCCATTATTTTTCCAAAAATTAATCAACAAAAAAAAAAAAACGATATGAAATATTATGCCAGTCTTCTCTTTATTATCAATGGGTCAACGATAAGGAAAAAGAGATAGAATTCCATGTCGTACCGTCAAAAGCATTTAAATCTTATACGAAAGGATCACGTGAATTCCTCGAGCAATCAAAAATGCACCGGAGTAAGTGTGATGTGATTTCCGAGGCCGGCTGTATCAGCTTTATATCTCTGATACGCTGCGTGAAGTTTTTATCCAGACCGTGGCCGAAAATAAATTTCAAAATATCACTGATTTTTGAAAAAGTGTAATATGTGCCTACGACAAATAATAAATATTTGAAATTTAAATGTGTAACGCATACAACTTTTCAACTATATTCTTATGGAGTTATTTCTTTTCCTCTCTATCGGTAATGATCGGTAATCTCGTCACATTAAAAGCCTCTATAAATCGAATTTTCAGCCCTGAATTTCGATGGTCAGATGCTGTATTTTTATATACCTATCGACACGGATAAAACGTCGGCGTTAGAATGTGCTATACAGATTACAATAACACGAGCCAAGTGTATCCGCAGTGGCAAGGCCGTATTTGGTAAGATATTTTGGAAATCGAAACCCTCGATGAAATGTTTCTTAGTCTATCAAATATAATAATAGGTACTCAATGATGACAGTCCATCGTGTAAGAACGTGATTATTGATCACTATAGTTTGAGTTTGTTATCATACTATTTTTGCACCTATTACGAATCTCAATATAGCTCGAGAAGCACTAACTACTAAGCTGTATGTATACAAAACATAATATTTAATAGTATTATTGTTTTTAACTCGTAACAGTGTTATAAATGGTTCATTATTATTATTTTTAGTGATCAAAAGTATGTCGAAAATCGACAAAAGATCTTAAGTGACATTAAGGAACACAAAAAATACGTTTTTAAATTGCATATTTTTACACTGAAATAAAATTTTGTAAAGCAGAAATACCCCACTTCTAATGAAGAAGTCGCTTACACATTTTAATCGTCCATAAGGCGGTGTTTTTAACCTTTTGAAATAAAAGTGTAATTTAGCCATCAGAGTGTCGCTTTAGTTTTTTTTATTCTATTAGGGCTCGAATAATTTTGTTGCGTTTAATTGACCAATTTATTTTCATCGTTCTTCTAATACACAGCGCAGTGCATGTTACAGTTTAAAATTGCTTTTTAGTTATTAATTAGGTAATTTAGTAAATGTATTAATTTATATATTACCATAGACTCAATTAGTATGGGGACTTGGGGAGGCTTATCCACCCCAAATATTTGTCTAGCGCCCCAAATGATACAGTTACAATAATTCACTTTGTGAGAGTCATTCATTCGTGATAATAATATAGTCTATTCAAAATATATCACCCTAGTTGCGCCTGTGTATAATACATTTATAATATTGTTCATTATATTCGAAAAAATCTATAACGGTTTTTTTTTTACTCATTCGCTATCTGTCGACACCATTAAATGGTGTCAGACAAATTTTGTAACCCATCCCGAAATTTCCGTCGAACTGGTTTAGCTACGGCTTTGCGCGAGGGAGGCGCTTCCTGAGGAATACTTCTCGGTCTGTCTGAAACGACTAGAGACATGAGACGAAAAAATGCTGCATTTGGCTTGTCGATCAGAAAATGTCGTATATTATCGATTGATCGATTTCACACGGTTTTTCGGCCAAAAAGCGTCACCGGCTACAGCTGGCGTTATGTCTAACGAACTGGGAAACGCGTACGCAAAGCCCCGGACGCGAACATAAAATTATTATTATTATTGTAACTATTATAATTAATGTCCGAGCGTATAATTTTACGACTTGTGGGACGCACCGAGCCAGGGTCACACGACTCGAGACTTTTCTGTGGCGGCGGCCCGCCTTTTGACCGTGCAGCTAGGGATAAAATTATTTACCGACTTATCCGCTTCGCATATGCACGTGATACGATAATTGGTCCGTTTATCTCTCTCTCTCTCTCTCTCTCTCTCTCTCTCTCTCTCTCTCTCTCTCTCTTCCTTTTGAACGTGGTATAATATTATGCGACGTGGCATCGCCGATCGGAGATCAGGTCAAGCACATCCGTATAATCCAAATGGGCCGCGTATGAAAACCACTTACGAATGTAGAAGAGGACTGTCGAGAGAGCGAAAAAATGCTCACAAAAAACCTAAACGAACCGTCTGTAGCCGCGTGGAACTGTATGTGCTCTTTAAAATGTATTATTAGGATTATCAACATCAAAAACCGCTCTATAATTATGCTGTTCGATCAAACGCTGGTTTCGCGTACAATACGTCATATATATTCATGTTTAATGCACCGTATTGTCATATTGATCTCGTCTGTAGTTTCTTTATCTCTTCACTTCTCGGTGATCACCACGATAACGCGTTTGCGATTTTGTCCACTTGAATTCCATCACGTAAAATCAAACGCACCATAAATCTAAAAACTAACAAAATTAGAAACGTGAAGTGAATCAATTTTAAGTTGATTTTACGATGAACGAAAATCTGCTTTCAAATATTTTATTTCGCCACCGGATCAATCGCTGAATCGGGATAAGATATACGCCTACATATTATCTTTATGTCGCCTGTATGTAAACGGAGAGCAACCGAAAATCACCGTTTATTACGATTCTGCAGAGACTTTTTTTTTTAAATTACAATTATTGGTTTCATTTTCATTTCACAAAAAAAAATAATAATAAAAAATAAGATTAATGTAAATTATAGTATATAAAATAGTGCTGAAGTGTCTTACTTAATATTAATATTATTATTAGAATTTTAGTACATGAAAATAATTCATTGGTGAAACAAAATTACAAAAACTTATGTAGTGAAAACCAACGAAAAAGGAGGGGGGGGGTCACGTCATCGTCCCAACTCCCTCAGAATTACGCCCTCTAAACGCGGTATATAATACACATTATGACTGTTCGTCGGTGCTAAAAATAAACTAATTATTATTTCTGTGACTCTGTTCGCAACAACGTTTGATGATTCGTTTTCGTTTCGATCACTCGATAATTACATAGTTCAGTAGTCACTCGATAATTCGAACCTCGATAATTCGAAAAACTCCATAAATCGAACTAAACGCTAAGTACCCTGAGAAAACCTCTATAATTAGAAAAAAATACGTGTATTCCGGTCCCTTCGATAGTTCGAAATGTCTGTCGGTGAGGCACACTCTACAATTCGAATTTTTTTTTTCACGAATCTCTATAATTCGAATTTCTTTAAACACAATTATATGTACGTTCATATGTATAAGGATTATATGTACAATCTATTTAACGTACTCGTAATGAAACTAATAACGAAGATGGTTAAATATTATCGTAGTTTAATGTTATCGTATCTTACCTACGTAATTTATACTAAAATAAACCTCTGCTATGGAACAGACTAGAAGTTCCTGTATCATTTGAAGACTTTATTCACTTTGACGATAATGTCGCAACTTCTGGTACTTTTACTGACGAGGAAATTATTCAATCTACTTCGGCCAATCAGCACAATTCTGACAATGATGACGAGGAAGAGGATGCGGAGTTGGAGGTTCCTGTCATATCGATAAAAGAAGCAAAATTTTTTATGTCAGGATAACGTCAATTTTTTGAGCAATCTGAAATGGACGAAAAAAGATGCGATAAAATTTTCAATGCTATCAGTAAGTTAGACAACGCTATGGACCAGATTGTGACCAACAATTTTTCACAAAAAAAAAAATAACAGATTTCTTTAATATGTATGTAAAATATAATAATATTAAAAATAAATGTAAAATATATTAATATGTATGTATAAGAAATAAATAGCAATTAATAATTTTAAAATATAAATAATAATATTTATAATAAGTAAATGTCAAAATAAACGTAATACATTATGCACAATTTTCCACCTCTCTTTAATTCGAATACATTTTTTCCCCTCGATTATTCGACCACTCGGTAAATCGAAAACCTCTATAAATCGAATTTTTAACTCGGTCCGCTGAATTTCGAATTATCGAGTGACTACTGTAGTATACGAGATGATAATTATTTAAAAACGTCATTTTCGCCGCGGGTCATGCCGCAAGGTCGTGTTGTACGCTTCCGAAGTGTATTGTTGCAGTCGTGCGCACATCTGTTATTTTTTTATCGCGTCCACCGTTCACCGCGATAACAATCGTTGTAACCCGATCGACCGTGATATACGGGTGTCTCCGGGAAAGCCGACGCGGTCCGGCTCCCCGGCGTCTAGACACGACACTGATTGATCGAAATAATTCCTCTCGCGAGACGACCCGGAGAGGATCACGCGGCGGGTCTACATAATATTAATTCCGGTGTCGGGGGGGGCTTCACGCGTTTAGGACCACGGCGCCGTGATGAAGACAAACGTTTTTATTCGATTCGTTGCTTTCCGCGAAGTCGTACACGACTAACCGTACGGCCACGGCTTATCGCAATATTAAAGTCGCCCGGCGCAAACGTATTGTTAATTGTTATAAATGATCGTGCCGCGGGCGTGCGGTACGTTTATATACTGTGTGTGTACGCGATCCGCCGGCGTCGTCTGTTCCGACGATAAAATCCCGACGGTAAAAATCAACGTACGAAATCGTATACGTTATAGCCCCGGTAATAAAACGGACGAGTCGGGTACTTTGAAAAAAAAAAAAAAAAAAAAAAATGAGAAAAAAAACACAGTAAAAACGTGTCAACGTTGAAAAAAATCTGCTTTCGACGATAATTTATAAACACAGTGTTTTGATTCACGTTCTAGGTGTCTCCGGGAAAACGACCAATCGCGACTCTAAAGCAGCGGTTCTCAACATGTTGTACGCGTACCACCAATGGTACGTGGAAAGCTCATAAGTGGTACGCGAAGAAAATCTCCCTTTATAAAAAAAAAATTGCAATGAATCATTATTCACAAGCTGTACAGTTTCTAATCCCTGTTGTGTCAACTTATTTGTGCGAAAATACATTTTCCCACTTATAGTATACACAAATAATAAATATGTAAATTAATTAAACGTAGAAAGTGATTTAAGACTTAGAATTACCAAAATGGAGCCCGATATTGACGTCGTCGTCCGTTCAAAACACCAACCTTCTCATTGAAGTATGAAGTAAACCATAATAAAAACCATATTAATAATTGTATCTACATATTTTATTTTGTGCGTTCAATACTTATATTATCATAATTTTGTAGTTCCTAATAAAATAAAAATCTATACATATAAAATAAACGTTTGCACTATTAATAAGTCCCTCCAAAAAATGTCAAGTGGTACGTAAAAGTTTTCAAACTTTGTAGGTGGTACGCGAATATAAAAAGGTCGAGAACCGCTGCTTTAAAGCATCATATAATGATTTTCACTAGTTTGTAATACACGTGTATTTTTTAATTTTTTTTGTTTTTTAATACTTATACACACAAAAAAAAAAAATACAAATACAAATAATAACCACAAAAAAAAAATTAGTAATAATAATAATAAAAAAAAAAAAAAATGGAAAAGATTTTAACAACATAATTGCATGTTGCGTGAAATAAATCGAAAAATAAATAACCACTCGTTTTTAGAACGTAAACGTATTTGGTCAGATTTTTATTCTGTCGGTATTCAATAATATACATTACGTTTTCGTAACGTTTTCCCGACATCGAAGTACATAACATTATTGTGTCTACCGTCGATGACATTTCACATTCGACACACGACAATAATAAATACAACAGAAACGTTTGTTCAGCATGTTCAACCGTTTAGATTATTATGTTTTATCGTTTATTTTTTTTTTTTTTTTTCAATCCGTAAAAACACATGTGATCGGATCTCTTGTTTTCTCGCTAAGGACAAAACACACAAAAAGACGTAATAAAAACGTTAAACATTTCGGCGGGTACTTGTTGTTTTTATATTGAATACGAGGAATTCCGATTCGACCGATTCAAGTGGAAAAATGCCGACACTTCGAACACCCCCCGGTAGTCATATGATGAAACATGTTATTACACGGAGTTCCCGGAATCTGGCAATAACCGCCGGTTATCAATTTGCAGTTTCGAAAGTATTCGCATGAAAACCGTCCACGGTTATTTTCCATCGAAATTCGTTTATTAAGTCGAAAGTGTTCACAAAACGAAAATACCTCGGCAAATATGTTAAATATTTTTTGTTCGAAATTAAAAAACCAACTGTTATTTTTTACACTCCCAATGAAACATAAAACGATATACATATGCACGAATATTGTATATATAATATATACAGCATGCCTCACTCAGATTCATTCGTTTGCATACATTCGCAGTGACCTCTTTTGTTCTAAAAATATTGCCTGTGTTGATGCAGACATCGGATTAATACAAGAACGCGTTAAAGTTATATTTTCAAAACAAAATACTTACTAAAAACGGTAATGATATTGTGGAATTCAATATTAAATTATTTATTGAATTTGAAATTTTCAAATATAAGTATATTCCGATTAACGTTTTTTTTTTTTTTTTTTTTTTTTTTTTTTTTTTTTTATTGCACTTAAAAAACATAAACAACAAAGGTTATTAGTTTTTGGTTAAATTACAATATTTATATGGTGTTAGTTATTTATAGTTACTATTTACATTTATATTACAATTTTCTTAACAGTAGGTTTAAATTTTAGTGTACAAATCAGATTTTTTGAGGAAGGCTAACATGTTCAATGTGTTTACACTATTCGGACCTAGAGCTTCATATAAGTTGGGTGGAATGTTGAATTTTTTTAACTCTTCTGAATATTGATAGCACTCTGTTATTATATGCTTCACTGTTAGTGTGACCCCACAGACTGTGCATTGAGTTGGTTCTTGATTAACGTTTGAAATCGCACAATTGGATCTAATCTAGAAAACAGTGTAAACATTTTGTTTCAAGATTCTTCTCGATTTGCGAAATACATAAAAACGCAATAACGACAAACAATAAACTCGTGATTTTTCTCCCGTGTGGTGTTGTAAAAACTCCTTGAAAACTTTGAAAATGACTTCAAACTGAAAACCGCGAAAAAAATAAAAATACATAATCATACAGATTTACAGATTCATATCGTGTTATTGAAACATATTTTAAGCCGGGAGAAAACCGTTTGTGATCATGAATAATGACGTTCCGAGAAAAAAAACCGTACGAAATTCATCAACAACCGTGAGCCTTAATAATAGCAATAATATAAGCGCATGGTATCCATACGAAAAACCGCCCTGTACACGCTTTTCGTACGAATAAACGTCATGATATAACAGGATGCGGGCCTACGATTTTTGTTTTCGAAAACACACACTAGCGCGCACGCGCACAGCCGTAAAGT
Organism: Therioaphis trifolii; assembly: GCA_027580255.1. Lineage (NCBI taxonomy): Eukaryota > Metazoa > Arthropoda > Insecta > Hemiptera > Aphididae > Therioaphis > Therioaphis trifolii. Next base: position 35,943,230 of record CM050408.1, on the reverse strand, counting down.
CTGCTAAAAATCTAATTTTCCCGAATGCTTTCAAGGAGAATCCGCGACGCCCGTGAAAGGTTTACGACGGCGTCCGGTCCGCAAACAATGCAGTGGCGGCGGCGGCGGTTTCCACACGCTAATAATATCCCGGAAAGTTTAACGACGACGACATCGCGGAATTCTTTATCTTTACTCTCTCTCTCTCGGCTTTTTTTCTCTCCCTTTTCCTCTGTATTCCTCTTTCCATCCCTTATGCTCTCTCTCTCTTTCTCTCGTCCATAATTTTTTTTCATCCCTCACGCACACGTCCACGGCCACGTCGATCGCGTTCGAACGAATCATCCTCCGACCCCCTACCCCTCGACTCGACCGGCCGTTTTAACATTTTTCGGGTGTTCGTTTCACAATATCCTAGGATATTACTACCCCCCTCCAATACATTTACTGGGGGTACAAATAGCCAAGGATATTATTACCGGGGGGAGGGGAATAATAGGAGGTATAAAAATCCTATGACTATTTTTTCTCTTTCGGGAAAGTAGTGGGGGGGGAGTTCACATGCGTATCGTAGTAGTAAACGCGAGAACGCCCTGTGAAACATACGCACAATCAGTCCGTTCGCCGCGCCGCGGACAAAGGACAAAAGCAAATACGCAAACACTGCACTACGATCGCCGCTATTTTTCTCCGGCTCGTTTAGACGCACCGTGTACACAAGCGCTTGCACACGGAGTATAATAATGTCATAATCCCTTTGTTAGCGCGTCTACGCACTTTTAAATTAATTTCAAGTGTTACGCTTTCGCGTTTAAATATTTATACACGTGTAGCGCGCAAAGAGACTGCAGAGAGAAACAGAGCCGCTCGGCGATACGAGACGGGCAGACGCGGCGGACCGCTTTATCAAGCGCTCGTCATTATTTCAAGTCGCTCTGCCACCCCCGGGGCGATTTGACGGCGGTACGTGTTTCGAGAGGTTTTTTCCTTTTTTTCCCTTTTTTTTTCCTTTTTTTTTTTTTTTTGCTCTACGGCCGGACGACAGAAATTCCCCCGTAAATCGTTGTCGGCAAGACCGTGTTGTTATGCAGATTATTACGGGCGGAGTGTCCGGACCAGAAGACCGGAGATCGGGGACAGCTACCGAGAAAGCCGTTCGAAAATCGACTGGTCCTTCTTCACACGTCGGACTGCTGTTTCACGTATACGTATTATGTTTTTACGATGACGACGATAGGGACACGCGTTACGTCGATGTGAGTTACGTTGGCCCGTAACGACGTGCACAGGTACTTTCGGTCGACGGGTAGGAACCTACAAGGGTCGGACTGGTTTCCCGAGATGACGACGTTGACGACATAATTTTCAGCAACTTCCAGACGAACGTCACACGAAAGACTCTAGTTTTATTAGTATTCGATTTTCTAATGTTTCATTTTTAGACTTTTCCAGGCAATTGCCGAGTTCAATATTGTCCCTAACTTAGATAAATTACACGATCCGCAATGGCCCGATTATGGCCAACATTTTTCTCGATAGACCAATATTATTAACTAAACGAAAATTTAATTATTTTTATGTGAATTTGAAATTCTGAAGAAACGTCGATTCATATTTCGATATGTTACGCAGTAAGAAAATAATAAAAGGTATTAGGATCATATAAATCAAAGCAATCAAGTCGGGTATAATTTTCATACACTCATTTCCTATAGACGATTACCAAAAATCTATGTCGAATTTCAAAATAAACGTCAAAAGTAAGACGATTTAAAAAAAAAAATGATCATTCTACGAGTACACTGGATTACTTTTTCTATCGTTATATTTTAGCGCGGATTTATCAACCACTTCTACTAATTCCAAATATTTCCCCGTCTTGTTTTGTTCGACGCAATAACCCGACCCTCGGGTATTCGAACGATCCGGAGGGGCGGCCGGCGAAACATCTCGAGTGGCCGGGGCGCTTTGTCGACCCCATTTGTCGCGTGCCGGTGTAGAACGTTTTCAGGTGACCTCGGGTCGGACGCGGAAAATCGTGGAGATTTCGGAGAGGGGCCTTAAAAAATACAAAACGTTAAAACGATAACGTCCGTCGCTTTGGTCCGATCCCGGGGCAGGAACGAGGGGGAATCGTCGGGCGCCGCCGGCCGACTCCGAAACCCGGGAACGCACACGCATCGTCTGGTGCCGTCGCCGCCGTCCGCGGGCGTTTTGAAACGAACCAACAAGAACACACGAAGAACAATCGAATTCTTCGGGTCCGGTTCCAAAATTCAAAGGGGGGGTGCAAGCATTTCCCTGGTACCTCCACCGTGAATATAAGTCTATAAGTCGGGAACGATAATGGAACAGACGACGAAATTTTCGGAACAAACAAGAACAAACGAATAAGGTCAACAATCGAAAGCCCCGGGTTTGGTTCCGAAATTTGAAAATGGGGGTGCCAGGGAAATGCAGGACCTAGGATATATAAAACGTCCGTATACGCGGCGAAAGTACAACACGCGCGCGTTCCGGCGATTTATAACGGCCGCCATTGTCGTCTTTGTATAAAAAACACGCGCGCGCCGGTATCGTCGTCGTATTGTAAGTATAAATTATAATATTATGCCGTATACGCGAAGGGCGATTATTTATTCGACGCAGGAATGTGCTCTCTCCGGTCGGTCGGTCGCGCGAGAGGTCCGCCCCGCTGCCTCCGCCACGCGCACCGTGCACTAATTAAAACCGGTCGACAATTTGATATTACATTATTATTATAATTATTATTATTACTAATACCGGTACTACGAACACTGGCACAAACACCCGCACGCGCGCGCCACCCAGTGCGTGATTTACGGTCCGTATGCGAAAACATCGCGGGTATAGGTATTATTATTGTGATTATTATTATTATTATTATTATTATTACCGTTGTACGCGGACGGCAATTCCGGCGGCGGTGGAAATATGCACATCAGATTTCACGCGTTCGTTATTATCCCTCTCAGACGGTACCCACACACACACACACACACAAATTCACTCACACGCTCTTTGTCGCCAACGTGCGATGTGATAAATAGCCCCCCGGACGTCCGCGGCGGAGACACTAGCGTCGTTATTGTTTCGAGGGGCGGCAGTCAGGCCCGTCGCTAGGGTACAAGCAACCCATGCGTTGCTTTAGGGCGGCAAAATATTTTTAGGAAATCGAGGCGGCAAAATTAAATTATCGAATGTTCAAAAAATACTTCTCAAGGTAAAAAAAAATCTTGAGTATATTTACAGTTATCAACTTTAAAAAATTTATCTTAATATTGCGACCAGTTTAAGAATCGTTCTAATGACTCCAGTGACTATAGCGTCTGCTGGAAGAAGTTTCTTTAAACTGAAACTTACGAAAAATCATTGGATTTTATCCATTGAAGCAAAGTCGGCACAAACTTGAAAAATTTAGTACGAGATTTTGCAACAAAAAAAGGCAAGAAAAGTTAATTTATAATGCCGCACTATAATTTCAAAAAGCTATAATAATTATTATAAATATTTTTCTCATTTTGATTTTTATTCAAACGAATAGTACCTTTGTGTATACTCGTGTTTTGTTCTAATTTTTTTTAAGTTGTATATTTATTTATGGTTTTTTCAAATTCAAATTTATGAACCAACACATTGACACAAATTTTATTAATTTCAATATTATTCACGTACTTATTTAATTTAGTATTTAAGAGCAGCATTCAAATGTTCGCTTTAGGGCGGATGATATATTACCACGGGCCTGGCGGCAGTCGTTGTCGTCGTCGTCTTGCACGCTCATGTCGCAGCCGCACCGCCGTCCGACGGTCTCTCGCCGGTCGCATCCGGCGCACGCTTCCCGCCCCCTACCCTCGGCGGCAGAGCCGGTTCGACCCTCGGGTGAGGTCCGTGAGGGACTCGGGCGATTTTAATGGCATTACGTTTTGTCGCGCGAATCCGTTATTATCGTTAAGTTTCATAATCGTTGCGCGTGCACCGGGTACACGGTACACCGGTGAGTCGTTGACGAGAGTAAAAAAACAAAATATTTACTTTTTTTTTGTGCTAAACACGTAAGAACGTCTCGTTTTCCAAGCGTTTTTATCCGACACGGTGTTTTAATTCTTAAAGATAAATATGGAAAACTCGATTTTACTGATATTATTTACAAATATACCATTGAAAAATCTCTAAAACGGTTACTTATTATTATTATTTTTATTATTTTTATAATCGATTAAATTCAAAACTTTAGTTTCTGTAAATTCCATTGAAGTCATAGGCGCAACTATGGGGGGGGGGTATATAGGGGGCTAAGTCCCCCAGTTTGCCAAATAGCCCCCCAGTTTTTTTGTCATGTGGTCTTAATTCATTTTGTTCTAATATAGTTGATAACTTCAATGTTGAGTTATCAATGATAACAAAAATGTCTTTTATCTATGAGCGATCTTTTTCATGTATGAGACGTATTAATAATTGGTTAAGAACATCAATGGTGCAAGATCGATTTTCAAATTTAGCCATTATAAATATTGAGAGAGAGATATCTAATAATATAAATAATAATGACATATTGGAAGAGTATAATAAATTAAAAAACTGACGAATGTAAAATTATATACGAATATAACAATTATTATAACTAGGGTTCTAAAATTTCATGAAATTTATTTTCTTGAAATATTTCGTGAAATATTTCATGAAAGTTTCATGAAATATTTCATTTACACGAAAAATAAAAATGTTCCCAAAATAAAAAAATATATTAACCTGCTTCGTTATAAAGAATGACACATCTATAGCAAACAATTATTTCCAGATCAAGTTTTGTTTTGAATTTCTTAATTTAATATTACTAATATTATTTTTTTCACTCATCGTCCATTACAAATATTCAACAGGATTGGGTACTGGAATTGATCAAGTATATAAGAATATTCAATTAATAATTTATCATTATTTAGATTATTTAGTTGTTTGTCCTGAAATATAAATGTTTAAATTTTAGAATTTTTTAACTTCCAACCCCCTTTCAAAAAAAAATAAATAAATAAATAAATAAAATACGCCACTGTTCGGTGTGTATTATATTTATTTTATTTTATTTAAAAATCTTTTTATAGATTACTGGGCCTCACTGGGATAATTCGTTATAATTATACTATAATAATATATTCAACACAATGACAGCCGTTAGAACGTCACTTGAACTACAAAAGAACGATGTAGGTATCATAGAACAAATGGGTCATTAACCCACATCCGGATTGTGTTTGAGAAGAAACTAAAATATTCAAACGAAAAGCTCCAACGGTTGCGCTGTGCTAGTTTTCAGCGAATGCGCTTCACAGCGTGTCAACTTGTAAATTTTTGAGAATTAACGTGAAAAACGTACATTAAAATTGTAGTTCCCCCCTTCCCCCCGTGTGCGATAATATACACGCATGTGTACTATACATCATGTGCAATCATACTATGCAAACGAAAACTTATGTGGGCGTATACTTGTTTGTACTGTCCCTCTATAATAATAATAATAATAATCCACTTCGTATTTTTGACAAGATAAAAATTGAACACGACACGAATACATTTCAATGAGAGGGGAAAAATATAAGTAAATCCAAAGAATTGATTTTCTTAAATATCATGATGTACGATGCGTCGTGTCTAAAAAACAGTCGACAAAATGAACTGAACGTTTTCGACATTAGCCATGATATACCTGCCATAAGGCTGTGAAGTCAAAACCAAGTCCTCGCGCTGTGATCCACGGAAGAATCTAGTAATAGGTAAGCCCAATAGTAAAACTAAATTTACAGATATGTTACGTCGGTCAGTCGATGGTGACGCGTCAAAATACCAAATAATATCGTCTTTCATATTATGACGTGTATTTTCCAATTGTCGAGATTGATTGCTTTTGCAAAATCTAAAAAAAAAAAATAATAATAATAATAATTAATCAAAAATTACGTGTAGGTATCTGTAAAAACGACGAAAAAGATAATATTTTACGCACCCGGTGGCGTATCAGCGCAATACAATATTGTCAGAACGTTGCGTTTTCAACCAGTTTTTAGGTATTATTTTACAAACGGCTCAATGTATTCAAAATACTAAGTCTGGGCACCTTAGTATAGGATTTTGTGTGTTTTTCACGCGGCAAAACTCCATCGATTTCGTTTGTCAAATCGAAAACAAACGCTGTTCCTAGGGTCGATTCAGTAAAAATAACTACGTGACACGATATCACGGATTACTTTCCTCGATTTAATTTTGTTATTTATTTATTTCTATTTTTATATATTTTTATTCGTCCGTACACCGTAATATGGTCGACGTTACAATATCACACACTATAACAGAGTTTGGCAATTACGTATTCCGTATTGAATATTGAAAACGAAGACCCGTAAAAGTTTTTGAAATTATTGAAGTCAGCATTCCTGCAGAGGCTTTATGCATCTAACAGTCGGCCAATCAGACCGCCATAGTACATGATCATAATATATATATATTTACACATATATCAACTGACAAACCATCTCCCGTTGTGTTTTAATTAATTCAATTCAAAAGACAATTTACTATCTGTAATTGCACCGTAGAGTCGGAAGTACGAAGAAATTCTACCGTTTTATTTGTCCATTCTGTAAACCGGATAATAATACCATAGAAATTATTTATTCGGATTAATAAAACAAGTTGATGAATATCCTTTGTTTCTTTTTTTTTTCTTCTGTAAGTGAATCTTACTGTCATGCATTATTAATCACGAATATTTCCATTGGGTAAATTATGTATACATCATTAATTGCATTAGTGAATCGTGCTCGATCTGTACGCGAAACGTAAATATAAATAATATCAGCGTTCGCGATGTTAATCCACGTCAGTGAAATCGAGTTAAATTATGTTTTAATTGAAATTTCACAATTAGACGCTTCTTCCAAAAATGAACACGATGTGTGTGTGTGTGTGTGTGTGTAGGCGTCTGTACGATACTATTCGCGCACACTTTAATAAATATTTACACCAGGTGTTCAATTTCACAATCAATACGAAAATAAATGTTGATGTATTAAATTATCCCAATTTATCTCGTTCGTACGTGCATTATAAACTGAACGATTTCCTTTTAACATATTTACCCGCACGTTTCATTACACTGCGCGCCAGGTATGGACGCGCGTATTTATCCAATCCGGAACTCTCGAGTGCATTCCGTGTCTCTCTGCGACACGGTTCGTTATGTCAAGAGGAGTACGAATACGTACGGCTATTTTTTTTTCAGTAGAAGATTGCGTAATTTGATCCGTTGCGACGTGGTCGAATTCGTTAAAACGTAACTTTTTTTCGGGACGGTAATTTTTTCAGACCGTTTTGATGCGATTTTCGACTGATAAACACGAAAAAAAAACGATAGGCGGACACGCTTCGCACCATGGATATTCTTCGGTTCCTCGGACAAGACAACGGTGTTGAGTGCAGAAAACCATAAATGGGTCAATATTTACGTTTGGTGAACGTCACGAGTAGTATCACGTTATTGATTTAAATTTGACGTTAATGACGAATCGTTGTTTTCGGAAAAACGATTCTGATAGACACACAAAAAATAATTTTAGGATCGACTTGTTAGGTTTTAAATAAAATTGAAAACATTACGGTAAAAAATTGACGCGATTCTAATGTTTCAAGTAAAAAATAAATCTGGAATAAAAACAAGCATAATCCATGTCGCTTTAATCGTATAATATCCGTAAAAATACTCAATTTCACCATTTCCAACTTAAAAAAAAACAAAAAAATTAACACAACCAATTAATATACAAACTAAACTTGAGTTAGATATTTTAAAAAACAAAAATTATTATTCATCTGACACAAAGTTACTTGAGGCGTAATACTAACTTCAGATATACGTGAAAAATAATTTATTGAGTTTACCTTTATGGAACTTGAACGGTGAATGCGAGTATACGTGTATGACAAATCGATAAGTAAATGAAAATGTTTACCGAATTTATTATTCCAAGTTCAATTTTGTTTTTATTGAAAAATAACGCTGATTTACGTGTCATTAATAATTTTCGTCATAACGTTAAACACGCGTGGAAAAAAAATTCTGACTTATATTTTTGAAATTTTCTCGTACTGTCAATAAAATATCTATATAAGTGAGATAATATGACATTTTTATATCAAATATTTAAAATCATGTTTTTGAAAACTCCCAAAAAACGGGAATTTTTCAATTATTTAAAAGTTTTAAACATAGCTCGGAGTGGTGAAATGTTTTCGAAATTTTTCCAAGTTTTTATTAAAGAGTATTGTCCATATTTGGTGAACATTCCGAGAGTTTAGCACGATTAATTTTGGATTTATAGTGGAATGAAAAAATATGGATCATATGGAAATCTCGTGTACACCGTGTTTTACCGCTCATACTCAATATTTTCCGCTAGTTTTTTTCTCACGCTCGGGAAAGCCATGGAGAATAGAAACGATAACCCCTCTAAAGAATCAGCTGGATATAATTTCTGATCCTCAAAGTCGCCGGCTGAAACTTTTGGATCACTTTTATTACCCGAACACGTGATAAAATAAAGAATAGAAGAAAAATTCACATCACCAAAAATACCATGACATTGTTAGTTTCACTAGGAAAGTAAAAAAACAGTGATAGCAATTATTTGTATCAAAACGTCGTTGCGGTCATCGTAGTTTTCGAAACACGCATCGATGATGAAAAAAACAATTATTGCTGCGTGAGAAATGAGCATCGTGCCTGTTTTCAGCGATATTTGTACTCGTATTCGGCGATCGCGTCGAGAACGACGGGCCAAAAAGCGTCGTCGTCAACACAACAGTCGTCGTCGCCGCCACCACCGTCGGCACGTAGTTCGGAAATGACGTCGTGGCGTGTTTGCATAATATTATATTATTATTTTCGTACACGCCGCGACGGCTGCTGTGACGGCAGACGAGATGATTTAATTTTTCGTCCTTCTCGCGTGCGTCGTGACGTAATATTCAACGTCGTCTGTCGACCAAGTATCGTCGGTGGCCATCCGAAGTCCGGATAACTAACATTATTTTATTTAATTTTTAGATTCTGAGTGAAGCGAAGGATCTTATGGTTTTACAATGATGTTTATTTTTTTTTTATTTTTTTTTTTCTGTAAACACTTTTTCGTATAGAAATCCTTGTCCAAAAGTTTCGTCCAGCAACTCTTTAGATTTGAAATTGAACTGAGATGGTACTGTAAAGAGGTAATTTTTCCAAAATCTCCATAGTTTTTCCAGTAATCAAGAATAACGATCGAAAAACTGAGTAAAGACGGTAAAATCGGTAAAAATCCGCCGTAAACGAGATTTTCACTGTTCAGATTTTAGGTGTTTAGTCATAAATCGAAAAGTATTGAAGCTAGAAACTTGAAAATTTTATCCAATATTAAATACATACTTTTTTATATTGGACAAAATTTTCAGAACAATTAAAGCACTTTTGACTTCAATATAGCACTTTTAATTTACCAAATTGTTTGAAAGTTTTTATGTAATATAATTTTAAATATTTGACAAAAAGTTCTGAAAATGTAATATGACCTTACTCATATACCTACCTAATTATCCTAACAAAAGTACAAAAATCGTTAGTCAGGATTTTTTTTATACACACTTTAATAAATTATTATACGATTTTTTTCGATATTGTCTGATTTCTTTTAAGTTTATTTCTAATGAGTTATAATTTTTATAATAATTAAAGTTTAAATGAGTTATATCTAATTGAATATTTTATGAGGGTTTAATTACAAAAGAACTCACCAAAAATTATACAAATAACCGTAAAATACGTAAACAGTATTTAAATAATAATATATTATATTACACTGAAGCTTTACTCAGAATCGTTTTATACTAAAGAAATGAGTCATCATTTCTTTAAAACTTAATACATTCATCACCAATATCTTGTCCGAGGACCGAAGGGACGATGGACGAACTTGTACCACCATCATCTCACTTATTTTTCTTACACTTTTTTTTTTTGATTCTGAGTACAGCTAATTATCTTTTCTACTTTTTTTTTTTTACAAAGATGTTTGTTTTATTCTTTCTTTTGCTTTTTTTCTCTTTTGTTCTGCAGTCACTATTTGGTACGGTTAACTTTGTCTGAAAGTTTCGTCCGAAAACTCTATAGGTCGAAAATCGGATGTTGATGGTATTTTGAAGGTTCATTATTCTCTCTTCTCTAAAGTTTTTTTCAAGCGTAAGGAAAAACTGCCGTCAAACCGAATAAATGTGGTAAAATTAGCCGTAAACGAGACTTTCGCCAAATCTATTTCAGTTGTTAAGAGTTTAAGACATTAGCTTCATAAGCTGTATTGCTAGAAACAAGGAACCATATAAAATAATTGACACACATTGTGACGTATTTGACAATTTTTAGCTAAAAATAGATCTTTAAACAAATCTCGGTTTTTTGAAAGTTTTTTTTCTAATACTATTTTTGATTTTTAACATTAAAACTTGAAAATGTATAAATATTAAATATACAATATTAATTATATAAATATGATTTCACTCATACTCTCACCCAGGTACGTACACAGGGAGGATCCTATCCCTACCTACCCCCGAAATTTCAGGAACGTTTTTCAATGAAAAAGATATATTATATGATATGTTATGAAAAGTATGTAAATGTACAACCTGACCCCCCTTCCCCCCCCCGGAAATATGTTTTTGTTTACGCAACTGCTCTCAACTAGCGATACCGAACATTTTTGAAAAATCGTTACAAAACTTCATTTAAGCGTGTAACTATAGATTCGTATACGATTTTTATTGAATCAACTATCTATACATATTACATACGTTTTCAACTTAAAATGCGTGTGAAATATTCGATCATGATGAACCGTTAGACACTGATATCATAGAAAAATTGTCTCAAATATTTTGGTATGCGAAAAAAAATGTTTTTCACTTAAAAAAAAAAAATTTATACGGTTTTGATAAAAAAAAAACCTGCAATCAGATTGATAACAGTAAAATTTATATACGATATATTCTACACTGAAGTTTTGTTTGAATCGTTTAACTAATGAAATAATTCAAAGTTTCTTTAAAATGCAATAAACTCATTTCCATTAACTTGTCCAAGGAGCGAATAATATCCCATGGTGCAAAGTACGTCCTTTATTTTATTGTTTTAATGAAATGGTATCCGGAAGTATGAATCCAACGTAATAATGAAAAAAAAAAATATTTTTTTCATTTTTAATTTGTGTTCATTCTTAGAATTATTACTTTAAAATTAATTTCCGTATCATATTATTTGTCATTAACCTATTAATTTTAAAGTTATGATCAAACACTTACATCAAATGCATAAAATGCATATTATTCGTTTAGTTAATATTTAATTTAATATTATTTTCCATGTATAAATCTTAAAAAAAAAAAAAAAAAACACAATATTTTAAATTATTAATTACTAATTATATTATAAATCATATAAATGGTTAATGTGTAAATAATATTCAGTAAGTTTTTTTTTTTTTTTTTTGTGGAATGAGAATACGAAATACACTTAATTTATCCTCTGTAGAGTGGACAAAATTTCAGCGACTAACTTATTAGTTATTACTTATTAAAGTATTTAGAGGTTTCACCATGTTATTAAAACGCAAACGTATATATTTTTTAAAACATTGTTCGAGGACGCAGGGACGGCTATGATATACGGGGCGTTGGTTGTGGTTACTTGTTGCTCAACTGTATACCGCGAGGTCTCCTGACGACGGCGTCGCCGACCGAAGGGTCTCCTGCCGGTTGACCTCCAGAATGCTCATGGCGTTTCGTCAATCCCTCGACTCTGGCGTCTCTTAAAAAATAATATTCTAAAAGAGGATGTTATTTTTTGTATTTTTATTTGTATTGATGTTGATGTTTTAATTTTTGATATCATCGGACCAATAATTTCAAGAGTGATTACAAAATTATTTAAACGTATAGCGGAGAAAGCGACCCGTGACAGCACAATTTTGTGGAATATTCCAGTTTTCTCACTAGGTTAAGTCTGAAATCGAAAATTACAATATTAAAACTCGCTAGTTGTAAACGCGATTCGTAATAGTCACCATTAAATAAAACTAAAAACTTAAAACTTTAAAAAAAAAATGATAATAACAATTAGGTTTGATTCGTGTTTTAAACTCGAGTAGAAAAAACGTTCGAATTCACGCATTTCGTACAGGAACAATAATAATAGTATAGTACGTTTTGACGTCCAGAAAACGACGTGAAGTGAGCGTTTGCCTTTCTTAACCGTTTTCGACGCCCGGGCGCGTTGACGGGCGCGTCCGATCGCAAAAACTCCAAGTCGATCGAAACACGAACATAACATATTTTATACATAGATCACGTCGTGATAACATACACACACACACACACACACACACACACACACACACACACACACACACACACACAAACACACACACACACACACACACACACACACACATACCTGCCCGTTAAACACACGGAAACGAATAATATCCAACGGAACGGAAACATATCACGATGCGCGAGCGCGCGCGTCAGACTTTTGACGGCTCGCAGACCCGCGTCATCACGTGCGCCGGGTATACGCCATTACGTTAATATATATTATAAACACGACACACACGCACTGTACGGATTGTATAAATTATTCATGAACACGGTCGAGTCGAATGATAATAATAATAATAATAATAATAATAAAAAAATAATAAAAATAATAATAATAATAGGTTGTGTGTATTATATGTCATAGTCTCGTGTATTGTGAAATATTGTCCGATGAGAATTTCATCTTGTTTCGGCCAAAACTGTTTTGACACGTTATTCTGCCGGGGAAATTAACGACTAACACGATATTATTATTATCATTATTATTATTATTATTATTATTATTATTATTATTATTATTATTATTATTATTTATCGCATCCACCGCTGAAAGCCGTATAATGATGTTATAGAGTGGTGGTGATTATTCGAGTATGGTGTCATACAGAATGTATCATAATGATCGGAAATTCGGAATAACTTATGTTCTATACAATATTTGTATTAATAATTATTTTTATTTATTCATTTTTTTTTTTTAATAAAAAATATATTACTACATTTCAACCATAATATTTTGAAAAAAAGTTGTATATTTTGTCCTACAAAATATAAAACTGATATTATTTTATTCAATATTTAAATAGAAAAATTAAAATAGCTATTTTGCGAATTTGATTTTAGAAAAATGTCGATGCTTTATAATATAAAAAAGGTTCATCTAGACATTTCTTGAGGATTTTTAAAGTATTCTAAAACAATATAATATTATTATCAGTCAATAATTTAAAATCTAATTTTTCATACAAACATTAATACCATTTTATTAAATACTGCATATTATATAAAATCATAGTAAATAAAAGACGTGACTTTGAAAAAACATTTCACCATCAAAATATTTCCGAAAATCTGTTGAACAAAATGACGATTTCTATTTTATTTTATTTATTTATTATTTAATTTTTTTTTTATTATTTTTTTTTTTTTTTTGTCTGCATAGTAGGTACTTACATTTAAATTTAAAATTTTCAAATTTGGATTCATAAAATAAATAAAATCTCTCGATACGTTTTTATTATAGTCCAGTGCTATAAATATTAATTAAAATATATTTTTATGGACCTATTAAAAAAATATATATATATATCAAGAATTATGAATATAACAAAATTAATTCCATTATTCCATATGTCAGATCTTCATGATACACTCTGTGTATATGTATTCTCCGAAACACACGTTCGTGCAAACGCGATCGATTCGTGCGATTTTGAGAGACGCCCCAATAAACGTACGCTAGACCCTGATATAATACGATTTATATTTCATCGACCATTGCATATCGTTAAAAATACCGCTATTCTATTTTCACAGTAACACTACCGCGCGTTATGCTATTATATTGTGTATTGTTCGCGGGTGTAATCTTTTTATTACTTATTACTAAAACGAATAAATACGAATGTGTTTCCACGCGGTCGCGCCGGACGTGAAATAAATTAAATCGTTATTGTTCGCACTAAAAACGGATTGTTCGGTTGTAAAAAAAAAATGTAATAACACGTGTACATGATATTTTTATCGTCTATTTATACGGTTCATTCTTATGAACGGCGAATCGACCGCCGCGATAGCCGATAAAACGAGCTAATAATCTGAAGTCTGAACGCGACGAAGAGAAACTCGAGAAACCAAATTTAACGGAGAACATAATTTTACAATATTATGTTACGTTGCCGTCCAGTGGCATAGCCAGAATTATCAAAAAGGGGGCCCATATAATAATTTTATATATTTCTATACATCAATACACACACACACACACGTACGTACGTGCGCACACAGTGTCGTCTGCAGTATTTAAATAACATAAAAAGAGTATAAGCTGATTTGTGTCCGATCCTGTAATAACATAGCCTATTTGTAGTTTATAAAAAGATTGTTTTCTGCGTGCCATTGGGTTTTCTCCGGTCCACCGATGCTGTGTTTCAATCACTTTTCCATGCGTAGACGTTTAAAACCCCACGTACGACCGATAATCATCCATGCGTAACTGAATTATTATCTGTCGATGTCGAGTTACGCGGTATTAAAACAAATATTGGAAATAAATAGGTTAGTATGTTAATTCGGTAATTGTTTTCGAGTTGAAATAGTCTACATTACTCGTGCATACATTTTATAATGGTTAAAACCAGAGGTCATTCAACTCCGGTACACATCTCGCCGGTGACACGTAAAGGTCCACATGATGGAAGGTGAAAAATCACACGATAGCTGGTTTCAAAATGAAATTCACCAAATTAAAATTGTATCATTGTTAGATAAATATTAAGAATAAATAATCAGCCCTGTTTACGATATCAGAAGTCAAACCGACCACAGAACTTCATTCTTCATATTGATCTTGCAGTAGTTTTAATAAAAATAAATAACAGATACTCGAGAAATGTATAATGACGATGTTCACTGTTCTATAATTTTAATGTAAATTTGTATACGTTTTGAATAATTCTGTGTTTAGTTATTGGTAGTACGAAAAAAAAGTTTTAAAACTTCTGGTTTAAACTGTTCTAAGTCAGTAAAAACGTTTCTTAAAATATCTTAGCTTACTAATAATGATTAGAAAACATGGTGTGGAAAATAATCTGTATTTGATTTCTTTTGTTAATAATAAAAAAATGCTGTGCATATATTTCACTGATATTTATTTGAAATTCGAAAATTTAGAATTTGATTCTATCATTTATTTTTATTTTTTTTTTTATTATTATTTTTTGAAAATTTTTATTATAAGGATTAGGTAATATTAAATTTTTTTTATACACATTATCACATTATGATAAAACGTAAAAATATAGCAAATTATCTAAAAATATCAACTTTTCCAATTCGGTTATAAAAATTTATTACACACTAATAATGACGTAACCAAATTAATTAGAATGTGGGCATATACAGTACATAATTCGTATTGCGTACCTAGTGTAAATATGCACACAAAAGTCAATAATATTCATTCGTTCGATAACGGAGTACTGGTCCGACGGCAACCATAGACGTATAATATAATCACGCGTTAAATCTACGGCGACAAAGATGTTAATAATTTGCCATAGACACTCCAGTATATTTATAATATCTATGTGTTGATATTGTCTGTTTATTTTGTCGTCAGCGCCATAGACCTAGTGTAAAGCCTACGGGTCGACCCATGGTCAGGTGACCGTACGTCAGCATCTATGTCCCTAAAACAAAAAACTAATAATAAAAATCGGTAGAATATGTTGTTTCGACCATTTAAAAGGCGAATTCGAGCGAATCCTTTCTCTGAGTGAGCCTACCGTATATAAGCACATTCCATCCTTCCGCGGCGTTTCAAATGGATCGGTAAGGCGATTTTGACTGTACGTCGATTAGTCAGTCCGTCGGGACACTTAGAATATAGAGATAATATTTTCTATGATTAATACGAGTTTTTCGGCGAACCGAGACTTTTAAATTTTCATATCACTTCGCGACGTTATTCGTTTTCGAACGGTGACCTATAAATCCAGCGACGTATACACCGTGCACACGCCAAAGTGGAATATTTTCCATGAACATTTTGACGTTTAAACGTTGCATATTTCAATATTTATTATGTAATCGTTTTCAAGTTTACAGGAGCCGTACGGTATAACCATTGAGCAGCACAAATTTTATGGGATCATACCCCACACACACACGCCTCTTATCTAAACTTCAAATAGTTATAAATAATAAACCGTTCGGTTTAATATTTACGCGCAAACGTTTCCAGAAAAATTTTCTGCTTCAGTCAGTACTGATATGAGATTAAAAAAAAAAAATGAAAAATAGGGGTCGGTATTTTAAAATCAAAAGTTGATATTTATTTAATGTACGCGAGCAGAAAGGGTGAAACGTTTGAAACAGTGTAAATAAAATATGCTTTAAGCGATTCCGTCGTGACTGAATTACTCGAGACTGCCGGCCCATGTTTAAAATCTTCGCAGATAATTGCGGGATCGTAATGAAAAAAAAAAATAAAAATAAAGAATAATTACCCCGCATAATACGCTTTTTGCGATTATCATTATTATTATTATTATTATTATTACCCTCCGACGGTATAAACGTGAAGCTTTCGTCGTTATCAACGTTAGTATTTTCGGTAAAGTACAATATAATATACCATGACGGCGGGTCGTCGAGGTCTTTTTTTTTTCTGCTCGTCATAATATTTCGTTACGAGTTAATGTACGATTCGACTTTATTTCGAAAACCCGGGGTTTTATCGACCCGAAACACTATACACGCACGGCCGGATAAAAAGTCGTGGATTGCACCGCGTACGAATATTGTTCCGCGTCCGTCAAAGCGGCGGCGGAGGAAACGTGCGCGAGTTCGCGGCGGAGGGTTGGAGTACGGACCGAGCTAAAAAACCGACCGAGAAAACGGGGCCACTAAACGACGTCATTGTACCCGTTAAACCGAAAATTAAAGTACGGCGTTGTATACTACTCGGCGATTTCATTAGGGTCTCGTTCCATTAGTCCCGGCCGCGCGCGATGTACGCATTATACTCGCGGCCATACAATATAACACGCAGCTACCGCGTCACGGTTATCGCGATCGGACCGGCCGGAGCCCGTATATAGATTTGAAAGAGATAAAAACGCCTACACACACACACTCACACACACACACACACACACACACACACACACACACACACACACACACACATATACATACGTACATGTGTACACACACGTTCGTGTACATCCGCAGGGTCCGTATCCGTGTTTGTACGAGCCGCGGTGACGTGATTGAAGTGCTTTTCAGACAATCGATCCGTGTACCCGGCGTCTTGTAGTCTACACCCGGTGAGCGAGTGCGTGCGTGCGAACGAGTATGACATTGTGTGTGTAGACCAGCGTTTCTTAAACTGTGTTCCGCGGAACCCCAGGGTTCCATGGAGATCACTTCAGGGTTCCGCGAAGCTTTAGGGATTTATTTCAAAATTTTCAAGAAAATTACTTTTAAAATACCTAGCTAAATATTAGTAGCGGCTAGCGGGAGAAAAAATGTCATTAGTATTATATATGTATACAATATTACAATTATTATTACTTTTATTTTTATTTTAAGATATTTTTTTGAATTAAATACCTTTAACACAATATTATTATATGATTGTAATTTATTTACATTTAAAAATAATCCTAAAAAAAGCTAAAAAGCTAAAAAAAAAAATAGTAAGGGTTCCACGATAAAAGTAAATATCAAAGAGGGTTCCATGGATAAAAAAGTTTAAGAAACGCTGGTGTAGACGGTTGCGGGTGTGTGCAAAAGTATACGGCCGTAGAAATTTACTAAGGAAAAAAAGAATATTATTTTTTTGTATGCTCGAAAATCATATATATTTACTTATGCGCACGCCGCGTCGAAGGTGCCATCGGGTCAATTGAACGTGTGAATGTCGCGAAGGGCGCAGTGTCGACGTCGTCAGTCTCTCTGCAGATAACATTCAGGCGTCGAGTGGCGTCGCTCAATGACAAGCGTAAAGGGTAACGACGACAAGAACACTCGAAGACGCGTGAATACGTGTGCGTGTGTGTGTGTGTTTTTTTTAAGTTTTTTGAAAATCATAGTAATGTTTTCTTTCAATAATTCATTAACTAATAATTCATTGTGCGTGTTCAATGTTCAAAAATACTAGACAGTAAAGGTTGCCGCACACTGGATCGGAACGGAACACGTACGAGTAAGAGTGGTCACTGATTATTGACGACAAGTTAAAATAACTATACAATATACGTTTATAGACACTCTGTACTTTGGGCCTCGGTCCGAATTGAAAATAAAATAAAACCAAAATAAAATGATAACGATAACAATAATGTTGTATCACTATTTATATGTTACCGGTGAAAAAAAAAATGTCCGGCGCTTTCATCTTGATATTTTGAAGTAATCGATATATTTCAAAAAACGATGTATCGATACACCGAATGTCTAAGTTCAAAATGTTTTGTCCATCCCTAGGCCCGGGGCTAAAACCTCGACCGTCTCTGCTCCTCTACGTCCTAACAGTGTACGCATCTCTTTAATTATACACGTGATTTGTGTAGCAATATAATAAGCAAGAATTGTGAGTAGTGAAAACAATACACGGCGTTGTGGATTCTCCAGGAAACGTGCGAGTTTCTGCCTGATACGCGTGGCTAGGGGGGGGGGGGTGAAAATTTTTCTACACCGTTCAGTATCTATTGCCACGCGGAGATCTGATATTGTATACTTGATGACGGTACGGCGTATAATATAATAATAATGATAATTATTCCGAACAGACGTGTGGTAGTCCGTGATATCGATCGACAACGAACGGCTGGAAACAATAATAATAATAATAATAATAATAATAATAATTGTAAAGTGATATCGCTGTGATGATCATAACAATTAATGTACTCGTATAATATAATACGCGTGTGACGACGGTACGGCGAGAACGTACGGGACGTGATATTGTTCACTGTTAACGTCAGCCAATTACGATTGAATTATATAATTAAAACAATAACGTTCCGATTGGCTGTCTGGCGTGGCGAACAACGACGCTAAAAGTCACTGTATAATAATAATTTAAAAATAATACACACACGCGAGGTGATTTTTCAAGCACCCTAGTCTCCGTTTTTCGCCCTGCGTAGAATATGATCGAGTTGGATTTTTCTTCGCGCGAACAGTTTGAAAAACGCAAAAAGAATTACGTGTGTCTGAGAAAAATATTATGATTCAAATGTTTTTTACCGGTAAAAAAAGTACAGTCTTGTGCGTGTTTTTTAACGGACCTGGGAAAAATGATTCGAATACGTTAATGATCGTAGTGTAATAATAATAATAATAATAAACTGTAAATAAATATATCTTCTTAAATAATAATTGATACAATAATAAGAACGAAAATCACAAAATATCAAAAAAAAAAAATTTCTCTCTCGTGATAATATGATGATGTAAACAGTGGTTTCAATGAAAAAAAAAATTAATTTAAAAAATCATTGTTTTTTTCTTATTAAATGTTCTTTTATAGTTCGTTTAACTTTTCCGTGAAAAAAAGTCAAGGGGGGCCCTTATGGGACCTGGCCCCCTAAGAAAAGTCAGAGGCCCCGAACTGGGCCCCTTGAGTTTTATTTTAAAATTTTATGGTGTTTAATTGTCCCAAACCGGCTAAATCCTGAATGTATATTCCATATAGTTAACGATCGTATAACAAAAATTAAATTCTTAGATTCTATTTTATAAATATTCGTTATTGGCAATTTGAGATAAGACGATACGTTTGTTAATAGATTGAAAACTAGGAATCACAAAATAGACGACTCTTCCTCATATATTATATAATTGTTTAAGATATATATATTATTGTATACCTTACCTATTATTGTATAATAATTTGTGAAATGTCGTATTATTTTTTATGGATATTGTCTGATAAGGAGAGGAGTGGTATCGGGTACAAAAAACAGAAAGGGGCCAACAAATGTTGGCCCCCCCTTATAGAAAAATGTCTGGTTACGTGTCTGGGTTACACCTACATAACAATGATTTGCCAGTGACGTCCAAAAATCAATATTGTTAATTGTTATACAAACACTTGGAATATGTTTTAAGAAACATTTTAAATTTTCTCTTTCATTTGGTGCAGTCTGTTCAACAAGTCTAGTTATTGTTGGTTTACTAGGAACAATATACTCAGGTACATTACCCTTCTATAATACTCGGAAGTCTTGAATATTTAATAACAAATTTCATCAGGATTTTTGTTAGTTCCGTAGCACGTTTAGTTTTGTTTGATAATTTGGACGGAGTTTGCTTACAATATGGAATTAAACTGTAAGACGACGTACTTGGTTTTGCACTTGAACATTGCTGAAAATGAATATTATAATTTATAATATCACGTGTACTCACTACACGTATACGTGTATATACAGCCGAACTAATTAACTTTTCAAACCATACTTACAGGGTACGCGTGGGTAGATACCCACAATTTACGATATTATGCGGTGTGTGTGTGTGTGTGTGTGTGTGTGTGTGTGTGTGTGTGTGTGTGTGTGTGTGTGTGTGGGTGGGTGTGGGTGTGCGTGTGTATTATATACAGTGTTCTCGTTGGAAACACACGGCAAAGTCGTCTATTTGTATTGCACCAATGGTAGATATTATATGCATACGTATAGGTGTATCAGTGTAAGTCGGTAACGATTATGACACGCGCCAGGTTATGTATTATTATTATTATTATTATTATTATGCTCAAGTGCTACGGTAGGCTCGAAACTTCGCTCTTAGACCGCGACACACTCGCTGTACGCATCTCGTAAATTTTAAACTTTTGCCCCGCGCCCGTGTAAATATTTAACGCACGCCTTTACGCGATATAAATGTACATTACATTACACATATAGTGCTCAGCTCTAGTGCCGCGTGATAGGTTCGTACCTGGGGAAATAACGAGCGCGTACGGCGTGGCGGCCAGAGCATAGAGTGTTAGATACGACACGTTTGCGCGCGTGTACGGAACGAAAACTAAGCGACGGTTTCTCCCCCCGTCCTGTTCGTCACGTTAAAAACACCGATATTTTTACGTCATAATTTAAAACGTAATCAACATGTATTTGCACGACCGTTTTCGCAATTCGCGCCCTTTTTAGACGAGGCGGAATATCAAAATTATCCACGGAAGGGTCGGAGAAACGTCTTTCTAACTGCCTTCGGGATCACATCAAAAAAAATTTTCAAATTGTTTTTAACGACGATATCAATACCGTAGCGAATTTCTTAAGTAACGATGCAAATACATGATACTTGCGTGTTAATAATTTCATAAAAAAATGTTGATTCTTTTAACGAGGCGAAGTTGGAAAAATGTGCATGAAAACTGGTGTGTATGTGTGTGTGTGTACGTGTGTGTGTGTGTATGCCTTATGAGAGACAAAAAACGTGTAGTTTACGCGTAGACGCCTGCGAGTTCTGAATATACGCGCGTCACAGTGACGAAGAGACACATCTCTTTTTTTTTTTCGGGAAAGTATTTTCAGGAGTCACGATACGTAAAGGTTGAAACGTCTTGTCGATTTTATTTTTGAACTAACTTTACCTTAAATAAATCTTTGGCGAAAACATAAACGTCGTTTCTAATAAACGTGTTGTAACGTGTAATAATGACGTAAAAACATTGTTCCCGACTTTTGTTTTTTACTACCAAAAAACGTTTTCAAACGTCGAAACTTTTTGAAAATAAAACACGTGATGTTTTCACTGATTATCAATGATTCACAGTCAACCAGACTTGAAATCATTTTCAAAAAAAAAATTAAAATGACATAAATTTAGCCATGTATTGCTAAACGCCATATTTTTTTTATACATATTTCTATTCAATGAATAATTATTTAATGATTACCACTATGGATCATCGGCTTAGTAAACTGTTTATTTTATATGTACAATATTATATACGCGTTTCAATCAACGAAATTCTAAAGATA
The DNA here is from genome assembly GCA_027580255.1 of Therioaphis trifolii. NCBI lineage: Eukaryota > Metazoa > Arthropoda > Insecta > Hemiptera > Aphididae > Therioaphis > Therioaphis trifolii. The sequence continues at coordinate 35,921,049 of CM050408.1, read as the reverse complement.
AATTTAAGAAAAAAATTCCACTGTGAATATCTCGATTTTCCAGAAACGTTCGAAAAGGCTCCCATTCACTTCGACGATCGCCTGGAAAATTGAGAATTACAACATGATGCATAGACACACACACGTAGTGACTTTTAAAAAACGTATAGTGAAATATAATATAATCAGAAGTCACAACACTTGTGCATTTATCGAAACGGCTTGAATCGCGTAGTCATTAGTCTCGCAGTAATTATTGTATTAAACCGGTCGCGAAATAACCGTAGTACCGTACTTTTATAGACGTATAATATAATAATGAAGGCAATAGCTGTGATAATAATAATAATAATTATAATATTTTTAATGTCGAAACGTTTGTTTTGAAATAAACTTAACGATCGAACGGTGCATTTTTTCTCGTTATTATACACGATCGGCCGACGTGACGGTCATAACCAACAGGAGGTACGTACCTTTTTACCTCTCGCGATAATCCCCCCCCCCCATTTTGGCCCTTATTATCGAGGTAATAATATTTTATCATACTAAAAGTACGGACACGGTTTGCGTTCGGCACGATGGCGGCGGTCCGGCGATGCGTATAAACGCGTTCGGAAGCTCGAAAACGAATACGTTTTGTCTATCATTATTTAGCGTGACCGTAGGTATGTGGGTTATGCTTCACAAACAGAGACGCGCCATCAGGCACGGACTTTTTTTTTTATGAATAGTAATTTAACGATCAATAAACTACAAAAAAAAAAAAAAATAAATAAACGGAATTTAATTATAATATTTGTTTTATTCAAAAACAATATTATAACTTTAGAACCCACTCAACAATGAAAAATACACATACATATACTAATATATATTCTATGTAATTATAAATTACGGTTTTACTCGATCTGGGGGTCGCGAAATCGTAATGAAGGGTTGCAAAATATTTTGAATTTCACAACATTACGATTTCACAATTTCGTGTACACGAATGTGTACTTAAATAAATAAATGAATAAATAAATAAAATAATAAATATATATCATCATGTATGCAAATACGGTAAACGTTCTAAAGGTAAAGTTTTTCCTCTAATCGCGTATTGGCTATTCAAATAAATTGTGCTGCCTGATTTTTTAAATTGAAGTTTTACTTCTCTCATACTGATGAGCTATTGACTTAACGTCTGGTCGCCTAAAAATGTATTGGCTATAGTCGTGAATACATGAAACGATCAGTAATTTATTCGTACAACATACGATAATAAATTGAAATCATTTTCATCAATACTATCCATTTCATATTCTCACGTGCTCGTGTTGCGTTAAAATCATTTGTGTTTAATCTGCAAACTTGATAAAATAACGCGTCGGCGGTAAAATATTTCCTTCGTGCCAAACTGTAATAAAGAGTATTGTTTTGTCACTATCGCAGCCCGTAGCTAAAACATAATATACGATCGGTTTTTACGTTCCTGGTCGGATCTTTAGTCGACATGCAAATCTCTACATTAATAGCGGATGAAAAATGATCGGCGACCACTGATTATCGATCATGGATCACACTGTAAACGTACTATGGTGCAGTCGAGTGATTTCGCGGTCTGGACGTGATTCGTAATCATGTACGTTTTCGGCCACACAGCGATGATGAATCTGTGTGTTTAACGCGAATACGCCGGACTCGTGCGAAACGCGATAGCGTGAAATATGGAGTCGTTCTAGACGTAATTTATACGCGGACTTTGTGAATATATTTATGGAGTTCAAAAACTTAAACGACGCGCGCTAAATAGTTATATTTTGAAATCAAACGAAAGAAAAATTGTAGCGAAATACGTTTTTCGCCGTTTATTTTTATAAAAAGCAAAAAAAAAGAAAGAAAAATCACTCGAGGTTACCGTTGTTTTCGTTTACCTGTAGCGCCGATCTCGTGAATCCAATGACACCGGCGCTCGCCGTCGGGTCCAGCTCCACATCACGGGGCCGGCAATGATGCGGACGACCGATACAGATCTCACGTCCTACGAAATGAATAACATTAAAACAACAATATCGCGTTAAACGAACGCGATGTGATAATATTATACGCGCAGTACGTGTACTTGACGTGGAAACGAAAAAGCTGACACGTAAGCAGTACACGTCGCGACGTTACTAATTTATTCTCGTTTGTAAAAAAAAAAAAAAAAGGAAAAAATTCCTCGACGCGTACAAAAACATATCTCTTAAGAGCTTTATGAAACCCATACTGTACGCACACAAGTAGTCGGTGGTCCTCCGTTCAACTGCACTACAGTTTGATTTTCCTGACTTTTCTTCACGTACACACACACACACACACATGAGTGCATACACGCACGCACACGTGCACACACGACGGTGTTTACAGAGATCAAAATAAAAACCGTCTTTAAATGTGTGTGCGCACACAGACGTGCACGGTACAGCTGTTGGATTTCTTACACGCTTTGGTAGACAGGCTTTTTCTTTGTATGTCTCTCGATTTTTTCCCTCGCTTTTTAATGGTCCCGGCGCATTAGGCCTTTACATTAAATATTAGTAAAGCTCGACAAACATAAATCTCCCGGGCGTCATACATATACATATATATATATATATATATATATATATATATATATAATACGAACGTACAAATAAAGGCCGACGAACGGTAGTTGGACAGGGGTGGCGGAAAGAGTAAATGAAAAGTTGTTTGGGAGACTCGACTTCGCGAACAACCGCGTTTGTGCAAAACGATTTTAAGGCGCCCAGTCACGCGTTCAAGTCGGTTCGACGAACATAAAAATGAACGTACGCACAGAGATCATCATCCGCAATCATTCGGACAAGCTTTTAAAATATTATAAAAAATGTAACGTTTCAGTGCACTGCGGACAAAGGATTTTACATTATCCGCGAAGCGTCCTTTGAGCAGATCAATAGAAAACTCGATGTTGAAGTGTACAACTTCAACTCCGATCCGCCGCATTACGAATAATAATGATAATAATAATAATAATAATGATAGTATACCGTGTTAGAAATGTACCACTTAGAAGCTACAAGCTTAGAATAAATGCAATACAGTATAAACTGTCGATTATCCGCGGAATAGGGTGGTCACTGATAAGCGAGTTAAAATATGCGAATCGTAAAAAAAACTCAAAATTTGAATTGATTTGAAAATCAAATCAGTTCACGTAGTAATTTTTTTATTATTATTTTTGTTTTTTTTTACAAATAAATTTTATATTTGCATTGACGTTCAAATGTATGTTTTGACATAAAAACTTGTCCGTTCCAAACACTTCTACTCAAATCGCGATTGAAGTTTTTTAACGACGTTTCGTAACAAAGAATATTGCGTCTTCTTGCTATTCCGTTCCGGACATCCGACGAGCCCGTCAATACGTGTCGGAGCTGCTACACGGCTCACTTATAGGCTCCACTACACACCACGCCGTATCGTTTATTGGTTTTCTCCGTTTACCGAACCGAAAACCGCCACCAACGTTGTTCCTCCGTCGGTGAGATACTCAAAGCCTGGAACATTATTTTGGCGTCACGATCGATCCACTCATCGGCGTCATCTTCATCCGCGTGATCTGTGTCCCGCAGTCATATATTTTGCAAAATCGCCAAGGTCAAAAGCAGAAACGTTTATCCTTCCTCCGCTGCACACTTAAGTAGTTCCGCGGTGGTCTTAATAGTTCCGCCAAAGACCGCGGATAATCCGCAACAAAGCGGATGTACGAGTAGAAGACTGTTTTATGGAGTTACGCCGAATCACCGAGCGTTTTGTCTCGTGACGTGCAAAACCAACATTTTCGCGGAAGCAAATACGTAATAACAATAACTGCGATATTGTTATTGTTATTATTATCATTATTGTTATTATACTTTGACGGGTCAGTGCACTCGTGGACGAACGAGGTCAGACACATGAGATTAATCGATGTTGCGTATTTTTCAATATACCGTATCGAGTGGTGTGCAATCGTGATGGTGGCGTTGTATATCACACGACGGTGTCGTGTTTGTTGTGGACAGAGAGAACGATCGAACCGCTTGAGTAATAATTATTGATTACGATCGCTTTCGTTTATTTTTATATGTATATTTTTTTTTGCCGACAGTCGAAAGTGTTGGGAAAAAACCGGAATTAATCAAGTCGAATGTATTTGATATGTTCGATAACGATGTGATGTATAATAATAGCCGTTTTGTCCTAATTCATGTTAACCACACCAACAACAACGAATCATGAATGATGGAGTCTGCTCGCGCTGAGTGTTTAAAAACCAACATAAAATAATAATTGTTGTACAAAAATGTCATGGAAAACAAATGTTTTGTTCCTGTCTCCGTGGTTGTATTTATTTGATTAAGTACATTATAATATTTTTGTACTGACGTTCTCTCTCTCTCTCTCTCTCTCTCTCTCTCTCTCTCTCTCTCTCTCTCTCTCTCTCTCTCTCTCTCTCTCTCTCTCTCTCTCTCTCTCTCTCTCTCTCTCTCTATCTCTTTCTCGTCTACATTAACGTTTATACTTTATAATATAATATATTATATATATATATATATATATAGATATATACACATAAACACTAAAAATAACCCGACGTGCTTTTATGTGTAGAGAGGAAAGGTGTTTTTGTTAAGTGCCGAGACAAAAAAAAAAAACAAATAAATAGAAAAATTAAAACATAACACGACAACGCGTGCAGAGAAGAGGGAGCAACAATTATTTAACAAGCGCCTCTAAGCGCGGTAACAAAATCCTAACCACTCGACTTTAGCACGTCGCTTATTATTACAGCTATTGAGCGGCAGAGGATTTCGAACAGTAAATGCGAAATACCGTTTAAAACCGTTAACAATCACCCGTGGACAAAACCGGACACTCGACGTAACGTTAATTATTAACAGTTTACTATCGATAACAATTAACCAACTCACTACGATTCAAAACGTCGTGCCATAGCGTCCTTCAAACTACAGATCGCGACGAACTCGTGGAGTGCTTTTTTTAAAACATTTTTTTTTTTTTTTTTTACTTTTGAAAACCGATGAAACACAACACGTCGTACATAAAATATTGATCTTTTGAACGGTTATACGTGTCTTTCAAGCGATTCAAACAGTCGTTTAGCAAAGTACGAATGAATTATCGCGCCTAACCTAAATAACGCCTAATAAACTAACCGCGCAAACGCTCACGTCATACGGTCGTGAATACGTACAATTTTGCCTATGCGTTACGCCGTGTCTAACGGTATTAATTGACGATACGCAGTGACTTGTATACGATTCAATCGATCAATTCGACTGTTGCAGGACAGTTGAAGCGATGTATTGAAAATATCGAATTTAAAGTAAATCGGTACAACACGTATCGTTCAAACGCTGATGAATAATGATTTTGACGAGAAAAAAATACTTGTTGACCGAAAACCACGTTCCCCCAACTATGATTATTATATTATTACAAATTAATACAAACCACTTAATGACTTTTTTTTATTATTATTATTATTATTCCAGAACGCCGGTTTGCACCTGTTTTCGTTCCTCGTCCTGTTGCTGGGCTCCGCCGTTCTACTGGAGAATACTACGACAGGATCTGCGATCGTGCCGGCCATTAGAGAGAGCATGACGAACTTGATAATGCAGTCGCAAAGCGAGTCCATAACGTACACATTGAACATGATCCAAGAATCGGTAAGTGCCTTGCAATGATCTATAAGTAACGCATAACGAAAACATTATTTCAGATCAGAGAAGCCACTAATCTGCTTCTGATCTTTGTTTCTATCCATATACATAGGCGAATAAAGTTTTTTTTATTTTTTGAGTGCAGGGAGATTTTAAAATAATACTATCACGAATTTATGAAAAAATCTTATTTAAAAAAATCACGTCCTTAAATTATTATGATTGAGAAACACGAAAACTCATTAGTTGTAAGTATAGATGTAAAATTTAGAAGTTGATGAAAAAATTGTATAGGTAGTCGGTGATAAATAATATTCGTAGACCTAATTGTAAACGCTTAGTACTTCGTCTAGAAACAAAATTGGTTTCAGAATGAATATTTAACAAAGGCAAACCCACTCAAACGATTTTCTGTCTGCGGTGTAAACACACATCTCTGATTCGTCAACGTTTTAACTGGGAATACGTGTGGAATTTTAAGATATAGGCGAATGTTTTGAAAACACCCATCTGCGGTCGATAAGACAATACAGTTTTTTTTTTTCGATAAAACAACCTCCGGCCGACTCACGATTGCGAAACACACTATACTCGTTTATCGCGTATTCAAAAACACGCCTACGAACGCAATCTTACAAAAATTTCGTAAACGAAGTATGTTCAAATTTTTAATTTTAGTATTTACTCGAGTTTTGTATCACAACTGATTTTCGTCACTTATCAACTCGGCCGAGTCCACGAGCCGGTCACATTCGTTTCGTCGACATCAAGATGTGTCCTAAGTGTCTTCGCGATTTTAACGCATGAACACTGACGTAAATGAACGTCCGGTCGCGTGCACTCGTATACGCTACACATCTGTGATACGTCTATTTTGGAGGATCGTGCCAAGTCGTGTGTTAAGAAGAATATTCCTTTTACTTTGTTTTCGGTGACGTCGAAAACGCGAGCCGTTCTCGTGAATGTGTGTACTGTAAATATTATCGTCTAGTTGAATCCGTCGATGCGACTCTGTTCTCTAAGGTTTAAATGTTTTTTTTTTTTTTTTTTGGAAATTATAAGGTTTTGATTTTTGAAAAAAATCTGTCATTTACCTGAAAACGATTGATTGTTGTCGAAATTTTAACTTTAAACACGTAATCAAAGCAACCCGAGTAACGATTTTTGATATTTGACAGTATTTTTGTTTAGACTGTGCGTAAGATGATGTTCGAATGTCAGATCTCTGTATTGAGAACTGAACATTTGTTTTTAAAACTTTTGTAAAGTCTACACTTATGATGATTATTGACGTTTAGTGATAACGATGAGTGTCTTGACCAATCGTTTTTTGAATTTAAGTCTACATATCAAAAATGCGTGTTACGAAAATCTCGTCAACAGAAAAATGTTACCGTTTTTACAATAGATTACTGTTTTTCCTCGTGGTTAGAAAACCGATTGATAACAGAGAAAAATAACCACTTCAAATTATAACAAATAGATGAAATTCCTGATCTACCGAATCGACGGACGTAACAATTACACGACTATTAGTAGACGATTGAAATAGTGATGGCACTGTGGATACATAAAATGAAAAACACGCATCGTACTGTAAAACCAATACACTCTTCGTTTCACTGGGCACGGCTGAAAAAGCGGAAAACGTCGACTGAAAAAACACGTTGGGTACAAAGCGTACGTCGTTGGAAAATGCTATAAGCGCATTATTTCGTACACCAAGTTCGTGTGTGTGTGTGTGTGTGTGTGTGTGTGTGTGTGTGTGTGTGTGTGTGTGTGTGTGTTTCTCTGTCGTCTTCGTGCCCAGAGCTGGTATTTACAATATGGAGCGAGAACGAGCGAACAGTATAGGTACTTAAACAATAGGCCCCGGCGAGTTTTTTTCACATGCGATAAAAGAAAATATCGTAAAATCCCATGCGCGAGTCCCCCGGAAAACAGCAGGCGGGGAGAGGGCGGTTATACCACGATGACAATAATACGGAGCGCGTATGCCATGTGCGGAAAATAATGATTTCCGGTGAGCGCATACAATAAGTAATAGTAACAATAATAATAATAATAATAATGATAATATTTCCCTGGGTTATATAAAAGGTACCCATTTGAATGAGAAACCGACGACGGAGACGTGACCATTATACATTTTTAGTGCTGCCGTTGACCTGGATCCGAATTGCGACGAGAACGGCACACGTACTAATTATCAGAGTCTCGGCCACACCGCGTATAGTCCGTCACAGCACGGTAGAACCGGAACGCTAAACTTTTGACGCGGTGTTGACCTCGTGAAAATAATCATTCGAAATAAAAGTGACGACGAATTTAAAACCACTCGATGTCCAAAATTTACGAGAAACCCTCGAAAAATAATACCTAATAACTGCAGTTCAAATATTATGCTATATGAAAATCCGTTTCGTTTTACCGTGCCGAACGTAACAACGTTGTTTTATCATTTCATCAAAACTAAAAAAAAAAAAAAAAAAAATGCACCACTCGTTACCATCGCTTAGTTTATATGAGTGCTTCTTCTTCTTTTTTTTTTTTTACACAACTCCTACTCGAATAACCTTAACGTTAAAGAGATATATAACACACACGCTCACTTGAGTATTTTTTCATTCATAAAGTTTTGGTTACGAATTCAACCCGCCTTCGGTGTGTAAAGTGTGATAGAGCTCTCGACTTACTCTCGAGTCTCGCGTATTCGGACGGAGTATCGTGACCGAAATATATACGACGGATAAAAACCATCCGACCGAGAAAAATCAATTTGATACTCCGAGAAATTTATGGCGGTCAACGTGTAGGTTTAAAGTTAAAAAAAATTCAAACTAAACACATCTAATAAAAATAAAAATAAAAATGATTTACTGTCTAGTAAAAAGACCTAAAATATGGAAGGTCCGAGAATGGAGAATTGATATTTTATCGTGGTTTAAGACTTATCCGACCTTAATATCAAACATATATTTGCACATCGCCCTCGTCGTAAAAATCAGTGAGGTAGCGAATTATTAAAAATATTTTCGTCTTGAAGAGTCCTAGGTGGCACGTTCCTATCATACTTCTCGCTTTACTAACGTAAATGGGACGTATTTCTAAGGTACGACAGGTGTAAATTAAACGTCAGAAATTGTCATATTATGCGCACACTCATTACGTCAACGATCTTTATATTTCTTGTTTGCTGTCGTTTTTTCCGACGACTTCTTAAAAACGTTCATATGAATTGAACAGTTGGATACCGAATCGACGAGCGTTTTCGACTTTGATTTTTATACGAGCAGAGTGCCAAACAGTATGGTTCGTCCGTCAGACGTTTTGATCGGGGACTATTTGTGTTCAACAAGTCCTGGTAAATCCCACATAAAACCGTGCGTGCGTGCGTACATATGTGTGTGCGTGCGTGTGTGTGTGTGTGTGTGTGTGTGTGTGTGTGTGCGTGTGTAAAAAGAAACCGACGCCGCGATTTGTGTACACTGGTGATTAACCGCCGTAGCGACGAATCGTCTAATGAAGCACTTATCAGTCCGGTAAACAACGGACCGGACGACATATTACTATGGAAAATGGTGGCGAAGAAATCGCTGTCCAGCCGTGAGAGAGCAAATCGAATCATGAAAATAAATACATATTATACACGTGATCATACGGCGGCCAAACGGAAAGCGCACGGAAGGACCCGAAATGATCCACGCAAACGCACAGTCACAGATCAAACGTAACGAGCAGGGTTAGGTTAGTTAAATAATAATAAAAAAGGTACAATTAAAAACTAAAATCACTAAAAATGTGAATACACCAAAACAAATGTAGTAAACACGTTTTAAAAATCAAAAATATGATTTACTATGTAGATATAGAACAGTGATTGCAAAAATGTTTTAATGATTTGTTACGAATTTTCGATATTTGTTTGGGCGAAAAAAAACACGCTCTTCGAGTTAAGTTTAACAACACCTGATAGCATGTTCTTAAACACGCAAATGGACAAATCAAGATAATTTTTACTTCCATTATTTCGTAACTACAAAAAAATAGCACATCGTAAAACTGATTAAGTCAAAAAAGAAATGTACGTGAGAAATATTTTCCGTATTTTACGGTGCGTCGTATATAGTTATGTGATTTTACATCGTATACGGTTTAAAAAAAAAAGACCGGGGGGGGGCAACGGCCGCTTTTACCCGCACTTCCCTTACGGGCGCTCTTGGCGCGGTCCATTTTTATCATTTTTTTTTTCACGAAGTCGCCGAGCCACGACGGACTCGGCTGTACCGTATTAACGACGTACAGCTGGACCTGAGAACGGAAAATGCACGCTTCGAGGTTAATCCTCCGTGAAAAAAAATTTCCCGTCTCTGCACGCGTCGCCTGCGGCGGCGTATCCCGTATACGGCTTTTTACGTCACTCCGGAAGGGAGGACGGGAGAACTATTTATCTCGTCCGCGGCGCTGCCCCCGGCGACACACCGCAGCGACGACTGTGAAATTATATTCGTATTAGCGTTATAATTTTCGCGTGCGCGTGTGCGAAACCATTACGGAATATTTATCCCGTGGGCGCGAAAACCAGAGGCCTCCGACGGAGGGAGTCTCAAATTTCTCCTTTAGACCTTTTTTTTTTTTGCGCAGGTGGTCCAAAAAAACAAAAAAAAAAAAAGCTCCGGCTCTTGTATGGACTAAAACGACGTATCATTGGGTCGGTATCGTGTCGCGGGCTCACGCGAAGTAAACTCGCAGAGTCGAGCCGAAATATTAAAATAAAATCGAGATGAAACGTTTTGCAAACGAAACGGATCTGTTGTGAAATCGAGTAATTCGGTTACGCGATCCACGCGATAAATCACGATCCACTCAGTGACATTGTATACAATAACAAATTTTTAATTCAATAGATAACCTACGATTTAACGCACAGATGAAATTAACTGGCGATCGAGATTAGTTCAATGTAAAATAATTGTTACACCAAATGTTGATGGTAAAAATCGTGTGGTAATAATTCAAATTACGTAAATAATAATAATGACAACAAAACAGTGCTTATCATGTAATGTCAGTAGTGGTGATAATAATTTACATAATATATCATTTTTTATATGTATTTGATGCTTGGAATTATAAAAATTTTAAAAATATACATTTTTTTTTTTTTTATAAATGTCGTTTATTTATGAAAATGTACAATCTACACATTAAATGTAAATTGTTTTGAATATAACCTAACCTAACTACATAAAAGTAATGGGTGTCGATAAAATAATGTATTTATTATAAGTTTTAAGTTTTAACAATACATACACAAAACTGTTCTTCAAAACACCTTGTTATCGAATTTAATAACATTTTTAATAGTTTTTAGTGCATTTTTCAGTGCATTTTTTGGTATTGAAGCATTTTTTTAAGGCATTATGACGTATTTTTTAAGGGAATTTTTCATAATTTTTAAGACATTAAAGTCCCTTTCCTACTCATAAGTATTTTTATCGATGATGAATAAATATCGAAAATCGTTCATCACAATAATTTTTTACAAGCGTTTAAAGTTTGCAATTCGACGAAATTTCTAATTTTTACATCAAATTACACTGCACTTAAACGCTCGTCAAAAATTATTGGTGCTTCCTAAGTTGATAAAAATGCTATGCAATTGCTTTACCGCGGCAGTACCCGAGTGCCACGGGTATTTTTATTATTATTATTATTTTTTTTTTTTATTTGCTTATATCGCGTTTATCTGAGGTGGAGTCGGAGAGGGACAAACGTATGTGCGAACGGTTCTTTTACACCGATCGCGACCAAAAGGTACAAGTTATTAGCACCGCCGATCGATAATTATCTTAATTCCTCGTTAATGGCCGTGTTCAGTGTTCACCAACGCCCCGCGCAGTACCGTCCCTCTCGTGTGTGTGTGTGTGTGTGTGTGTGTGTGTGTGTGTGTGTGTGTGTGTGTGTGTGTTCGGTCGCCGATAATTCCACCGGCCGAGTCTGGGCGCGCCGCCGCCACCGGATTAGTGCGCGCGACCGAGGGTTTTCCTCTGCCGGCGGTCGTATTATTCATACGCGGCGGTCCGATACGACCACGGTCCAGGCGGTATTGTCGTACCGAACTCTCCAATTAGCCGTGCGGTCTCGCGTGTGTCGTCGCCGCTATTAGGGCGTATAACAGTTATGACGTACGCGGCACGGGGTTGTTTTTGCCGCGGGCAGCACACGTAAAGGGTGCGCGGTCGGTCCGAGGGTAGGTCCGCCGGGTACTGCGCGGACGATGGCAGAACGAGACTCGCGGTGGTCCGCAATTTCATAGCCCCACAAAGGTGGTCACGGACGAACGAAACATAAAACGAGGCGCGCGTTGTGAAACCGATTCTTCGTTTCTTTCGGAATCCAAAAAAAAAAATAAAATAAATTTAAAAAAATCACTTGCGATTCCGGTAATAATATAATTATTATTATGTCGCATAGAAATTTCATACGAGTGTTGCTCGAAATCCAAAACAGCCGTCCGTCTCATCGGACATAAAAAAAAGCCAATATTCCGCCGGTAAAATTTTAAAATGTTATTTATAATTCAATAATTATTTTATTCCGTGGAAATAATCTAATGAAACTTCGCACGGTGTCCCAAATTAATTCAGTGTCTTATAAGTTGAATGTAGATAATTAAACTAGGTAATTAGTCCTGTCCCAAAATGTAAATGTTTTTCATTTATTCTTCAATACCCGACGACTCGAGATCTAGACAACGTTGCTATTAAACTTAGATAATTAGGTGAATTATAAGTGAGTTCCCAAAGTTATAAATTTTGAATCGAATCAAATTATTTTTAAAAAAATTCGATTTCATGAAAACCGAGTGTTTAGAACGATTAACTTATTTTAATAGCTGTTGTATTATTGGGAAAACTAAAAAAAAAAAATTAAAAAAAACATTTTTTTAAATATAATCGAAACGTGATAATTTGTGATCTATTAACGTTTTTAAAATCATAAACATATGAAATCGTTTAAATGAATAATAATGAAAAAACGATTTTTTTCATAAATATGTTTTAAGTTCAGTTGCTATTTTTATAGCATATATGAAGAAAAAAAATGAAAAATTTGTTATTTACGAAGTTAAATCGTAACGGTTATATCTAGTAAGACACTTTGTATGTACAGGATAATTTAATATTTGCGTTAGAGTATTTCGATCAATTATTAAATTTGTCAATTTCGAAACTCAAATAAGAAAATTCTACTCAAAAATCATCCTAGAAGGGTTTTAAAAATTTACGAAATTACCGCATCATTTGAGGTTTTTCCAAAGTCGAAAAAAAACTCGCACACCGTACGTTTTTCTCCATTTCGAATCGAACACGTGACAAAACTTCAGTAACACACGTCTCGTGAATCACCCTATACGTACAAATATCTCGCGCGCACCCCTCTCCACCCGAACACTGTCGCGGTATCGTTTGGGTTTTATACGTACGCGATTAGCCATAATAATACGACTCTACAACATAACAAAGACCAATAAGAAACGTAACGAGTTTCTGTTTTTTTTTTTTTTTTTTTTTTTTTTTTTTTTGTTTTTTACTGTTCATTTTTATTTTCCTATTTCGGAACGCATTAGAGATAAAGAGTCGCCCCGCACGGGGGTCTTTACGGACATCATACCACGCCGAACGAACCAATTTCCCGTACACCGTGTTCCGTCCCCGCGCGTACGCGATCGGATCGATCTGACGATACGTCACTTATAATCCCCGAAAATACGACCGTTTTATCGTCGAATTTATCAACCGAAAACGCGCGGGACGGCGTAGTTTCGTCTACAACACCGATGACGTGCGCCGGCAATATATTTCCGAACGGAAAAACAAAACGAAAAGTGGGGAGAAAAAAAAAAAACAAAAACAAAAACAAAAAAAGTAGAAGAAGTAAAGCCCACACGTATGGGCGGGCACGTGTACCGCAGCCGCGCATTATCGCACGGCGCGAAACGTCTCGAACGATTGTGTAATACATTGGCTGTAACGAATTTCACCGGCGCGGCGGCGGCGCGTCGAAATTATCGACGGTAGGTACATGTGGTATTTATTTCACGGAGAAAAACGAAAAAAAAAAATATCCAGTTAAAAAACCAAAACGGTATCGCACGATGTGTACAATTTATTGGCGTACAAGTGTGAGAGAGAGGGACGCGTTCGATTTGTCATAAAAAAAAACAAAAATAATAATAATAATAATAATAATAATAATAATAATAATAATAATAATAAAATACGACGTGATTAGATTTTATGTGACGAAAATCACGACGACGGTATTAAATTGATCGTCATCCCCGTCCCCACACCCTCCGACGAATTCGACTACATTATTATTAGTTTTATTATTATTATTATTATTATTATCATAACTATCATCGCGCTAATACCCGAAATATAAACGTCCGTGAAGTTGGCCCACCCACTTTGGCATAGCAACTCAAAATCTTCACCATTATTTTGCGAATAATTTGCGAGAATTTGCGAGTCAACTTTCAGAATTTGCGAGTCAGCCGTTTTTTAGCTATAAAAAAAATAAAAATGGGTGGGCCAAGTTCACGTAGCCCACCCATGTTGTCCCACAACTTTGAAATTGGTGTCAAACGATAGCCTGTTATTTGCGAGAATTTGCGAGTCCACTTTCAGAATTTGCGAGTCGACCCTTTACCCACAAAACCCACTTGTTGAGCGTGAAGTCGGCCCACCCATGTTGTCCTACAACTTTGAAATTGGTGTCAAACGATAGCGTGTTATTTGCGAGAATTTGCGAGTCCACTTTCAGAATTTGCGAGTCAGCCGTTTTTGAGCTATAAAAAAAAATTAAAATGGGTGGGCCAAGTTCACGTAGCCCACCCATGTTGTCCCACAACTTTGAAATTGGTGTCAAACGATAGCGTGTTATTTGCGAGAATTTGCGAGTCCACTTTCAGAATTTGCGAGTCAGCCGTTTTTGAGCTATAAAAAAAAATTAAAATGGGTGGGCCAAGTTCACGTAGCCCACCCATGGCGTCCTACAACTTTGAAATTGGTGTTAAACGATAGCGTGTTATTTGCGAGAATTTGTGAGTCCACTTTCAGAATTGGCGAGTCAGCCGTTTTGTAGCTATAAAACAAATTAAAATGGGTGGGCCAAGTTCACGTAGCCCACCCATGTTGTCCCACAACTTTGAAATTGGTGTCAAACGATAGCCTGTTATTTGCGAGAATTTGCGAGTCCACCTTCAGATTTTGCGAGTCGACCCTTTAGCCACAAAAAAATGTTCACAGAGCACGGAACCACATTTGGGAACCCCATAACGATCTAGCTCAAGAAATAAGTGTTTTGAAAAACGAAAATATTATATTAAACCCTCATTTACTTATGTACATAAAAATATAAAAATACATAATATTTAAGTATAGAATAAATAAATAAAAAAAGGGAAAAAAGCTATTTAAAATAAAAACTTGTTTAGAAAGAATATAATAATATTGATAATTCTTTCTACACCTTTGAATAAAAACAACTGTTTCTTTTATTAGGAACTTCAATAAAAAGAGAAAATAGTCCTGCAACAAAAATTAATTATTCTTTCCAGGGTTAGATTCCTTAAAATGCTGAAAATTTCCTCAATAATTATTAGTAAATCGTAAATCCATTTGATATTTTTTTTAATTGGATATCCATTGATAAAACAAAATATCGAATGTGGATCATTTGTTAAATTTATTACAAAAAAAGCTGGTAAGTGAGATAATGGTGGTACAAGTTCGTCCTTCGTCCCTTCGGTCCTCGGACAAGATATTGGTGATGAATGTATTAAGTTTTAAAGAAATGATGACTCATTTCTTTAGTATAAAATGATTCTGAGCAAAGCTTCAGTGTAATCTAATGTATTATTATTTAAATACTGTTTACGTATTTTACGGTTATTTGTATAATTTTTGGTGAGTTTTTTTGTAATTAAACTCTCATAAAATATTCAATTAGATATAACTCATTTAAACTTCAATTGTTATAACAATTATAACTCATTAGAAATAACTTTAAAAGAAATCAGACAATATCGAAAAAAATCTTATAATAATTTATTAAAGTGTGTATAAAAAAAAATCCTGACTAACGATTTTTGAACTTTTGTTAGGATAATTAGGTAGGTATATGAGTAAGGTCATATTAAATTTTCAGAACTTTTTGTCAAATATTTAAAATTATATTACATAAAAACTTTTAAACAATTTGGTAAATTAAAAGTTCTATATTTAAGTCAAAAGTGCTATAATTGTTCTGAAAATGTTGTCCAATATAAAAAATTATGTATTTGATATTGGATAAAATTTTCAAGTTTCTAGCTTCAATACATTTCGATTTATGACTAAATACCTAAAATCTGAACAGTGAAAATCTCGTTTACGGCGGATTTTTACCGATTTTACCGTTTTTACTCAGTTTTTCGATCGTTATTCTTGATTACTGGAAAAACTATGGAGATTTTGGAAAAATGATCTCTCTAAAGTACCATCTCAGTTCAATTTCGAATCTAAAAAGTTGCTGGACGAAACTTTTGGACAAGGATTTCTATACGAAAAAGTGTTTACAGAAAAAAAAAAAAAGAAAGAAAAAAAAAATAAACATCATTGTAAAACCATAAGATCCTTCGCTTCACTCAGAATCTAAAAAAAAAATAAACCTCTAATCAAAGGCGGGCTGGTAAAATATTTCTGGATATTTTCTAGCTAATATTTAACCAAAAGTAATTTTTTTATAGCCGGTCAACGAAAAACATATTGTATACTAGGCCAGTCCTAGTACTTTTGCCTCTTACAATTCAAATTTTAATTTAAAAAAATATGCTTGGCAAATTGAAAATACGAGGATCTACAAGAAGATATCAGTAAACAAATTACTCAAATAATTATCTGGATTAGGATATATATTAGCTCAATGCATAAATAACATTTACGTAAAAAAGGCGAACAAACACCGTACACAACCTCGGCAGCATAAATACTGTCAATAAACATAAAATAAAATAAGCAATTATAAATATAAGAAACACGGAAAATTGAAAAAATACAAAAAACAAACCTTAAAAAAGCTGGTAAGTGAGATGATAGTGGTGGAAGTTCGTCTTTCGTTCCTTCAGTCCTTGGACAAGATAATGGTACTTTACATTTGAATGCAATGAGAAATCATTGCATTCGAAAAAAACGATTCTGTGCAAAGCTTCAGTGTAATATACAAATTTATAATTTTTACTGTATTTACACGTTTTTTTCCTGTTTTTCCCCACTACTGGAAAAACTATTGAGAAATTCGAAAAATGACCTCTTTAAAGTACCATCTCAGTCCAATTTTGAATCTAAGAAGTAGCTGGACGAAACTTTTGGTCCAAGATTTCTATACGAAAAAGTGTATACAGACAAGAAAATTAAAAAAGAAACAAACATCATTGTAAAACCAACACATTCCTCGCTTCACTCAGACTCTAAAACTGAAAGAATGTGAAGTTTAAAAAAATGTTAAAAATTATAACCTTTACTAAAATCTAAATGTAAAATAATGTATAAAAAAACTAAAAAAAGTAAAAAAAAGATTTTATTTTTGCTAAATGACTTATAATATCCGTAAAATAATAACAAATAGCAAATTTTTATTCTTATAACGAATTATGAAAATTATAAAAAGCACACTTTTCTCTAACTCGCAAATAACACGCTATCGTTTGATACCAATTTCAAAGTTGTAGGACGCCATGGGTGGGCTACGTGAACTTGGCCCACCCATTTTAATTTTTTTTTATAGCTCAAAAACGGCTGACTCGCAAATTCTGAAAGTGGACTCGCAAATTCTCGCAAATAACACGCTATCGTTTGACACCAATTTCAAAGTTGTGGGACAACATGGGTGGGCTACGTGAACTTGGCCCACCCATTTTAATTTTTTTTATAGCTACAAAACGGCTGACTCGCAAATTCTGAAAGTGGACTCGCAAATTCTCGCAAATAACACGCTATCGTTTGACACCAATTTCAAAGTTGTAGGACAACATGGGTGGGCCGACTTCACGCTCAACAAGTGGGTTTTGTGGGTAAAGGGTCGACTCGCAAATTCTGAAAGTGGACTCGCAAATTCTCGCAAATAACAGGCTATCGTTTGACACCAATTTCAAAGTTGTGGGACAACATGGGTGGGCTACGTGAACTTGGCCCACCCATTTTTATTTTTTTTATAGCTAAAAAACGGCTGACTCGCAAATTCTGAAAGTTGACTCGCAAATTCTCGCAAATTATTCGCAAAATAATGGTGAAGATTTTGAGTTGCTATGCCAAAGTGGGTGGGCCAACTTCACGGACGTGAAATATAACGTGTTCGTACGGGCGTGAGGTGACGCAGGACGAGCGGACACGGACTATAAATATTTCGTCGTGTACAACGAGTGCCCAACGACAATAACAATAACAACAATAATTATTATCATAACGTAGTTCATAATATTATTACCGAGCATTGTTTATTATTAAACGCAGTGCTGAGAATGGATCCATTTGTGTGTGATTCCTTTTTTTTTAATATTTTTTCGTTTTATTTATTATTATTATTATTTTATTTTTTATTTTTTTAATTAAACAAACACGCATTTTGTCCATAAGTCGGGTGTGCATTTCGCATCAATGATGTTTTTAGTAAAATATTAATTAAAACTATTTTCAATTACTATATGTAGATTCAGTGTGTAATTCAAAGCGGTTTTTAGCGTATTACCCACTATAAGCCGCACCGAATATTTCGGTATAACATTCCGACTTAATGATTTATTTTTTTTTTTTTTACGTTATTATTATTATTATTATTATTTTTATTCTCATTAAAAACCATACTCTGTATTGCTATCTATACGTACCGAACGATCGTACATTTTTTCACTGGAAATCCATCAAATAAACGCTATTGGCTTTGAACGCATTTGCGATTTTTATTTATCGAACCACCTGACTTATAAGTCTAAAGGTCGGATTTAAGTTCCTCGAAAATATCGAAAAATGTCCTTTCGAAAAATTTGTTTACGACCTAAAAATCTTCAAACCAAAAGTCACTGTAAAACATCTTCAAAAATAAATTCACGTTCAATATTTCATTTTTTTTTTTCGTTTTCAAAGAGCAAACATTTTACACCGATGAAATAAAGGTATACATTAAAATTGTGCAAGAAAAATACTTGTGTTCGACATATTTGCATAACTATGCGGTTAATGTGCCGTTTTATTTTTATTTTATTTGTTTTTCTCGTATTACTAGAAAAAAGTTCTACAAAATGAACTGAAACAATACTAAAAATGTCAAAAAAGACCATTTAAAGTCAAAAACCGAATTTTATCAATAGAAAATTTTAAAACTTCTTTATTGCTCGGAAAACATAGAGTAAGACGTTTCGAAAAAAAAATGCAAATGCATTGGAATCCAAACGCTACGTATAGCCCAGTGGTTAGCAAATATTAAAATTATTATTCTAAGCGCTTATGGCGCGTAAACACATTTTAATACACGCGCACTGGCCTAGAGCGGCTCTAAACAGTGCGAAACTTTTTTCAATAAGTAGCTCATGACTTAAACTCGAAAACCGGTTAAATAAATTCCCTTACTCGTTGCCAAAATTTTTTTTTAATAATTAAACCCTTGAGTGACAGTTTCAGTTAGAAATCGATCTAAACAGGCACGTCCATTTCACGGTTATGTCTCGGTTAGGACTCGAGCTGACGATATGATGTAATATTCGCTGTACGCCGAACGCGCGTGTCGATCTCGTGGTTCAAAAGTTACGTAAGCGTTTTTATTCGTGTGGCTCTGTCAAAATAATAATTAATAATCGACTCGAATCGTTGTCTCTCGTCGTGACGTACATCGTTTTCACATACGCGGGCGTGTGTACACGTTCGCAGGGTTCAAAGTGAATAGCGAAAACGCACTGCTGACCGTTCGGCTTGGTCGGGGCACACTCGACAGAAACGGGGACACGTGCGTAGCAGAGAAAAGTGTTCGAAAAACAACATTCGCCTGCAGTGGAACGTCGGAGCGAGAGCGCACGGTACGGGTCTAGGGAAACGAATGGACAAAAGAGTTAATCCAGAAGATTAATGTTGACTTTTTGTGTATTACAGTGCGTTTTGCTTTGACTAAAACGCAACGTGCACGCACACACACGCACACATACTCGCGATCTCGGTATGTGAGCACCTACGTTTTTAGCGTTTTGTGAAAATCATACAAAAACGTACAAGCTGTACACAGTGTTTCGGACACTGTTCTCTACTTGGACCCCAGACTATTCGCGGGTTTTTTGTTTTTTTGTTTTTTATTGTTTCATACCGTATACGCCGGTGTAATAATTAGAGACTCGGGACTCGACGGTTCGCCAGCCGGCGAGATCGTCTGCTGTTGGCGACCTTTTTTTTCCTGAATATTCTGTATCGGTCTAGTGTCTACGTATAATAATTACACGTGTTTCGTTCGACGTCACGACTCCGATAACGTATATTGTCCGATCAAAGCGACGCTCACTCCGATCCCCGATCGTCTCGTAAATAAACACCGAAATTGTAATTTTAGATAGTGTATCGTTATGGTTTCAAATTGTTCGCTCGAAGCAATTATTTGCTTACATTACACACAATAATTTGATATACAATATCGGCTATCGTGTATAATCGATTATTATCAGTGTACATACTCGTCATCGCAATTAACATAATTTCAAACGCGTTTATTTACCATTGGTTTTGCATAATATTATCTGGAAGAATAACCGGTAGAGTGCGATTTTTTCTCAAACAATCACGACCGAATTCGACATAATATTAATTTTCAACGACAAAGACGGTGAATGAAAAAATCAAATTCATCAGTGCAAATATTTCTGAACAATGCGCGCACAAAAAAAAAGAATAATAATAATGATAAAATTATTTCGGGGTTTGACGCGATGCTGATTTTGAAGCATCACGCGCCTCCCCTCCTCCTTCGGTGTCGAAGAGAAACCCCTACACCGACCACTGCACGTCAAAACTCGCAAAACCGTGATCGTCTAGGACAGCGGTTCTCAACCTGGGGTACGCGTACCCCTAAGGGTACGTGACATGATATCAAGGGGTACGCGAAAAAAAATCGAGTAATGGCGAAAAAAGTGAAATTTAATGTAACTGAAATAGTTTGCTATTAATGAAATACAATTTAATAATTTAATAATTGTATACTTATTACAGTACGAATATAGTCTGCGATATTATATGTTATTAATGGGATATGGTTTTATCGTTATAATAATATAAACACTATAAAATGTAGATAATTCAGTAGTAGATGAATTTTCGTATATAATTTTTAGACAATTTCTCCTCTATGAAACTGATATGATCCTATCACAAGACATCGAAGTACTAGTTATTCAAAATTTGAATGGACTCATAGCAGTTTATGAAAAATACTTTCCTAAATGTGAAAATGAAGACCACTGGATCGCATTCCCTTTTAGTGAAAACCATTTCAAGTCTGCAGTTTTATCAGTAAAAAAAAAAAAAAGAAAAACTAATAGAACTAAAAACGGATTCTTCACTTGAGGCAGCATTTGAAGAGAAATCTATTATCGCCTTTTGGGCTGATGTGAAACAAGAATATCCTGAGTTATCATGCAAAGCATTCAATGTTCTGCTACCATTCACAAGCACTGTGTTGGTAGAAATGGCCTTATTTATACGTACACGTTCATAAAAAATAAGTATCGTAATAAACTGTCTGTAAGTTCAGACTTACGGGTTTATTTGTCACGTGTGGAACCAGATTTCAAAAAATTAAATTCAAGCAAACAATCTCGAGGTTCACATTAAAATTAAACTGTTACGTTGGTATAATTATTTTTTATGCAAATTTTATGGCGCAAGCTAATATTAAAACAAATAAATATTTCCAAGTTTTTCTTTAAAATTAATATTATTATTATTATTATTATTATTTTCCATTATGTATATTCCAAATTTGGGGTACGTGCAATAGTGGTGTTAGGTCAAGGGGTACACGAATGAAAAAAGGTTGAGAACCGCTGGTCTAGAATGAGCGTATCTTGATGATATGGCATTGTGATGCGTACCAACCGGAGACGATGTCTTTGCGTTCCGTTCGGACGTAAACGGAACGTAAATCTATCATTTCACGTCGCAAAGAAAATAAATACGATCGTCACACCGCTCTCGACTCAGGTCCGTCTCGACCAGTGGCGTATTTAGGGATTTTCCGCCTGTAGGAACTATCCGATTTGCCGCCTCTCACTCCCCTCCGCCTCTCCTTAAATTTTTCACAAAACACATTCGAATCCACAGTTTGAGAATTCGAACCCACGTTAAACGCGCGGCATTTTTTCGCCACCCACACCGCGTACTGGTTCGATCCGTATTGCGTGTGCATATAGTATGTAAGTGGCTGTTTGATTTTGAGCGAACGAACGCACGCGTTAACGGTCCGAATCGTAACTCTAAAGCATAAAACTTATGATCTGTAAACGAATTTCTCTAGTCGAAAAATAATTCAAATTCGATGTTCTCGAATGTAAACTACATTTTATAATTCTGTAAATAAAAACAGTGTTGAAATTTGCCGCCCTCCAAATGTCGCCGCTCTAGGCGCGGGCTTGCAGGGCTCGTGCTAAACACGCCTCTGGTCTCGACTACGCCCGCCGCGCCGCCGCTCTGGGGGGGGGGGCCCTAGCCGAGCTGAACGTCGTTTCCTACCGTCGCGACGGTGGCAAAATCGAACAGAATAAAAACACCCATAAGCGTTTGGCATCGAGAGCAAACAAACGTAGTGATGATAAGCCGCTTTGGAATCCGACTGCAAATAACCATTTGCCAAGCGCTAGGATCGGCGACGGCGGAGGCGCGTGCCCTTTTGCCCTGCGGATTACCGCTCCTCCGTTACAACAACGTATGTGTGCGAGTGTGCGTGTTTTCATTTCGACGGCAAGCGAAAACTCTTCAGCAACGAACGTGTATTATTACCTTCACGCGCGCACCCAATATAAAACTACTGTTATACGTATCGTTGCAGGTTCATAACATGTTGGCAAGTAACTTTTAACTCGACTGGTACTGGTAGACATTTTAACAAACCGGGAGTTAATTAAGTTCCAGCCGACACGGATCTAAAAATACGAACCTTTAATAATAATTTAATTATTTGACGTTTAAATACAATTAGGGAACGGATTTATATGTAATTGCGTATATTTATTTAAACAAGATGTTTAAGATTCGATAAGAAATGATGTTCATGATTTAAATCATTCATATTAAAATGATGCTACTTTTATTTCACATATTTTTACATGTCTTGGTATAGTTACATATTTTTACATTTTTGGTAAATAAGTGTATATTTTCGTAATTTTTGATTTTTTCATCGATTTCCGACGACCAAACATTATCTTATCAACATTGTGCTGAACACTTTTCGAAAATACAGGAATTTATTTCAAACTTAGATCCAGAAACTTCTATCGCTATTGGTAAAGCTCAAAATATTATGCCAGATGAAAAATCGAAAAAATAATTTAATTTTCATCTCAGTGAATTTTAGTTTTATTACACATACAATTACAAAATAAGAAACAAAAAATATGTCCTTAAATGATAGTATGTAAATTGTTGAATCAGTGATTGAAAAATCAAAACTCGTAAGCGGACCAATAGGAGATGTTGTAAAAAAGAAAATCGATGCCGTAACAGAAAAAAATCCAGGCTATATTGATTTTAAAACAATCAATGACGCAATGAGTGGCAGACACCCTTCTAAAAATTTGGAATTATCGCCTTCTGATATTATGCGCATCAAATACGCTCTAATTACATCGGTTGATTTGGAACGATCATTTATCCATTTTAAAAATATTTTGAGACCTAATAGACGACGTTTAACATTCGAGAATTCAAAAGAAATTGTAATAATTCAATGTGACAAATTATTTCGATGATTTAATAATTATTATAATTGTATTTTTTTTTTTTTTTTATTAAATTTTTTTACCACATAGGTATTTCGATGCTTTTAGCACATATTTTATAAATTATACTTCCATATATATGTACATATTTCTGTATTTTAATTACATATAAATCCGTTCCCTAATTATAATATACGATTTTTTTATCGATACGAAAAGGATTGTTTGAAGATAAAGTCTTAGAAAAACTTTATTTTATTAGTTTTTTCTTTTAGTCGATTCGGTTAATATTTCCGTGGCGATATCATTGGAGTTTAAATGACGCTCATGACGTAAAAGGATTTAGCCACTTTTGATATTTTTCAGGTTTATCATCGTCATACATATATTTTACACCTACAATATTTACTATTCGACTTAGAACGCGTATACACGTGGTGGCCGGTAACTAAACGCTGCCGGCGGTCGGATTCGACGGCCTCGTTTTTATTATTATTTGTTTACGACTATTTTTGAAGTTTTCCAAATAAACCCACACAAACACGAACGCATTTGATCGCGAGATTACCTTTTTCGCGCGATCGTTCCCGGAAAAATGTATATTTTCCGTCGGACGACGTTCGCAAACAGTCACGAATCACGCTCATTCGTCTGGTCGGCACCGTAGGAGTTAATTTCCACTGCGAGTGCGTGCAGCGCCGAGCGGCTTAACAGTTTTCTTTCTTTTCGTTTTATTTTCCATTCCGAACGACGCGATACGGCCCTTGTGCGACATTATTACACGGAAGGGACGAAACAAACGCCGAGGGAATTTTCGTGGAAAAAAAAACGGACCTCTCCGTGAACCCGACACAGCCCAAAGACATTTGCGGACGCCGACAAAATCCGAAAAAATCCAATCGATTCGTTTGTAGTTTGTGGACGAAAATCATGTCGGGAAAAGGTTGGTGCGTTTTCGTCGACGTCATAGAAACAACATTTTTTTTCGACGGTTGTAGTTGACATCCGTCGTCAGTTCACGAGTGGGGGGGGGGGTATTTGAAATTCGTGATTGTTGTCAAGTCGCAGTGTTTACAAAATTAACCCTGTGTAGTGTGGATAAAGTCTAGAGAAAATAAAACAAAACAGTTTTTTTTTTTTTTTTTAACGACACTTGTCTAGTTTCAAAGAGCTCGCAAACTCCTCAAGTGAGCATAGGGGACAGTCAATTAATATTTACAAAGTGCAGGGTGCAGTGCGACGGGGCGGTATATCATGTTCACCATCGGCCCAATGTTTTGTTCTCTACAAATGTGAATACGTTTCGAATATAATTATTGTGTACACGAGCAAAGCCCTCGTACAGTGGCACGAAGCGTCACAAAAGACAATGAGACAGAGTCTACTCGCATTTAAATAAAAATAACAAAAAAACAAAACAAAACAAATTTAATAACAAAGTAACGAATTTGAAATCAATGTGAATAAAAAATTTGATTTAATTACGTTTTGAGCTCGACACACATTTTTTGTTTTTCGCGATCGATTTTGCGTACCAGATTTTCCACGACGCTTTTTTGCGTAAATTCCTAGCAACGTCCAGATGGCCTAGCAACTAAATTGACTGTTTATAATATTACAATTTTTTAATTTTATTTATTTATTTGGCCACACTCAATATGATTCAATTTTTGTCCACGTGACCGAGAAAGTATCATTGCTTTTTTTCACCGAGTTCGTTGACCATCGGACGTTGCAGTTTCCAATGTAGCTCGTACGACGATATAGTAGGTAGTTTTTTTTATTACATAAAAATAATAAACTCGCGATTTTCAGGGACTGGAACCTTTTGGTTTTTTCGGTTATGGTTCTGGTCCCGGTACTCAATTTTTTTATTTAAAGGTTCCGGTTCCGGTTCCGGTTTTTGAAAAATTCAAAATAAGGCTCGATTTGTGGATCAGTGTAATAAATTTCTTCAAACTTATTATTTTGACATGTTTTATTGTAATTGATTTTATTAATTTAAGAATTTTAGAGCGGTTTAATGATAATGTTTGTCATTTATTTGTGTAAATATTTTCTATTTGCATTCCCTGTTTTGTTTGAAATTTCAATTTTCTACCGTTTCGATTACGTAATGATTATTAACATTTTCATAATTACAAAATAGAAACAAAACACCTTGATTACAACACAACAATCGGTTACAAAATTATTAAAATTAGTCAGCAAAAACGATTTTATTTCGTCAACTGTTTAGATGTTACAAATAGCGCTTAAATACAATAAAACTGCGTGAAAAAAATATTTAGAATATTTTTCATTGTTTCAAATTATTATTAAAATTATCGGCTGTCGGGCATTTTTCCGACACGGCCGGTTCATCTAGTATATTGTTTTATTACTAAACGATGTGAAGAAAAAAACACGTGTTTAAAAATATGGATAAATGTTATCGAATTCTTACAAAGAGGAGGTCGAAAGGATTCCAAATTAAAACTCTTTTTGGAGGTCGGGTAGGATACACGGTCCTCTCGGGTCGAAGGGCTGTTAACGATTTCAGCCCCTCACAAAATGTTATGCCTATTTGCGCCTACGGGCCTCTGACGCGCTGCAGAGCTACAACAGCCGTCCGCGGGTCCAGCGTCCGCGATTAAATTGCATTTTATAATGTATGAAACGGCTGCCGCCGCCACCGAGCGTATTTTCCGGAATATTGCTTTTCTGCCAGACCGTTCGCTTTCCCGTACGCGCGTAATAGGATTTTCTCGGAAATTTTCTACGCCGTTATCTCACCGTGATTTAAATTAAATCGTACGGCAAAATACATTTATTATTATTTTTTTTTTTTAACCCGATCGTCCCGCGAGCGATCGGCTCCCGCGACGCCATCGATATTACACGACCGCGTATACGTCGTTTTAAATCGTGAAATCATCGTCGTTCCAAAGTACAAAAGCACCGCCGGAAATGAGAAAAACGGCCCCGCAGCACGAGTGATTCCGTTCGCGCGTCGTTATAAAACGCATTTCATTATACTAGCTGTTGCGCCCAGACGTCGTGTGAGATTCAAACGCGTTAAACCAAAGGCCAAATACGTGCTCGTCGTCGCCCCGACATCGTTTCGCGGCGAAACGTAAAGCACTATTATTGGGGGGGGCGTACCCGAAGAGGTGGTTTGGGGGTTCGGACCCTCCCCCCCCTATAATTTGACCGATAAAAACCAAAAATCACTATAATTCAAATCGTTTATTGTTCCATAGCAACATATTTTAATCATTTATATATCATTTGATAGCTTTTGACGACGTTTTCGTTTATATTTTACACTGTGTGAACCGTTGTTATTAACTGTTTATAATTATTATTTATATTTTATATCGTCACATATAATATATTTGACTACATTCAAGAACACGTGTATACGTATATATGGTCAGAAACGTCGTGAATTTACGGAAAATCCACAATTACACCGTATTCAGTATCGCTCGAGGGGAAACAACATAATACCATCGTATATATACCGTGTAAGCTTGAAAACGTTGGCACGTCGTGTCACACTGCCCCCCGGGTCGTGCATTGTAGCGTGACGACGACATCATGCGATGATGTGGACCAGTGTTCCCCGAATTCTATCACCCGCGGAACCTTTGTACGTAGAAGCTTCAGCAGACCCTCCCGTTTTTTTCTCGCGTAATCATAGTGACGAAAATAAATTGTTTTGTACCTCCTAAATAATCAATGGGCAGTCGGCCACGTGCCGACGAGAATAATAAGAATAATAAGCTCGGGTTCAAAATTCGAATCTCGGCCCGAATCAGAAAAAAAGTTATTTGTAAATTTATTCATCTCTTCCCGAATCATTCACGGAACCTCTGGCAATAGCTCGTGGAACCTTCGGGCTTTGCGGAACACCGGTTGAGTAACACCGAATCGTGCAGACTGCAGGTTCCGAAGCAAAAGAGGTCCGAAGTTTTCCTTTGTCCGCGAGACGCTCCGTGGATGTGGCGTTCGATCCGTTTGGATTTGATTTTTTTTTTTGGTCTAAAAACAGAACGCGTGAAAAGGATTTCAACGGAAAAAATAATACATACAACGGTCGAGATGGCAGTGCATTTATCTCGAGTCGTTTTCGCCGTGTAATAATAATAATAATAATAATGGCAACGGTAATGTTATAATGATATAATACGTCGCACGTACGATGTGTACGTACGCTCGCGTGCGCCAATATTTACCCGAGAAATTAAACAACGAAAACGGTTTTTTGAAAGTTCGAGCGGGAAAGTCGAACGTTTGTACACACGTCGTCTCAGGGCTCCGCGACCCCGCGCTCCGTACAAATATCAACTCCGCATCAAGTTCACTCCGCGTAACGCCGCTGGCGGCTTGGCCGGCTATTTCCCGTCTTGATGTTTGCAGTTTTTGACTCTGCCCTCATCCCCTCGGCGTACACGCGTAATAATGACGATACCCGTATTCCGGGGTGTTGCGACTGTTGTCGGACCGCGTACGGTCTCGTCATCGTGACGTCTACGCGCCGCGGTGTTTCCCGAATGTTTATCCCGAGCACCGGAGTGGCGACACGCTTTTTTCTTCGATATGAACCGTGTACGATACTTGTCGACAACAATACTCCAAATATCGGAAAACGTAATCGTCGAAATGAAAAAGGTCCGAGTTTTTGCGGCACATTTTTTATCGAAACCATACCGCGTGTAGTCGTGCACGTTATGATTTAAATCGCTGCGAATTAGCGGCTGGATGGTGGAACCGGTTACGCTCTTGTGCTTGCTTCTGTTTATCGAGACTCGAGCGCGAAAAAAAACAGCGCACGCAGAGAGGGCCACCACCATTCACCCCGGATCATCCCCTCGCTCGCCATTATAGGGTGACTTTGAACCGGTTAAGAAAGGGTGTCGAGAGACGTGGTAACACGAGTGATCGTGGTGAAATTCAGTCAACAACAGTGAAACATATTATTATTATTATTATTATTATTATTGTGAAACGCCCATGAAAGGGATTCCGGGGCCACGCGAAATACTTATTGATTAAACTATGGTTGGGTCGGATTGGATAACTAACCTAGATGTTGTTTGTAAATATTTTCGTTCCAATTCAAAAAATATTTTTGAGTTTGACGGTTTGTTAAATTGTATATTTTATTAAAATCTTCAATTAATTAAAATCCATAAGATAAAATATAATAAAATCACAATCGCGTTGCGCGCTCTTTGAAGGAAACACTGGACTCTAGAGCGTATTATTACAATCGAGTAATAATCAAGACCGAGTCAAACACGTTCTAAGCTAAAGAAATCGACTTAGAAAATATGTCTATGTGAGATTGTCCTCGGCTTCGAGCAATCTCGTTTTTCTCGACACGTCACCGTGCTCTTTGCGATCGCGCACAACGTTATCGATTCAAACGTGTAGTACATAATATTACGATAATCAAATCGCGTAGTTACGAATACGAACATGACACGTTTTAATAATATTAGGAAACGCGTGGTTGTCATCACGTGCCGAGCGCGAGCCGTGTCGTAGTCACACCCTCTCTCTTCCAGGGCGCTAGGGTGAGTCGTCGACGCGCGTGTTCTTTTAGGCCGTGTTCTCACCAAAAGCAACTGATGACGGCAACGCAACCGCGACGCAACGCGACATGCATTTTTAAATTGCCGTGTTCTGACAGGTCGCAACAGGGCTGGAAAACAACGCAACTGTTTGAAAACCGTTTTTGAGCAACTCGACGTGTCAGTCTCTTTTGTTTAGTTGCTAGTGTGAATAGTTCGATTTTGTGAATAATTCAACTATATTTTGATTATTACCTACTCTGGTTTAGAATCAATTTCATATTTTGTTAATAATTCATTTAAAAAATACGGCAAATATGGCGAATGGACAAGAAGAAAATATGGCGTTCGTACAACTTATAGAAAGTCACCAATGTCTTTATGATGTAACATCATCTAATTACACTCGACAAGACATAAAAGAATGCTACAACCATATCCTCGTCGGATGAAGACATTTTGATAACTGAATATGCATTGAAGTTTCATATTAATTTTTTAGATGAGAACAACTGGGCAACTCAACTAGAACTAGACTCGAATCTCTATCGCGTTGCCGTCATCAGTTGCTTTTGGTGAGAACACGGCCTTACAGCGGTTGCATTGGATGAGGAAAACGGTACACGGGGCGAAAGACGAGCCGGAGGATCCCTACGCCTTTGTACGGCGTCCGTGGTCGGCTGCAGGTTTCTCGGCGATTCGATATTTTCGAGTCGCCGACGAAACATTGACGCGAAGAAGCCCTACGAGTTTTCGCGACGCGCACACGTGTCTACACGACGCTGTTATTTCTAAGGGACGGACTCGATGACGTCTTCCGTCCAAAAGAGAACGAACGAAATAATAACGCGACGCGAATATCTAACACGAACGTGATTCGGTTTAGGGTATCGCCACACTGCGGTTTTTTCGCCGTTTAGGCCGAACGGTTTTACCGCCACGGTTTTTACGTTCACGAAAAATATATACATGTTTAAATTTAGCGCGCCACACTCAGCGGTTTTACCATTCGTCGCCGTTTCGCCGTTCGCTTCAATATTACACCATTTCAAATGAGATGTGTCACACTGCGTTTTCGTCCAACGGTTTGAACAATATTTTTATACTCACTTTTTAATAATTTTTCTGAATGAAATTTGTTAATTTTTTTATTTATTGTGCATTTTTTCACTTATACGGTATACTAACCTGCCTACTTACCTTTTTCAAATCTATTACCTATCTGTCATATAAAAATGATCGATGTGGAGTTATAATGCATTTTATAATAAATTGAATTTAATTTATAAATGGCTTCAAAACAGAATGACAATTTTTTTTTTTTTTTTTATTTGGTTTTAAGTTAATCAATATGAATACAAATAACGTGTGTCGTGTGTACATCACCAATTTCCAAACGGAAATAAAATAAAAAATGGAAACGTCAAACGGTTTTGCCGCTATGTGTGGCACATCCATACGAACGGTTTTTTCAAGGACCGGCGGTAAAACCGTTCGGCCTAAACGGCGAAAAAACCGCAGTGTGGCGAGGAAAAAGTAACGTTTTCGAAAACGATTGCCGCACTCATGTGTCTCGAGTGTCGTCGAGCAAACGTTTCTTTTTGGGGATTTGATTCAAACACGCCGCACTCGCCCAAACGACAATGTGCGACGAAACGTTTTCACGGGGTTTCGTCGACTCGGACGCGAAAACGGTTTGAAATTCGGAACGACGATCACGCGAGGAGGAAAGGGGTTGAATGACGGAAGTAGAACCGTGACGATTATACGGTATGAATTCCGTACGGTCGTTGGTTAGTATGATATTGTGCCTAACCTTAATCCCGATTCCAAACGGACGAGTATGATTCGAGGTCGTTAACTGCAGTAGAAGCAAACTGGGACGGATGAACGCGACGCTACGGTCTTGACGGCGCGGGGCGTCATTCACTCTCGAGGCCGGTGACGGTCGCGTACTAATTTGCGTGCCATTGACTCGGTCGTTTCGTTTGACACGCCGTCGTCACCGGTGGCGGCGGCGGTGGCGGCCTCGTCGTCGCGGCAGACTTTGGTGGCACGTGCGCATCGTTTTAATATAACTGACGTCGTGACAAACGAAACGGCTGAGTGGAGGACGAAGCGAAACACAGCTGTTTATTGGGCCCAAGACTCCGTAGGCGACTGTTCGAGTGACCGGCGGTGGTCTCGTGCCGTGGGCGTGCCATTATTGCCGACGTCGACGGCATTCGGTCGAATTTTTTTGTTTCTATTTTTTATTTATTATTATTATTATTTTTTTTTTTTTTTTGGCTCCATAGCGATTCGCGTTAACCGACTGCGATTTGGAAATACGGCTCGTCGAGTTTTTCGTCACGTAATATTTTAAAAACATAAATCGATATTATCTGTGATGTAATAATGTGATGCCATTTTTCAAAACGTTTGACAATTCTCTCTCTCTGTCTCTCTTTTTCTCTTCTAGACAAACTATATAATACGACAACATAAAGCTGTCAAAAGATCGCGGCCGTGATTCCACGCATCATTGAGTGCCGTTATCCCGTGGTAGAACTTGACTGTTTTTCTTCCGTGACTCTTAAGATGTGAATTGTTCGACGATAAACTTATTTTGGGCACAGGGTGAATATGACGTGTCTATCTACCTTGCTTGGATAGGAATTACAGTTGATCTCATTAACATTTTTGCGGCGCGGTGGGGTATATGTAATCCCACCAAAAAAAATTGCTCATTCGGCACGGTGGGACAAATAGTGCACCACCAAAAAAAAAAAAAAAAAAATAGTTTTTTCTAATGATTGGTCATCCGTTGATTTATTTTATAGCTATTTATATTTTCCCTGTCATAATATATAGTTTATATGTATTCAATCTCGAAAGGCTACCGTTATCAGATAATTGTCAAGAAATATTTCAAACACTTTATTTTCAAAAGTTTATACATTTTTTGTTGCTTACTGGATCATTCGATTTGACTGATTTTTTTTTTTTTTTTAATCGATTCCAGATGTGTTAAAGACTATTAAATGAGAAAATAGTTAGATGAGAATGTACAAACTATGCGGAAAAATTGACTACATAGCATAAATTAATGATCGATATTGCACAGTAGGATAATATACGTTGTCCCGCCAAAAATAACTTAAAAACTTTGTATTATTATTCGTTTTTTTTTTTTTTTTATTCTATTATACGTTTGAATACATGTTTAAATATAAAGAAGCCGCAAAAAATGAAAAGAAAAACAAAAATTGGTAAATATGTGTGATAAGAGTCAATAATATTCTCATAACTTCGTGCATGGAAGAGTTAATTCAGTACGTAAATATCCGATAGTTGTTAATGAATTATAAAATTCAATAGATATGTACCGAGTATGAGTGTATTATCTACTGTCCCTTCAAACGTCATATAACTGTTGTACCTATTTATTAGGTTTTTTTCCTTTTCTTTTTATTAGATACAAGTTCATATCTATTATTTACGTCCCACACTTTAACTCGGAATCGGATCCATGGATGGCTATACTTAGGTAAAAATTAAAACATAAAAAACAATCTTCTTTCGGGGGAAAACTGGACGGCAAAACAAATCATGAATAAATTCATAACATTACTCGCACATACCAAAGCATAACTCGTAAATATTCAATTTCATTTTACGCGATAAAACGTTATAAGTATGATGTAATATTTCAAAACTATTAATGTCAAATCCTCGTACAAATTTTCAGAAAATGGCAGCAATTCGTTTATATGAATATTGATACTTGAATGATATTTTTTTATGCGAAATTGGCCTTTAAGTTGGTTAGTGTTTTTATAAATGATTTAAAAGGCGTGGATCTGTCCACACCAAAGAATTTTTATCATTTTTTTTTTTTTAGAGTGGATATAATAAACATATTATGTTTATATATTCATACGCATAGAAAAATATTCAAAAAAGATATTTCTCGCCCTGAATAATTGCCATTTTTTTAGTTGAACTGTTTTAGTTTTGTGTGTTTCATGGAAGGTATGCTTATAAGTTTTCGTGTTTATTCTTCCGATTAAATTAAAATAATCCACGTTAATTATCTAAGTGCGGTTCCCTTGACGTGATTCTTCTGTCGACTCGACCGCACCACTTCTTCTCGTCCCACCTGAACTTCACAAACCGTTTTGGTCCTCGACGCCAATACGCCCTTCAATTTCGGCCAAATGTAAGAAAAAAAGGCGAGAAACCCCCGGATTAGAGTCATGTAAAACTTCCGACTGGGAACAATTGATTTCCATTCGCGCGCAACCGGACGGACTGATTAAACCCTCCGCGGGCGTGTTCGCTTCGACGTGTTTTTAGTTTCGAAATACAGTGTGACTAGAAGCCCCGAACGTTTCGGCCGTGGATAACATGCGAGATGATTTAAATAGACTATCCATTTGGTGTACCAAAAATTGTTTAAATCTAAATGTAAATAAATGCTCTAAAGTATCATTCCATAGAAATAAATCTAAAAGCGCATTTCAATATTCTATTGATAACAATATTCTGCCAGAATATGATAATATAAAGGATCTCGGTGTCACGTTTCAATCAAACCTCCGATTTTCTACCCATATCGACCAGATCAGTGTTAAGGCTATTAAAACTCTTGGATTTTTACTTAGGTCTACCAAATCATTTGATGATATAAACTGTCTTAGAGTTCTTTTTTGTGCCTTAGTACGTCCTATTTTGGAATATGGGTCCACTATATGGAATCCTACTACGATCTCTCATATAGAAAAACTTGAACGAGTACAAAGAAAATCTATTTTCGTTTTGTAGGCTATAAAAGAAGGTCAAAGAATAATATTGATGATATTTCAGTTCAACGCCTACAATTTAATTTAAAACTTGATAAACTTTTAGCCCGTCGTAATATGTCAGATATGTCCTTCTTATATAAATTAATTAATGGTATAATCTCTGGTCCTCCTCTTTTGGAACGTATTTCATTTCACGTACCGCAATACAATACAAACCTAACCTAACGAATACCGATACAACGAAAAATCCCGTTATAACGAAAGTCATAGAAGTCCCCGACCGAAAACATATTAAAACAATGTTAAATGAATCTCAATAATATAACGTAATGATTGATTTTAGCAAATCCCGATACAACGAACTATTTATACATGTTAAAATATATTTTCCGAAAATGATGAATCAAATATGCGCGAAATCCAACAACCTGAGTACGAGCAAATTTGGATAACTGCGAAATAGAAAACGTCGCTTCCTCACGACGTGAATTTAGAAGATAATCTCAGTGCGGATGACAACGTTTCAACATGTTATGAACTAACTGAAGTGGACGTCATCCAATCCATTAAAGACGGCAAAGATGAGGCCACCGACGAATGTAGTGAAGATTAAGAGGCTTTGATGGGATATGATGTGCGCGATGTCAATTCATCAGAAGCCTTATAAAATTTGGAAGTAACGCGAACATTCATTACAGCACAAAGTGATGTACCAGACTCCAGATTTACAAACATTCGCCAACTACAAAAGTATTTACTTTGAATTAAAACAACAAGCCTTGTTCAAAAGAAAATTTTCGATTATTTGTAATAAAGTTTTTTTTCACAAATTATTTACTTTTGAATTTACATTTTTATTATTCATTTGTATTTATTTACAGTTAATATTATAGTAAAAACTAAATTAATATTTGAATTACATAACGAAAAAAAAAATTCGGTCCCTTGGAGTTCGTTGTAACGGGAACTTACTGTATATAAAAAAAAAAAAAATGTTGACGTTTCAGTGAGATTCAAGTTTTAACGCGTACTCGTCGTGTTTAGAATGCAATAATTTTAGACTATACGTTTCATTACATTATTTTATTATCTAAAAATCCATTTAGTTTTTTCGCACGAACAAACTAATATCGATTTTTTTTATCTCTGCAACTTCGATTATCGTGGTGATCGATTTGTTTTACCTTGAATATATTTTTTTCGTGTTCAGTAAAATAGAGTTCATTTTCACGAAGCGAAAATAAATTGAAGGAGCCGAGTATACGGAAGGTTATATTTTCGAATTCCCGTCCATTATTATTGATGCGATTGGACGAACGGTCCCAAACTCGTCTCAAACTCTTGGAATATAGCCATTTCGTAACCGTAGCGGACGGAAGGGAGCAATTTTTTATTCAACGTTTGATCGTTGTTCATTTAAATTGATTATACTGTTTTGGCCGCTGTAGCAGTTAACTAATTAGACGGCACGGCACTGCAGTATCCAACATGTTGACCAAAGGCCGCCCCGAACGGACGGCGTCTGAGCTTGGCACAGGTAAATAATGTGATTAATAGGATAATTAATTGATTACGTTACGAAAAGTTTAGTAGGAGATGCTACCCACCGCCGCCGTTCGGGCGAGTGCAGGTAACATCACGCAAACTCGGTATTAATTTAATATTTAAATTATTTCCAAAGTCCTAACGCATCTTTAATAATACCGTGCGTTCGGTCGTAACTATTTCAGTGTTGCCGACGAACGAACGCGTATAACAATATAATGTACGGGCCAATTCACATGTTCCTGTTCGCAAAAATTCGAAACACGCGATCAAATAATTAGTAAACACTCGAGGCATTTAGGTTTAATATTTGATCACGGGTCTTCATAAATAATTCGTCGGCGTAGTTTGATCATTAAGTAATGATAAGATAACGTTAGGCGCTGTACGAACGATAATACTGTACACTCTTTACTTAGGTACCGTTGGAATAGCAAATGCATCCGTTCTTCTTGGGGGGAATACTCGGCAACGAACAAATCGGATTGTTTAGCTTTGTCAAATAAAACCGTATGTTTTTCGAGTTCGAGAAATTAATGTTTCTTTAATATTTTCCGCCCAGCACAATAATTATTAATTGTAAAAGGTAAAAATTACCTTTTTCCACATAAACTACGATCGCTAGTAAATAATAACATTAACATTGGATGGGAGCATACTACTTGCGTCCGAAATTATTATCAGCAGGTGAGTTGCGTCCCGCAAAAAAAAAAGATTCAAAAAGGTCATAGCGTATTTGCGTCCCGGTATACCCTTTTCTATGACCTAATTGCGTCCCGAAAATATCGATATAATCGATATAAAAATGTACATTGATGATACAAATTCGTCTGGAGCGTGATATGGCATATGTGAGGTATAGGATTACTTATTAAATTTTGATGAGCGTCTACTTTCATATGGCTTTTGCATTTTTTATTGGTACACTCCCATCGAAAATCGTTATTGCTTAACATTTTATAATACCCGAACTTGTAACCATCAATTATTTTAAAACCATTATTCGCGACCAATTTAGAACTACACATTTCTTCCATAGTTTAAAAATTCGTATTTAATTAAATTAACTTTTTTTTTAATTTGATGAGTGGTAATTGCACAACTATTGGTCTAATAAGACGAATCGACCGAATCATACTGAATAAAAGTAAAATGTGAAAATATAATGCGAGTAAAATACAAAAGATTATCGACGTAATTGCTATATCTAATCGAATCTAACAACCAACAAGATGTATTATTTATATATGTTCCTATACCTTCTATACTATCGATTTTAATGATTCTTGAAGATACTATCGATAATAATAATATGGCTGACTTGCGTCCCCCGAAACGGGACGCAACTTACCGGTCAAATTTACTACCTGAAAAATATATTTTATTTTGGGACGCAAGTAACATGCAGCCCATTGGATACGTTCAAAACAAGTCGATTATATTTTCACTTTTCGTTTTATCCTTTGTTAAATTTTACGTCAACTGCCAAAAATCATTTTGAATTCAATATTAGGATTTTTCGAATACTTCAAACAATAATCCATACAAAACGAAACGGTCACAAATCCGTTTGGCACATTAACTGTGCGGACTAAATGTATTCTATAAATTAAAAGTATAATCGGACCGCCGCGCCGCCGCCGTCAGTGCAAAAAATACACTGTGAGTATTCCGCCATAAATTTAGCAGTTTTTACAATTTAGCTTACTCAAAATCAATTCTATATCCGATTTTCCATCAATTAAATATTCCGTGTAAAAGTTTCAAAGAAAACTTTCCACCGAGAAATAAAATACGAAACTTAATTCTATCGGTTACCCTCGGGGCTCTGAATCTAAAATTAAATTAAATCATGTATTTTTTTTTTGTCTTTTACATTGTAAAACTATTATCATAGAAATGTGCTGTCCGTCGAGTTTTTTATTAAACAGATTATTTTCTAAGAATTCTTATGGGAGTTTTTCATTCATAGAAACGAACCATGTACATTTTTATTCAAAAGACTTCTAATGTCTGACGATTGTCGATGGCTGAAGTTCCTCGGTATTATTATATTGATTCGTTTTCAAAGTGAATAAAAAAAATCAAAAAGAAATTCTAAAATAAAAAAAAAAACCACCATTTTGATCTTTGCGCTTGTGTTCGAGTACATTAGGAAAAAAAAAACAAAAAGAAAAAACCGACAACGACAACTTTTATCTTAATACGTAGTAGATAAAATAAATGGCCACGTTACGCGGACTAAAAGTTCAGTGCAATATTTTTAAAGCATGAAATGTGCACTAAGTTCAAATTTGTGTCACCCCAAGGACCGATGATTAAAAAGCAAGCACGTAATTCGGCATAAATCTGGGCAAATCGGTACAATTGGTCTACTTTGTCTAACGCACATCAATGAAACTTTATTTACGAACTGATAATAAATTATATATAAAAAAACAAACAAACAAACACGATAATTGCTTACCTGTTATTTCTCGCTATGTATAATTGCATGTGTACTCAAAATAAAAAAATAAATAATTAAAAAATCGACCTAATTATTTTCGTTCAACGTTCCTTTTATTTATTTATTTATTTTTATATATAATTTAAACGGAAAAAAGTTTTTTTTTTTTTTTAGTCCTGAAAAGGCTGAAATTCTCAAAACGTCTACGTTTATTTATTTATTTTGTTCTCTTTGCATAGTCGAATGAAAAAAAAAAAAAGTTTCAATGTCCGTGGTGTAGTCAAATACGATATTTTTATTTATTTATTTATTTATTTTTTTTTTGCTAACGTTTCCGACCGCACGATTAAACTGTACGTATTTGCAATGCACCGTGTAAGTACAATATGGACACGTCATTAAACTCTATTTCGTTTCGACGTGTTTACAGTGTTATGGCGCGCGCGGCCGGAATTTGTTTAATTCGAAATCGTCGACTACGCCGACGTCTTCGGTTGTAATAAAAACTAACGACGCGCGCGGTGAACTACGCGCGCTACGGTTCGTCGGCGGTCAAAAAAAAAAATTTTTTACCCAACGGATTCACTCAATTATCCCTGAACCATTTGTAGAGCGAACAAACTTGAAAAAAAAACAAAAACCAAATAAAAACAAAAAAAACGAAACCTAACCGCTTTTATTCATCACTCTCCGCGGCGAACTGCAGAAAACTTAATCGGACGCGATTATTGCAAAAAATCGTTTTACGAGACTCGGGCGAGAATCTTCGGGAAATCGAGCGAACGACGATATCGTTGTGAATAATCGACCGTAATTATAGATTTCACTTTGAAGTTTTATAATTAATGTATCGAACGCTCGACTCTCGTCCGTGCGTTTTTTTTTTTTTTTTTTTTTTACGGCGAACGATCCCTTTGTAATTTTAAACATATTATTATATAGAGCAAAAAAAAAACGACAACACAATTAAACGCTTATAAACGCAGAGATTAGAGTTAGGTAATGGGAAAAATAAGAGAAACAAAAAAAAAAATCAAAAAAGAAAAATAATAAAACATACATCTCAAAGGACGTTTTCTGTCCCGACGTAACATGAAAGAAATTGTTTAGAATATCGTATCTTCCGGGACCTATACGACGTTCGCTCGCTCGTTCTCTGTGGCCGACGATCGGCCGTTCACGGTGCAGGTATACGAAAAACGGAGAAAAAAAAAACGAAAAAGAAATAAGGTCGAGTGGCCGTTTCCCCCAGTACACAACGAGTACGACGCGCACACACGCCGTGCTCCTCGTGTATTTACGCGGTATATTTCGACATTATTATTGGTGGCGAAAAAAGTTCAACGATTTAAAGCAATAGGACCCTCACCCCGCCGTTCGAGGTTCATTTAAATGCAAATTAATCCGTCAGAAATTATTTACGTCTTTCGCGAAATTTAATCTGTTTTCGTTTATTTGAGAAAATATATCAAAGTTTTCTTTTTTCGCCGCGAATAAGTTTATTAAAATTTCTCGAAAATACGTCCGGAGAGGTTTAGCGCGCGCTATAGGAAACGGCGCGGCGGGAGGAAAGCATTTCACATTCAAACATATTCCGAGTAAATACAAAATTTCCGTTTATTTATATTAGTCATAACGCGCGCATATTATATTATTTTCTCTTCTCCGCGCGACTCCTTCGGAAAATAATTTTAATATTATTTATTCAACCGTCTCTCGCCGAGTTATGTTAATGCGTTTGATTTTGTTTCCGAACGGTATTGAATTTATACGGGTGAATGGGTGGGATAAAAAAATGAATAGACCGACGAAACGTGTAAACGGCATAATAATTAATTCGCTCGATCAAAAAAAAAAAAAAAAAAACCAATCACTCGGACGACTCGCGACGATAGAAAACTATTGGCGACCACGAGAAACAGTAGTCTACCGTGGTGGGCTAGGCGCGCTATTGTGTTGTGCTGGCATAATCGCGCCGGCCCCGCTCGATATGCGTCTGAGCCACCGAACGTCTGACGATATTATTGCTGATAAACGTAAATTTAAATTTCAAACGGTTTTAAACCGTAGCAATCGAGTGATCGGGTGTATTACGGAAGGCAATACGTACCGAGATAACTTCACCATCGAACCGATTCATGGACGAAAATACAGTTAAAATTTGTATGATACTATGCGCAATACGACAAAGTATCATCACAAACCAAAATAAAAATGGTTAAAGCAATGCAGTCTCGCGATATTGAATCAGAAGCCAACAAACGAATAATTTTAAAACCAAATGAAATATACGATTATGCTTATAAAGATATCAATGATTTCATATCTATCCAATCTAGTAATTTTTTTAATAGATTTGGTATACCCATGGACATTTTAGATTTAGATCCCAAATTGTGGAATGAAAATGACCAGTACAGAAAAAGTTAATAATTGGTAAATAATATAAATGTCGTAAATTATATTGCGGAGAGAGGAGTTGAGTTGATTGAAGATTATAACAAGCTATTAACTAAAAACGAAGATCAGAAGCAATATTTACTGCAAGTAGTCAGCGAGTACCGTCAGCAATATCCAGATTGTAAAAAAAGCACTTTATCCAAGAACTATTAAATAATCATAAATATCACCATTTAACCAACCGTTATTCTAATAAATATGTAAATAACCTTAAAAAAACCAATTTTTTAAATAAATCTAAAATTATGTATTTTATCATTTTTCTTGGAAAATAATAAAATTATAAGAAATTGTATAAATATGTTTATTATCAAAAATATAAATATCTATAATTTAAGTCCTATAAATTTTATCGATAAGTGCAATATTTATTTGACAAAACTCAAAAAAGGACAAAAAACCACTATTTTGCATTTTTTAGCCCCCTTAGGGCACGCGAAGGGGGGTGAACAATCATGATCAAATTTAACAAAAATTACTTTTTCATAGTAATAAACAAAATGAGGAGGTGAGAAATTAAAAATTCGCGAGTTCAAAAATAAGGGCCACCCTAATGCCTATAGTAGGTGCGACCACGAAAACGGGAATGGAAGAAAAAATTCGACGAAAACGTTATTTGTGCACGAATGCGTTCTAATCCCGGCGCGGCGTGCACTCGAGACGAACGCGAGAGCTCGTGTAGTAAACTGAAAACAATTAAAGAGAGACCAAAAGATCGTGTGTAGAATAGTTGGAAACGAGGCAGGGAAGAGAAATCCTGTACGAAATGTTTAAATCATTGAGTACGAACCTTGATACGTAGTCACAGTACATAAGCGTGGTTATATCATCAAATCACAATAATTGTCTAGGTCCTGATATTATACTGACGCGCATTTCGTGGTTAAATGATAACCTCGATAATGTTCTAGTAATTGTTTTTATTCCCAAATTTATTTATTTTTATTTATTTGCCGAATACCATATAATGTCAAAATGGTCACAAAAATGTACCACCCAGGGCACGAACCCGCCCTTTCTCCCTAAAAGCGCCTCTGATTGCTCG
Organism: Therioaphis trifolii; assembly: GCA_027580255.1. Taxonomy (NCBI): domain Eukaryota; kingdom Metazoa; phylum Arthropoda; class Insecta; order Hemiptera; family Aphididae; genus Therioaphis; species Therioaphis trifolii. The sequence continues at coordinate 35,879,487 of CM050408.1, read as the reverse complement.
CAAAAAGCTAATTCCGTCTGTACACATGCACATGCAGATACAAACAGTGAAAGCCAAAACGATTCTCGGAAACCTGATCACTTCTCACGAAACGATCTGTTAATCACTTTGAAACGATGTTTACTCGAAGTCAACTCGCGAACGAGAATATCAATATTGTTCTTTGGTGACCGGCCACGCAAGTCCTAAAAAACGATTCGAAATAAAATATTTTATTAGGCGTGCGGTGCACAAACGTTTCACGGGGCGACCGCAAAGCAGTGTAAACAGCGTTTCGGGAGTTGGCCCTCTTTCGACACTCCAAGTCGAACAAAGACGGTTCTCTCTCTCTTTCTCTCTCTTCTTCCGTCTCTCCCTGAACGATTCGGTCGTTTCGTGCTGAAAAACATAAATGTTTTACACACTCGGCCCGGTAAAGTGTCACCGCGTCGCCTTCCCTCCTCCCCCCCTCAATCGCGTGGAAACGGGCGCTGGGACCGTACCCACATTATGAACCAGTGTGTTAAACGCAAACAATGCGTGTTGATCGATGGTCGCCACGAACGGATCCACCATTCGGGAGAACGACGTCATATCCGCATGCTCACGTAAAAACCCAACGATTACAAACACGAGATCTTTGACGTCTTCGGCACCGTCCGTTTAAAATTTCATCTTATAACCAGAACTTTCGATCGTGATCTCGACCCCAATCAAAATCGTACCTCGTTTTCATCAATCGGGAGTTGCTGGTAAAATTAAAATTCGAATTTCAAATCGGGACACGTGCTTTTCGTTCGTGCTGGTTGGTCTGCCGGAAAGTCCCGGGTTTGAGAAGGACATTTTAAATGGTCGGTTTTACACAGTTAGGTCACGTCGCGATGGGAATGGCTAAGCTATTCGGTCGACCTTCGAATACACAAAAATATGGCACCCTCTGTATTAAATAAATTATCTTTCTACTTATACGGTAGATCGCCCAATAACTCGACACGATCGTTTATAAATATAACGATATTTATCAAACTGGTTCGATCGCGCAGAATCATTAATCGTACAAATATTCCAACAATGCCGACTGTGGGCGAGTACTGAAATTATTTCTACACCGCTTTGCCACAAAGAGTATAGATTTACGCAGTATACGTATAAATATTACGAAGTAATTGTCAAGTATAATAGTCCGTAATGGAACACGTAGAGTTGTTTACGCGGCGACAACACATCTGTTTTCAACTGACGATAATATTGTCGGTTCGTTGTTCTGTTCGATAAGATAACGTAAAGTATGAGTGACACCATTGGTTTTGAAAACTCGTGCCAAGTTATCTTGGCGGCGGTCGAAGTACTACTACGTATACGCGTCGGCTGGGCTGGAGCATGACCGCGCCGAATACCGGCACCTGGTATGCGGTATACGCGGTTGAGCGTGATGAAATAGAGTATCGGGATGACGGGAGAAAAGATACGTCTCGATGGTGACCACAGTCGCAGCCGAGGACGGATCCGAGGTATTACATGGAGTATGAGCACGGGGGTAGAGGAGTTTGAACAACGATATCGTTATTGTACGAGTGATATATTTTTTCCAGCGATTCTCGTCGTTACAGTCACGCGCACATAATTATATCAAAATGCTTACGCCCTTGCTCCCGTCGTGGACAGAAACAGTGCCGCGACCGAGAAAAAGAATCAAGGAGTATCATGAATCTCTTTTTACAACCTCAACTCCTCCCAACGATAATAGTTTTCTTAGCGATCCAGCGAAAACGAAACAAAAATAAGTTTGAATTTCATAACGAATTTACTAGAAAGTTTTGTAAATTACACTTTTTTCAACGCACAGATACCGTTTTATATGATAAAATGTTAAACAATATACCTGGTCAATTAATTGCGAATATTATGTGTTTCGTTCACATGATAAAATAACCGATTTGCCGTGTTATAAAATTATCATTATGTAATACGATAATTAATATCATCGAAATATTAATTGTTAAGGTTCAGCGGTCGAGGAGTTTTTTAGTCACGAACAGTCATTCATTTTCATTTATTAACAGATGCATTTTTTTTTCGGGGGGATAGAGGCGAGAAAAATCAGAGCACTTTGCCCGCTTACGAAGCGCATTGATCAAACAATAATACAAAATAAAATAATAATAATAATAATAATAATAATAATTGATAAAAATGTGTGTACGATCAATGTTTCAGATCGGGTGTTGCGGAGCGGATGGTCCGAACGACTATTTGTCGCTAAGGCACGCGCTGCCTACCGAGTGCAGGGACACAGTGACCGGGAACGCGTTCTTCTACGGGTGCGCCGAGGAAGTTACATGGTTCCTGGAGTACAAATCCAGGTGGACGACGAACATAGCCATAGCGATCGCAGCGCTGGAGGTAAGACGAATACAGACGATACACGACGCACAGTGGTTCAAAAAAAATTACAACCTCCATCTTTTGAACAAAGATATAATTTCAGTAGAGTCGTTTGAATGATTTTGGTAAAAAAGTTTTGATAAATAGTAGGCCATAGTGGTTCGGGATAGTATCAAAAATGTAAAATGTTTCATAGTCAGCCGTGTGCACGGTCAAATCGTATCTGGATTTTGTGAAAAAGACGATTTTTATACTGGAAATAACTAACAATTCCATATTTTGTTGTACTTGTAGTGTCATTATTTGTAAGAATTATTTGTTATTTGTAAAAAAATGTCTAATGGTATTCTTTATTCAGTCTTGATTTTTTTGAAACTCACTTTCACCGAGTTTTTTTGCCGTGGTTAAATTTGTTTTTGATACATCAAATGTCGTAATCTCTCAAAGTTTTTTGTATCTAAATATTTTGGAAAAAATATGTGCCTTTTAAATATCACTCAGCCGAAGGACAAATGCCCCCTCTGCCCCCCTTAACCCTGCACTGGTTTTCGACGAGTCGGTTGTCAGCGAACCGGCCCGAACCATTATTACAATACCATTAGGCCGATTCGCGTGTTTTTATTTATTTTTTTTTTTCATGAACTGTCATATCGATTTACACCGATATACAATACTTAACGCGCGCTATACGGCGAGTCGCGTGACGTGTCGATCGAACGATACATGTCGTAACAAAGTGCGTTTTTTCGTGCTCGCGACGTCACGATGACGTCTACGAGTGAAAATTGTCATAGACGTACGTAACACGATCTCGATGTGACATAATATCGTCGTCCCTGGCGCCCGCACTCTGAAGACGAGAAATGGATTTTTTATTTATTTTTTTCGTAAACATAGATAACATACAAGTCTATAATACACTGTTATTATCTATGGTGGCGAACAAACTCCGTCGATATTTACTCCAGTGGCGGATTCCGGATAAGGGGATAGGAGCAGAGGCCAGTGCTCCGGTGCGAACTGTCGACGGCATTCGATAATATTTTTTTCGTATGATACGTATAACGATAGTTGTACGCTCGTTTTCGATTACGTTATTGGTGTGGTTTATTATTCAACACGATCGAAAGTCACCTGGAAAATGGAAAAAAATTAATGTTTTTTGAATGTTTGTCATAATAAAACTAGGACTGGGATTTAAATGACCCGAATGAATCAGTTTTCATTCGAATGATGAAAATTTACGGTATAAAAGTTTTGCACACATTTTTCAAAAATTCGATTTTTATCTACGAAAAACACTATGTTTAATTTGATGAAATATAGAAATATTAAAATGTTGATAAAAAAAAAAAAACTACGGTTTGAACACACGTGGGAATAACTAATTGGTTGATAAGTCATTTTTTTTTTTTTTTTTGTAATATTACTAATATTAAAATGCACGTGGTTCTTTTTTACATATTACTAGAAGTCGATCAAAGTTGTAAACGATGACCTCGATAAGTGATGCCCAACCTTTTTTCTTCGGTTAGCCACTTTGGTAAACAATTTCTTCGAGCGGACCACCGATTATAAAAGTGCGAATAATTTCAATGTTAATCTAATAATATAGCTGTTTTGTTACACATAGTAGGTATACAGTATACAATATGTAGTACTTGCTTTCCTATCTTTTATTGACTATTGCAAAGATGACGGAATTCTGAAATTAATAAAAAAAAAATTGTATTTTGTAATAATTTTACTTTTATTAAAAAAAAAATGTTTAACGAACCACATAGAATACCTTCGCGGTCCGCGGGTTGGGCACCACTGACCTAGATCATCATTTAAAAATGTTATAAAAACGTCAAAAATGCACTTTGAAATGAAAACGGCTCCGAAAACATGTTATTTTTATAGAACCGTGTATTTGAGCTACACATTTACAGCTTAGAAATAATTGCAAGCCAGACGTCCCGAAAAAATGATGTATAAACGTATTGAAACCCTAACTGTTTTTAATCGGAACCATTATACGAATGCGTGCACAATCGACGAGAATGGATAAATAATAAATTGATCATGAATGAAGATAAATCTGTTTTCCGAGCTACTTAAATGACACGTCCGGTATTTGTAATGTGATTCTTATAAAACTCGGTTTTTTTCTATGATTCATATACGGTCAAGAATCACCGTAGAAAAGCTCGTTTTTTCTCTGGCACCACAACCGCGGGTACTGGCTTGTGTACCGCGTCGTGACATCATAATATCCGACGACCCGTCGAAACGTACGTGCGCGCGTGTCGTGACGAGATAAAAAAACACGCGATCGCGTCCATCGGCGGGACTCCCTACCGAATACGAGATATACTCTGTTCAAAATAAGAAACCTATACGGCGGCCAGCTACTGCGCAGGGGCGTGGTTAGACTAATAGCACGGACATAAATCAATGGCACCGTGCCGCTTCGGCGGGAGCGACTCATTAGTCTATCTTTGATGAGTGACATGAACACATAACTTAAAATGCATTGTATACTAGGGCTGCGCGATAGTATCGATTAATCATTTTTAGCTATCGATACTATCGATTAATCGATGTTTTTTACTAATCATAATCAACCGATGTATCGAGTACAATCGATACTATCGGTTGATCGATACTATCGATTAATCGTTACTATCGGTTGATCGATACTATCGATTAATCGTTACGATCGGTTGATTGATACTATTGGTTTATTGTACGATTAATCGTGGTTTATTGGTTGAAAAAACGAACAAAATTGTTTCTATTTATTTTCGGATTGTCGGTAATATCGGCCATTCGATACTATCGATACTATCGGTTAATCGATGCTATCGGCGTAACGATACATCGGTTAACCGATACTATCGGCGTTACGATACATCGGTTATTCGATACAATCCGTAAATCAAAAACAATCGATTAATCGATACAATCGTTAATTTTGACACAATCGCCTATCGAACACTAGAAGAAACTATCGCACAGCCCTATTGTATACCTTGTTCACGCCGTGCGGCGAGCTGTGTGTGCGTACTTTTCAACGGAAAGGCGCGTACATGCGAACACCTGCACCAGCTGCGTCGCGCGTAGTAGGCCGAGCTGGTGAGAAAGTGGTCGATTCGGTGGGGAGAAGAATGGGCGTAGTCTGACCGCCGGCTACGAAAACTGGTCGCCGCCGTCTAGGTTTCTTATTTTGAACAGAGTATAGTAGTAGATCCTCTGTAGAAAACGCGCGAATAGTATTTTACGAACCGATCGCGGACGACGCGTTCTCCGCGCGAATATTTGGTCGGCCGAAAAACGTCCTCCGTTGGTCGCGGTGTCTAGCCATTATAATATCACATACGTACTATATAATACAGCCCGTTTGGAGACGGCCGTGCTCGGCGACGCGGTGTCATTTGCGCGAAACACGCGCGTCCTGCGCGATTTTTACGACCCCGTCGACACGACCTTCTGAGACCTTCTGCGAAGACATTTTCGACGTGTGCGACCTTTTCAGCGGGGGGGGGGATGAAAAAAAAGCAGCAGGAGAGAAAAAAAAACGCAGTCGCCCACCCTTTGTTCGTATACACGTGTACGCGTACGCCCGGCGACGTCGTCGTCGCCACCGTCGCCGATGCGTCGTACACAAACCTAATATACAAAAAGTATCACCGACAGGGACCCTTTTGTGCGAAACTTTCAATACGCGGGTTCACATTAAATGTGGTACGCCGCTGTCTATCGATCCCAAGGCGTGTGTGTGCGTGTGTGAAATAATCACCCGAGTACAATGAACGAAACGCTTTTTTTTTATTATTGTTATTATTATTGTCGTCCTTTTTTTTTTTTCCACAAACAAACCTCGCGACGACGGTGTCGTTCTTCGTGTCGTCAGCACGAGTTTTAATCGAAAACGAAAAACAAAAAAAAAAAGACAGTATTTTCAAGACGTACGCGCAAAAAACGGGTTCACATTGGTTTTCTCGTACGTTCGCGTGTGAAGAAAAGAACGGACGGCTCGCAGCAGCGGGCGGAGAACGACGACGGTGGTCTGATTTGTGGCCGGCGGCGGAAAGACGGACGACGTCGTCAAACCGCAAGTGCGAGTTTGATCACACGACGCCGGAGACGAGAAAACAATAATAAAAACGACCGTTCGACAATAAGACGTAATCCGACGGAAAATTCGACGCGGGTGCCCGCTGCTCGTGTCGTCGCAGGCGTAGTGATGTAAAATCACCGTCATTATCTTTTGAGAGAATACTCTCTCTAAGCTAGAGAATATTAGGTAATTTTCTTTTTCTTCAATAATTCATTGATTGAGCCCATAGAAAAGAGAATAAAACCTAACCACAGTCACCACACCCACATCATAAACATTATTTCAATAATTACCCATATGTTTTATATAGTATACACTATACCAGCGGTTCCCAACCTTTTAGATACTATTACCCATAAATCAGGTTAAATACTTACGATTGCCCCCCCCCAATGTTTTGAGTAAAAAGGTAAGAAAATTATCAGTCATTAGGATTAGGGCATAAGGTAATTTCCAAAACTATGAACAACAATTTTATTATTATAATAATATCAATCACAACGATAATATCATTGCAATAGTTGTACACGCGATTTATGCAGATTTAATAATAACAGGTAAAATATACAAAAAAAAAAATAATCAGTCAAGTTGTTACCCCTCAAAAAATCGTATTTTACCCCTTGAGGGGTAATTACCCCCAGGTTGGGAACCGCTGCACTATACAGTATACATATGAAGGAAGTGGGTGTTATCGTTTATAATTCTTGGAATCTTGGTGTAATTAACAATTAGTAACAACTATAATAATTATTTATGATAAGTTAACCTTTTAATTTAATAATCCTCCGAATCTTGATAATCAATAAATTATATACGTTTTGTAAACGATAAGCATTGTCCTTTGCCATAGTCTGTTTGGTTTTACTAGTTCTACTTCTACCGTCCAACCAACTACCTACCAGCATTGATTATACTGCAGCGGTTCTCAAACTTTTTTGTTCGCGAAGCCCTCATGTTCATAAAAAAAAATTACGGAGCCCCGAAAATCAGACAAATCTCTATTTGATTGTAAATGAGTAAACTAAATTATCCTACACGTCAAATGAACGGAAAACCCGACTTTTATATCATCTCATTTTGACTGTTAATACAAAATATGTGGATCAATAAATTTGTTAATTTGGTTTTTAAACATTGAAAATACAGTAGAACTCCAATTATCCGAACTCCGACTATCCGAATCGCCGATTATCCGAATCACAAAAAAACTGCCCGAAAACGGTTGAAGACCGCAAAACAGCTTACATTAACGGAGATGTTTAAAAAACAATGATTTTTATTTCTAAACTTGTACATAAGTACATTTTATTTATATTTAAAACATGTGAAAATTTCATGTTTCTTTCATTTAATTCAATAAAAAAATAGTGCAATATCAAAACGTAGCTTTTATTCTCTCCAATGGCAATTTTTTTAAAAAAAATCCGATTATCCGAATATTTGATTATCCGAATGGGTCCCGGTCCCCATTAATTCGGATAATTGGAGTTCTACTGTAATACTTATTGATACGATCCAGATGGTATTGAATATAAATATAAAAACGTAACTAAGAAATATAATAATTTAATAACTTGAATTTAATGAATACAGATATTGCCAGGGAGCCACGGAGCCCCTAGACTACTCTCTCGGAGCCCTAGGGCTCCGCGGAGCACAGTTTGGAAACCACTGGATTATAGAATAGACTATTCTATTATAATCAATGCTGCCAGTAATAATTTTAATTGTTAATAAGTGTATTTATATACGTAAAATACACTATGTTATCTTCACCGTTATTATCAGACATATAAATGCTAAGGCCTCGGTCACACGAGCGTTGAAAGAACGGACGTTACGACGGACGTTATGACGTGATGTAAGATGCGAAATCCACGACTGACGTTCTATTCTACGTTCGTGTGACCGGAGCGTAAATACTATGTCTGTATCTGATACCAATAGTAACCTTCAACAATAATCATATCACTATGGCACGAAAAAGAAAAAAAAAGAAAATTACCCACCTGGAAACAATCTTCAAGAGAATATTCTCGAGAATATTCTTTTAAGAATATCCCCTTGTCACATCACTATACGCAGGCGTACGCGTGAATTTCTTTGATGCGATACGTATCGTCTTGTACGTTCGCTGTTTTCGGAAAACCGAGCCGATTTTTTACGGTTTTCGACGTTCGAATTCCGACGGGCTACTCGGAACGAATAATTGCCGACGCATTCACAACGACGACAAATCGACGTTCGACCGTCATAACGTTCATAATATCATCAGTAGAAATTCGGCAATCAGTATTCAAAAGTCAACTACGTCGTTCGTTGTAATGCGCCACTCGAGTTTAAAATGATTTCGATCGCATGATTTTAGTTTCAATCGTCAAAGAATCACAAAACGAAAACCATCACTTATCCGATAAGCACATACTATTGTTTATGTTCTGTCGATTGAATTTTCACCAAACGTCTGTGGCGGGCATATTAACTTGTTAAAGAGTTAAAGTTAAGTTAATTTTTTTTCAACTTTTCAACTTAACTATTTAATTATTTTTGTTTTTAACTTATTAACTATAATATAATTATTATTATGAAATAAAATTATTTTGATAACTCGTATACAACATTACACTGTCAAAATTAAAGTTTAATTAAAAATAAAAAATTAAATACCTACGATATGTTCTAACGGTATTTATATATAACAGCTAAAAATTAATGTAATACCAAATACATAATTTTTCCACCCAAACAAAACAACGGTTGAATTGAAATCTTTTGTACGAAAAAAATTTTTTTCGCTTTGTTTATTCCGGTCATAAATTTATTGAAAAACGTACGCGCCATCGACAATACAATACCACCCATTTCTGTTCTATTTATTCTTGTGTATTATTTACAATAGTATTTCAATTACATTTACATACACAAACATACACACTCACACACACACACACACACACACACACACACACACACACACACACACACACACACACACACACACACACAAATAAACACACGCACACACACACTTTTCCAAGCACTGACTGATAAAGTTCAAAAGTACCTACACAAATGTATGCATTGTATGCTATATTCATTTTAAATATTTGTTTCCGAAAAAAACTGTCATATATACAATATTCAAATATATACTATATATATATATATATATTATACCTAGTATCTATTGTACGGTTTCAACATAAATATAGAAATAAATATATGTGTGTGTGTGTGTATTTATATACCATGCAAATATGATTTTATTTGAATAATATGAATTCAATACATTTCGTAACGTGTTAAATAATGAATTATAAGCTTCCCGTTCTGTTTGAAAAATAAAACTGCAAAGTAAAATACTTTGAGTCGTAACAACCTAATGGTACTGCTTCTGATTGAAGTGACGTTTTTAAACACACTACACATAATATTGTACCATAGTGTACGTACATGGCATTTCACAAAGAAATTATGATTTTTTGTTCACCTGAGACGTGATGTTAAGTATAATATTGTCCCGTCGTTATCTCGGATTTCGAGTCAAACGAGTTTTTTGAAAATGTTACGGTACCGTCGATTTAAGCCAGTCAATAAAGCGAGATGGAAGCTATTAGCTTTATAAAATGACAGAGTCGGTCGTGTTTTTCGCGCAATGCGTTCCTGGAAAGTCGGAGTACTCTCTCCCGCACAACCACTCTCAATCAATTGTAAATCGAACGTAAAAAGAACGTATTTTTTCGTATGAGGACTTTCAAAAAGCTACATTGTTATGCCGAAATTGGAAATCTCATTTCCCGCAAACGGAACCGTTGAAAGCATCGATTTTCGTTCACGGCATACGCCGCATGTTTATCTTGCAATGCGTCGTTAACGACGTCGTATCGAAACCCTGGGCGTGAAACGGCCGTGGAAAAATTAAAAAACGCAAACGACTGCACGTCTACGTCGCGCGCGTCTAAACCTCGCGCCGACCGTGACGTCGTCGTCTCGTACTAGTCGACGCGTTTTTCCGAAGACCCGAGACGCAGCGATAGATTTTTAAGTCTGGCCGTCGACTGTACGAGTACTACGCAATATATATTTAAGGTACAGTCGAATCCGTTTATTCCGATGTTGTATACAGAGTGTTTCACGAAGATCTGACATGTTGAATAACTTTTGTTCTATTCAATATTTTTAGCTTTTTTTTTTTTTTAATGAATACTATAGCCTATCGCTACAGTAAAATTAATTAAAATTTATTTTTATTTTTAAAACTCAAATTTCAAAGTTTTTAATTTTATTTTAGAGTTTGAAAAAAAAATCAAAATAGCCATTTTGTAAATATGATTTTTAAAAAAATTTTGGTGTTTGAAATTCTTATAAAGGTTGATCCGTTCATTTTCTATGATTTTTTAAAGTTTACGAAAAACCGAATTAAATTGCTTCTGATGCTATGTGATGACTGATAAACGATACATATTATTATATTTTTTATTATTATATTATTATTTTTTCAAACTCTAAAATAAAATTTTAAATTTTGAAATTTGAGTTTAAAAAAAAAAAAAAATTTAATGTAATTTCATTGTAGCGCTAAGCTATAGTATTCATTCAAAAAAAAAAAAAAGTTAAAAATATTGAATAGAACAAAAGTTATTCAACATGTCAGATCTTCGTGAAACATCCTATATAACAGCATTCCGGGTAAAACAATTCTCAGCCATGTATTTGGTCGGTTTGTTATCTCGTGTGCAGTGATGTTGATCGTGTAAAACGATATCGGTTACAATGATAATATCCGGATAAAACGACGTTATTTTGCGATTAAAATTCGTTTTCATAATCGCCTATAACAATATAAGTATGTATACATAATACATATATGCGCGTAATATGTCTTTATAAATAATAAACTGATTAACATAATATGATATCCGTAACGTGCAGGTTGATACTTTTATTTTAACCATCAATACTCGAAGTATGTAATAATAGTACGTTCAATATTGTTAAAATGTCTACATATACCGTAGTTTAAAATATAATGATTTTTTTTCTTTTTTTTTTTTTTTTATTCAGACTTTGTATATACAATTAGTCTCTACAATTATGACATTATATAATATAAACTATACAGATATTAAATACAGCAGAAATATTTATATAAGCAGCCCAGAATTAGCGAAGAAAGCAATTGTTGCAAGGATAATAGCATGGTGGGATTGAGAAGTAAGTTTGTGGTAAGAATTGGGAGGAATATTTAGAGAGTGGAAAATGGAAAAAAGATGTAGGCGTTCTGCGTGCAGGGAAGGGCATTTAAACAGAATATGATTTATATCGCAGATGGCTGGAGAATGATCAAAGGTGCAGAGAGGCGAATCGTTAAGAGATAGTTTAAAGGAGTGTGAGGGGAGAAGAGTGTGGCCAAAGCGGAGACGGGAAAATAAGCTGATTACTTTGCGGGATAATTTTAAGTTATGGAACCATGGCTTGGGTGGAATTGTGGTATGTAATTTTCTATACCATGTGGCAAAGTGCGGTGGAAGATTGTTGTAAGTGTCAGACCATCGACGGTGAATGCAAGATTTAAGCTTAGGACAGAAGTCAGACCAGGGGATCGGAATATTGGACGGAAGTTGGATCGACGCTGTCGATTTTTGGCTAAGTAGTCGGCTGTTTCATTTCCGGTGATGCCTGTGTGAGCTGGAATCCAGAGAAACTGTATTTCAAAAAAAAAATGTAATGATTAATGATAAATAATGTAAAAATCGCTTTAATAAATCAATTTTTCTGAAAAATCAAGTTTTTTTAGTCCAGATATAACAAAATTCAGATTAACTATCCGATTCTCTTGGTCCCTTGAAGATCGTTATAAGCGAATTTGACTGTATGTGTATACATATAAATATATATAGGTCAACCACGATTTTAGCGTCGAGAAAAAAATAAAATCGCGACTCGTACCGATAATTCGTATCGTAGAATTTTTTGCCGTTCACTCGTTTTTCGGGTTTTCTTTTCCTCCGCCGAACACGTCCGAACGGATGTAAATTTTCCGACTCGCGACGGACTACATCACGTTGGGACGACGACAGACGAGTGAGTTATTTGTATGCACACATTCTCACTCTTCACTCCGGCAAACCACTCGCCTTCCGTTCCTAGGACGTGAATTCGCCGCGGCGTACGGGAAAATTTCCGTACGTTTTTTTCCCCTCGACGTATCGCGCTGGAATCGTCCGCAGAATCCACAGCGCGTCTTGCACGCGAGCGCCCCGAATACGCGCGCGCGCACGCACGCCGAGAGCTCCTCCGTTACCCGAGTCCATAAGTCGCGGTCTGTCGAATTTCTCGAGCGTTCCGATGGGGGAAAAAAAATAAAAAAACGGTTAAAATAAAATCGACTCCGAATTCCGAGTCGAAATTTATAGCTCTGAATAAAAACGTCCGGGCCCGGCGCGGGGGCGAGAAAAAAAAAACGTCTCACTCGAATATATATATATACATAAATTTATATATTACTTTTTACCCGACAACACTACGACTGCTGTATGGTACTATGATTGTGTGTGTGTGTGTACGAGTATGTATATACGTGTGTGTGTATTGGTGAAGTACTATACACTTCCGGTACTGTGTAATATACACTGCACCGTGTGCGTGCGCGCGCACATCGACCCGGTAAACTTAATAATTTATATCCATTTTATATATAAAAAGTATTGGAAAGAGCGGCCGCCCCCTCGCATAGGCGGCGGCGGAGTGGACGCAAGGTGTGTAATATTTCATCGCGACAACTGTAAACGTTTTTTCTCTCTCTCTCTCTCTCTCTCTCCCTCTCCTGCTCCCTCTCCCCTTTGCCACTCTCGTTTTCTCCTACCCCCGACCTACCTCCACCCCACCCCCATGATGGTGGTGGTGGTACGCGACTCGACTGCTCTGCGGTGCGCACACATTGAATCCTTATGACTGCGCCGATAACCGCGGGGCCGGACTCCCTTTTTACACGATTTATGTTTATAAAGTCCCGGAGAGAGGAAATTAATATTATTAAAGAAACGGCCGGGCTATGCGGCAGTCGCACAAGAGAGAGGGAGAGATAGCGAGAGAGTGAGGGTGACAGCGAGAGGGTAGAGAAAAAAAGAAAGGGAAGGAGCAGGGGAAGGATATAAATTCGACGTGCACACGACCACCGCCGAGTCTCTCGGACGTTATTATTATTATTATTATGATTATCACTATTATTATTATAATAAGGCGAGACATTGAGACGTTTCGTGCGGACGCGTACAGAAACGTTTACGTCGTTTATTTTGTTTTACTTTTTTCTTTCTTTTTTTTTCATAATTGAAATATTCCACGAGGTGTAGTACGGAAAACACGCGCGCCTCTGCCGCCCCTTTTCTGTTACCCGGTCGTGTCGCAGTATCGTGTCCGCGTGATCGCCGCCACTTCTCGCGGATACGACCTTTCTGCGCGACGTGTTTCTACCGGCCCTCCCCGGGGTGTGCCGGTCGACGGCCAAGTATACCGCCCGAGTTATCGTTTCATCATCAACTACGTGATGTCTTTATGAACTAGAGACAGTTTTTGTTTTTTTTTTTTTTTTTTGCTTTTATCCTACTATTTTTTTCGTAAAACTCTGAGTTTTTTTTTCCTGTTATTATCATTATTTTTTGTGTCGTGACGGACGTTTTTTTCCCTTCCCTAACTAATTGCTCCGGCGTAGGCGTTTAATTTCTTTTCCAGTTAATCGAAATCCCCGTATCTGTGTACTTAATTTTTTTTTTTTTTCGTTTTGTCCTAGAGATCATTTTTAACTATATGCACACACGCACACACAAACAATACGAAACGTTTCTAGTTATTAAAATCGTCAAAGGTGTTTGTGTGTGTGTGTGTGTGTGTGTGTGTGTGTGTGTGTGTGTGTGTGTGTGTGTGTGTGTGTGTGTGTGTGTGTGTGTGTGTGTGTGTGTTTTCATTCACTTCAATGATAGTTTCTGCTTGCAAAAAATGTCAACGATCGATAATTTCCTTGGAGATAAAAGCAAAAATGCTATTATTTTATTAGATTAAGTAATCAAATGTAATGATAATCAATCACAGTGAGTGTCCACCGTTTAATAATATTATAATATCAATATTGGTATTGCAACTCAGAGTTTCTGTTTCTCAAATATTTTTAAATTTACTCACTTTTTCATCCTACCGAAGTAATAACAATTTAATAGATTGAATTCGTAGCCGTTAAAGAAAGATATAGATGGATATATTTCCAAGAACACGAATAAGTAAACCATTAATGTTGAATAAAAATATTTCCTCTGCTCTTATTTTAATAAACGTTGATAAAACAAAAATGAAGATTTATCTTATTTATTTAAATTAGTTTTTTCATACAAAATGATTGATGAAAGTAATATCGGTATTGAAGAGTTTTTTCTTTTTCATTTTTTCTTTTTTTTTTTTTTCATGAATTTAATTCAAAAAGATTCTTAATTAATACTAGCAATAAAAATTAAAACTGAAAATATCATTGAAAAAAGGATTGCCGGGAATATTTATTATCGCAGCGAAATATTCTTTATTGAAAAAAATTTAATTATACATATACATAATTAAGCATATAATTTAAGTGTCATTTAATTATAGTTTGATGCTTATAACTTTTATAATACGCCGTATAAAAATTAACATAATAATGAACTGGATTTACATTTTTTTTTTTCAACACGAATATTTACGCAGTAAAACTATTTTTACCGGTCGTGTATCGGACCTAAAACAAAAAAAAAAAAAAACGAAAAGCGTCCTAGTGAAATATAATATGTGCGTTGTTACATTTTCTAATTTATACCTATAAAAGTACAAAATTTAATGTACCTACGTGTTTGAAATTAAAAATAAAAAAAATAAAAAAAGTTCTCTACTTATCTCTAGGTATAAATAATTCATCATTTAGAGGCCACAAAAACTAGGTAGGTAGCTATACTTTGTCGCGTGATAATTAGCATCATAAAACACAAAGTTATTAGCTAAATGGAACTCGTTGGGTTACGTTTTTATGATTATTACCCGACATATTTTAATAACCGTATGCCGAATAATGTCACGCATTCACGTTGAAGTTTAGGTCAAAACGAATCGGGTCATGTGCAAGCACACATAGTAAGTTTCCTCAAGATCCGCGATTCCTAAGACATCGGAGGGCTCGCCATTTTCAACGAAAACCGTGTGTGTTATTTCGTTAAATTTTAATACGTCAATTTTGTTTTTCCTCATCGCGTTTGACCCGTATCCGTCTAATAAATAATAAAAAAATAATAAATAAATTCATCAGTTACGCAGAGAGTCACTCTTGAGCGGTTTTCGGTTAATCCGTTACGAACGATCAGAATGTCGAAAAAGAAATAAATATGCGCTTGCTCGAATTACTTCGTCCTTAACTCTTTGTGGTTGTTCACAGTTTCCTAAAAAGCTGCTGAAAAAAAAAGTAAAAAAAAAAAAAAAATACGGATGAATGAAAGTGAAAATATTAAATTAAATCTGTGTTCATTTTCAAACCCATAGAAATATTGTACAAAAACCATTTAACTTATTCACAGCCTTAAAAACATTTTACTGACGAAAAAACATATCATTGTAATTTATTATACAAATAGCTTGCCTGGAATAATGCTCTGTTAAAGATATTTCAAAATTAAATTGTGTAAGTATTTAACAATGTCATCTGGTGAGACGACGAGAGAGAAAACAAAACGTAGACGAAATCTCAGGAAATGAAAATAAAAAAGTACGGTTTAAATCTGTTTTAAACGTTAATTTATTCACTGATTCTAAACCTCCAACTCTTTTTTTTTCTTTTTCTTTTTCTATTGCTTATAATAAATTTATAGTTTATACTGTACAACTTGAAATGTTCACCATATATTAATGACACATTTTTACATACTTGATAAAAGTTTCAAAAAAAAGTTTATGACTTTTAGACTAAATATAAAACTATGAAATCCATTTTTTTTATAGTTTATTTCGAATAAAATGTTCGATATTTGATGAAAAGTTCTGATGATTTAATACGAACTCCCCGACATACTTTACTAACAAAAATAAAACAATCTTAAAAACCGCTTAGCAAAAATGTTTATTAAAAAGCAATGAATTAAATTCTTAGACGATTTTCACTGACTAGACTGTTTTCACGTCGATTTTAAACTTCAAATGTGTATGATAAAATTATTGGTTCATCCAGTTATTATGAAACTTTGGATACAGACGGAACTTCATATTTTTAATTTTCTGGTAAAATTAAATTTCTCCCAGCAAAACATGTTTAAACGGTTTCGACAAATATAATATATTTATAATTTATATATTATATATAATATGGTATATTTTTAAATTTAAGCCAAGCTAAAAATTACCGGTTTTTTAAAACTCAACACACCCATCACGTTTGATTAGTACAAAGAGCGAAGAATACCGATGGCGCAGTGTGTGTTCGGCTTTTCCTTCATTTTTTTTTTATTCCGGTCGGCCTTCAACCCATTTTAGGGCTCTTGTATGCAAATAGTCGTCAAGTCGTACACAGTTGAATAGAAGAAAAAAAAAGTGTGTTCTCTCGTTCGTTCTGCGGGCTGATACGCAGCACCCGCGGAATCCAGTGCGTTTTACTCGGATAAATCACGAAGTATATTTTCAACTCGTATAACAACATTATATTGATTATTGCAAAACGTACTTGTGTTAACGCGTTGTTGTTGTGGTGCCGGTCTCTCGTATTTAGTCCTCCGCGGTTCGGGAAACGACATTACGCCGGTCGAACGACCCTCGTTCAGTGGCGCCACTTGATAATAAAGGGCCCATGTGAAAATGTCCAGGGCCTTTACCTGCTAAAAAAAAAAAAAATAATAAACGATATTAGGTACCTTATTTATTATAACTAAAAATATTGTTTTCTCACATGTCAAAATGTCATATAATTATTTTTTTTAACTGCTTATTTATTTAAAATTTACATACATTTTTTATAAAATCAAGTATAAAAATTAATTTTTCTTGTTTTTACGGCAGCAAAGTTTTTAATTATTTTGTTTACATCCAAGTCAGCTGTTTTTTCTTTTTCTATGTTTAATATACTGATGTTGGAAAGACGATCTTGGCCAATTGAGTGTCGCAGGTAATTCTTTATCAATTTTGATTTTGAGAAAGATCTCTGTGCCGAAGCAACTGTTACGGGTAACATTAAATAAATAAGACATGCACTTAATACATCACTGTATTGATAAAGTGTATTCGAAACAAAAAAGGCCGGACGAAATCGAATACAAAGTGTGGCCGTCGTGTGAGTTTTGCGGGCGCAATCGCGCCGCGTTTCTCGCGCCCGTTCGCGGTGCGGTTGCTGCGGTACTCGCCACGGTTTCCGGAGAGAATAAAAACGAAACAATGCGAACTAAACGCGTTGTTGTTTTCGCCCGCGTACGTCATAATATATTTTCGAATTATTCTCGTTTCACCTTTCGTCGCGCTCGCACAAAATTCACATTATACGCCCACGGTGGTTTCGTAATAATAATAATTATTATTATTATTATTATCATATTCGTCCTCCGCCCCAACCCGCCCGGGCGTTGCACGCGACCCCCGCAGTGAGAACGTCTCGAGAATTTCATATCCCGGGCGTCGTCGTCGTGTACGGAAATCGCGTCTCAAATATTCAACTCGTTTTTGTCTCTCCGACTACAATACGTGTAATACACTGCAGACGTCGAACAAACGTATTAAAAGTTTTACGGGGTATACACGTGAAATCGATGTTGCGTTGTTTAATATATAATATGACCCGACCTTTCGGGCGAAGCGTGTGATACGCACAGCTCATAGCCGTGACGTCGACTGAACAATATCTCTTAAGTTTCGATTGTCTCGACAAGTCCCTGGCGATTATTCCGGCATATAACGTTCCGGCTGCCGAATCCGACGCGAAGAATAAAACGTTCATAATCAATACGCCGAGAGATATGCACGACGACGGTTCGTCGGGAATAATGGTCATGGATAAAAATAATTCTACAAAAAAAAAAAAAAAAGCAATTAAAAAAAAAAATAATAAATTAATGAAAAAAATACAACGATAACTAAATCGTTGTGCGATTGCAATACGGACGTAGCTCAAAAACGCGACACAAACGCAAACAAAATGCATAATACATACACAAGCGTAAAAAATTACATCTCCGACAACTCGTGAGCGCAAATAAGATCGACTGAATTACAAATAAAGTTTATCGTATTAAAACCGTATTTGTTTGAGCTTTTACGGTAATTGATTGAATTATTTACCAAAATATGAAAATACGACTGAAAATTTGAACAAAAAATCGGCATTATTGTTACAAATCACAATGTTTTACACGTATCAATAAAACACACATGGTTTTAACTCTTATTTAAACCGATCATATTTATCGTTGAAACAGTAATATCTACTTGAAAATTTTACGAACTGAACGTTCTCGATTATAATCGTACCAAGCAAAAAATTTCACTTTTTACTAAAAATGCACGTACAACTAATAATAGTCGTATGAAGTCGTCAATATCAATATTCTTCCTTCACTAATTTTAATGAGTGTTACGTTTATTTTAACAATGAAATTTTCTTCGTACAAAACTCGGAACGCACACACTCGTGCAATAAACATTACAACACTTACACTGAACGCATCGGAAAATTAACAACGTGCATTAAAAAAAGCGTTAAAATCCATCAGTCTGTCTACAGAGGACTCGATATTTTATATTTACGCGGTTCATATTATTTTATCGCTCTTTTAAGAGAACAAAAAAAAAAAATGCGTTTATTAGTAAATTGCGAGACGATGTTCGGTACACTTAACTTTGTCCAAATATATTTACGCTGCACGATTTTTCTCAAATCATCCCTATGAAAATCCGTCTAAAATATGGAACGGTTAGTTCACGTACGTCCAAATTGATTACGAAAGTTACACACACGGATTATCATTGGAATTTAAAACACACACGACCACAGTACTTTTCACGTGGCACGTCCAGTTGTTTCCGATTGACTTCTGGACGGCAGCTCTTCTTTGTCCGTATCTCACATTTGAGTTGTATAATCGTCATGAGAATACGGGGTCCAGAAAGCGTCTATATAGATTATACATGCAATATTACAGCGGACGTTCTCTGACGCTCTAGGTCAGCGGTTCTCAACCTTTTTTCATTCGCGTACCCCTTGACTTAACACTACTATTGCACGTACCCCAAATTTGGAATATACATAATGGAAAATAATAATAATAATAATAATATTAATTTTAAAGAAAAACTTGGAAATATTTATTTGTTTTAATATTAGCTTGCGCCATAAAATTTGCATAAAAAATAATTCTACCAACGTAACAGTTTAATTTTAATGTGAACCTCGAGCTTGTTTGCTTGAATTCAATTTTTTGAAATCTGGTTCCACACGTGACAAATAAACCCGTAAGTCTGAACTTACAGACAGTTTATTACGATACTTATTTTTTATGAACGTGTACGTATAAATAAGGCCATTTCTACCAACACAGTGCTTGTGAATGGTAGCAGAACATTGAATGCTTTGCATGATAACTCAGGATATTCTTATTTCACATCAGCCCAAAAGGCGATAATAGATTTCTCTTCAAATGCTGCCTCAAGTGAAGAATCCGTTTTTAGTTCTATAAGTTTTTCTTTTTTTTTTTTTTTTTACTGATAAAACTGCAGACTTGAAATGGTTTTCACTAAAAGGGAATGCGATCCAGTGGTCTTCATTTTCACATTTAGGAAAATATTTTTCATAAAATGCTATGAGCCCATTCAAATTTTGAATAACTAGTACTTCGATGTCTTGTGATAGGATCATATCAGTTTCATAGAGGAGAAATTGTCTAAAAATTATATACGAAAATTCATCTACTATTGAATTATCTACATTTTATAGTGTTTATATTATTATAACGATAAAACCATATCCCATTAATAACATATAATATCGCAGACTATATTCGTACTGTAATAAGTATACAATTATTAAATTATTAAATTGTATTTCATTAATAGCAAACTATTTCAGTTACATTAAATTTCACTTTTTTCGCCATTACTCGATTTTTTTTCGCGTACCCCTTGATATCATGTCACGTACCCTTAGGGGTACGCGTACCCCAGGTTGAGAACCGCTGCTCTAGGTCATACAAGTCTAATCAAAAAGATTATATGAACCGCTTATGTCTCGTATTTTACTCCTTCGTTATCTCATCCCCGCCTGTATCTCACCCACCAGGTATTTCACTTGCTAGAAGTCGGTATAAAATATGATATTGGTGATACGCATGAATTTTAAAATTTTGATAAGCACGATCGTTTACAATAGTATTTATAATACGCGATACGATAAAAATCGCCAATTGTAATATTATGTTTATTAACAGAATGCTCTTTTCTACGCGGTTCAAGCTCAAACAGAAGGAAAATCACGGCATCGATACGTATAAATAATAAAACGCGTATCGTACGTATAATTGAACAAATCGCTCGGTATCGGATGTTATCGAAATTCGTCCCGAGAGTGTGCATCACACAAACACGGTGTCGATAACAGGTATCGATGTGTCTCGCGAAAATAACGATAATTTCCCGCGTGCCTTCGTCGCCGTACACCTCTCCTGCTCGTTGCCGCAACGGGCAATGATATACATTAAAGAGGTCGTGAGCGATATTTTTTACCGTTTAATTAATAAATACAAAGCGGTGAAAACATTACGTGAATATTTCATACCATCCGAGCAGACCGATGTAATCAACGTGTTTTCCTTTTTCATTTATTTTCAACGCGTACGATTTTACTCCGCGCCATATATAATGAAAAAATTCCGCTGTGTTATAAATGAAAAATTAATACAAAATAAATACAATAAACAAAGTATAAATTAAAAATAATAAACATTCTACGGAGGATGTAAAAGTTCAAAAGATTACTAAATTCATAAAATAAATATTTCAATTTGCTTAAATTTACATAATTTGCACGAAAAAAAAAACACTAAAGATTAAGCTATTTATAACGCTCGTTCTTTTTGTATAATAATTTCTATAAACCGAAGGAAAAAAAAAACAAGAATTCCGGAGACGAAACGAAGGTAAAAAGTTAAATCTGCCATTTTTCTCTCCGGTGCTAATTTTAATAATCAAAATTATTTTTTCTTGTTCGCTCCTTCGCACGTTGCTCCACGCCATTTCAATATTTCTGGTGCAAAAATAATTATTCCTTTTAGCAAAAAGAAAATCTCATTATTTAGCAGGTTTGAGCGGCTCGGAAACTTGGAAAGGCAATTTGGTTTATTTGATTACGAAACGCTTTTCGTTTAACGGTCTCGTCTTCGTCATTTATCGCGTTTGCTAAAAAGCCGACGACTGTCGGTGTTACGAAAACAACCGATCAATCGCCGTCAGATTTTTAACAATTAGCTCAATAAAATAAAATACACTTAAACCGTCCTAGACCTCATTTGCAAAAAAAAAAAACGGTTTTTATGCGTGCGGCAAAATGAGGTACTAAGTCACGTTAAATTCATGATTCGTGTATTTTTCTAGAATCTTTTATGACAGAGGTTCGAAAATTGGATTTTCATCAAATAATCTTTTGAAGGTCGTTTGATATGTTTTTAGGATATTTTGTTTTCGTAAAAAATAATTTTAAACCATACAAATTCCATAAAAAGTCCATGCACGGTACGTACATAGTGAAATATAAACAAAAGTCATTTGCTACTACGTAAATAATGAAAAGCTTGAAAACGATTTTTGAAGTTTTCGTATTATCTGTCTACGAAAAGTCATTGGACAAAAAAAGGCCCAAAAAATAAAAAATTTTCAAAAAAACAACCCTTTGAAATACCCTGAACGATAATTTTAATGTCAAACAAAGTAAAACTCACGGGTTCTTTGTGAAGCAAAAATTATTAATAAGTCTTAAAAACTCTAAATTCCCCCTTCCCCTAAATACGACCAAAATTAAACGATCGTCTAAAAATCAAAAATTCAAACGCTAAACACGGTGTTCTTCTGTCAGATGAATTTTCGAACGTGGATTTTTCAGAAAACGCAACAATGGACGAGGAATAAAATATACCTACTACCGTTGTTATTATATTTTGATATCGCCATAAATTAACTCAAAGTGACCAGAAATATGTTCGTTATTCATACACGTTGACACTATATACATACATAATACATAAACACATGGCACAGGAATTCTCCTCGAACGACGCCTGGAATATTTCTGAACCGGGCCGCGATGTTATTTTAAGGTGTAGACCAGTGGTTCTTAACATTTTGTGAAGACTGGGCCACATCATGCGAATAGAAGTTGTTGTGGGCCACATATGTTTTAATAATAATACATTTTATTTATAATTTTACCAAAATAATTAGTCAGTAGAAATCTTTTTACGAGCTATTACATTTTATTTATAATTACAAGGAAAACAAATTGAAGTAAGAGCCACATTAAAATTTACGGTGGGCCGTAGGTTGGACACCCCTGGTGTAGAGTCTAGATTCTAGACCAATCACCCCGAAAATACGCCATCGCTCGCGCGCCGCGACAAGACGCGTCGGCTCTCGAACGCCTATAATTTTCGACGTCACGTCACACGACCGCCACTCGTCGTGTCCAACTCCTCGTGTGAAACGGTTTGAAAAATTAACAGTGTGATATCTCTATAACATAGTGATTCGAACGTGACATCGAGCATACAGACATTGAACCGGGGGACTTGGTGGGATGGAAAAAAATCGAAATCGATACATTTTTACCGTTGTATTATACAAGCGCCTTATAATATTATATTGTACCATTTAAAATAATATTTATAAATTAGAAAAAAAAAAATTAAACATAATTTTTATAACAGACCACGCGTCAAAGTAAAAAAAGAAAATAAAAGAAAAGAATGTACCTAACTCGGCAGATATTTTTTTCGTGGTTTTCACTTTTAACAGTTGCAGTTTAATTAATTAAAATCTCAAAAGATCATTTTCTGAACACAATATTATCATTGATGAATGTAACGTTATTTTGAAGTTGGCTCATCTTGTATTTGGATTGCATTCCTGTCGACTTATACAATGTTAATTCGGCCATTGTTCCGATGTCTGTTCTGCAAAAAACATTGTTTTGTGGAAAATTCAGCATTTGAATTATGTAGGCCCTGGGATCATGCCCGTTTTAGTCCCCCTTTTAACCCGGCCTCGGCCTGATGTAAGCTCACCCTCATGGCCTATTCCAAACGAAATCATAATTATTTCAAATAGATATTTTCTCACGCAAGTTAAAAACAATACTCGGTACAGAGTTGTAAAAACTGGGTGAAAACCATTGAAAAATCGTAACTATTTACACGCTTTTTGGGACACGAGTGTTGACGTTATTTGTATCAATTAAAACAAATCATTTCTGTGGCTATGGGACTCTACGCCATGCGTATAATAGTCGAACCCAGCCGAGAACAGTGTGCGATAGGTATACGAGTATACAATATACCTATACAATACTAGCCGAATTATTCGCTGATATCGGGTTAAAACTGTTAAAAGTTTAATAATCAGTAAAGTCAGTTGATAATATTATCAATGAAAGTTCTAAGTGACTCGTTCAAAAATTATTATTTTGATAATGGTTAAAATTACACTAAGTCAATCAATTCGTGTAATAAAATGTTTTTATGCGCCATAGATGTTAAAAAAAAAAACATGAAATGAAAAATAGCCTGAATTCTATAATGTCATTAGTTTCCACCAGTAAAATAAAATACATTTACATATTCGTATATGTATATTATATTTTTATTGATATTTATTCCGAATTTGACGTGATAAAATGCGATTTTTTCATTATTTTTTTTAATTTAAATAAATACGTATTATGTAGTATTACATTTTTAAAACGTTTAGACGACTCATAAATTATTCAACAATTTTAATTTATTGTAATACAGTAATTGAGTGTGTTAAGTATGTAATTATTTCGTAGTGTAACGGTTTAAAAAATTAATATCCATTCATTTGATCATATAAAACTAATGCGACGATACGACGTAATATTCACCATAGATATTCCAGCATTTACCCACAGAAATACTTCAGCATTTATTTATTTATTCAAAAGGCATATATGTATTAATTTCTATTTGTTTTATGGTCAGTCATGATGACCGTAATTCAGCTTCTATGTCCATAATAATAATAATAATAATTAACTGAAATACCCGTCGACCTGTGGTATTGCTAAACATTTTATGCGGTTTCGATCCTTTAAAACGCGAATTTTGGAAAATCTATTCTTAGTGCGCCTATTATTCTCAGTGACCAGTGCATTTCAACACCATCACAAATAAATTGGTACGATAGATTTTTGCACTGTACGTTGATCGGTCAGTCCACCAGGACACGTATGTATACACAATAGCGTACGAAAAAAATCGACGTTTTATCGATTTTTCGTTTTTTAGTTACAACATTAATTGTAAACGTGACAATTATTATTACTTACCGTTTGATTGACGGTTTCGACTACCAGTAAACGCGTTAGGAATACGGGTCGCGATGACATCTGTACGGCTTGGCGCTAATTAAATCGTCATTTTTTCCCAAAAACCAATGTACGTGGTGCAGTGGCATTTTCGAAGAAATACGGTGACGTTTCAAACGCCATTGACGCGCACTCGTATTGGCGTTTTTTACCCGTGTGTAGGCTCGAAAATAAAATACTAAATATCAATACGTAATAACATGTCAAATCGTCGTCGGAAAACTATTTGGTTTCGTTTGCATCTCGCTCTTTGACGTTTCCGGTTAGATTTGCCCCATTCCATAATAGTATAATGTATTTATTTTAATATTATGACGACGTTTGTTTCAGATGCTCATATCCGTCCTGAGCGTGATTTTGGTCAAGGCTCTGCAGAAAGAAGAAAAATTCAATTACAATCAATGAGCGGAGAATATCGACCCGGATTTTATTTTTTATTTTTAAGATTTAATGTCCAATAGTATTATTAAAGCGATATTTTTGTTCTCGCTGTCATTATCATAAAACACTTATAAATGTACGATGATGTTTTTTTTTTTCTAATAATTATTAATCATAATTTTATTTTATATCACTATAATACCGTATTTCTTATTGTAAAACAATAATAATTTTTAAACATTGTTCATTCACGAGGTTATTATAATATTTTCCATTACAAGTGGTTATTTTTTCACTTTATATAAACCCAAAACCATAATAGAAAATTTTAAATGTCGAAAAAATTCAATATCGAAAATCACGATTTTTATATTTTTATTATATTCGTGTGTGTTAAGATTGGATTAAGTATGGCCATTTCTTTAATAATCTATGATTATATAATACCTGAATTTCCCGAGAAAAATATCCTGATCGAGAAAATGTAATCAAAAAATATTATGTTTCATTAAAAAAACAAAACGTGTTTAGGAAAAAAATCGTGATGTTATCACGTTGGAAACAACTTGTCTCGTTTTGCTACCAAACTGTATTATTGCCTGGGTAGAAATCACTCAAACACTTCAAACCGGGAAAAAAAACATAAAACATTGATTTCGACGCATGTTAATTTTCGTTCTGAAGCCGTGCAAAGAACATGATATTTTCTGAGAACTGTCAACGCACTTATCAGAACAAACGATATCGTGTGACGTATATTATTACATATTATTACAATAAAACGGTAATACATTCTTATACTGTATTCGTGTTCAGTGCGAGTTTTTTTGTTTTTGTTTTTGTTTTTTTTTTTTTTTTGCCTTCTGTTTAATGAACCGTTTTGGCAATAAAAAAACAAAATGGTTTTTTGGATTCGGTATTAGAGTGAAAACGTGTCTACGGTGTATTTTAGTCCACCCCACATTATCAGCAGTAACCTTTAACGCGGATGCTATGTTTTGGCTGCGGGCACAGTGTAAATGCAGATTTTTGCGTACATGACACCATATTTTATCACCGTGATGATAATGACAGTAAGTATCAGAGACGTGGCCCGGTTTCACCAAAAAGGAAGGTCGAAACGTGAAAAACGTTTTCACAGCACAACTATAAATATGCGTTTTTTTCAATTGAGTACATCTAACGTATGTTTTCGAGTACAGTTTTCGAGTACAAAACATTTCATGGAAAAAAACCCGTGTTAACGTTTATAAATATTATACGATAGTAACATTTAAAGCGGAACGTTTTTTTTTTATTTATAAAAAATAATATTGTGTGAACAAATAATATTATATTTCTGAAATATGTCAAGGATTTACGAAAAACGAAAATTCTTTAATTTTTATAACACCTTAAGTCGATTGCCTTAGGTACTTAAATGTTTGGTGAGACCGGTGTCTATGAAATTAAATTAATAAATTATCAAAAAGAAAAGAAAAATGTGATTCGAACATAATATTTTTTTCTACGTTTACGCGATAAATGTATGCGACTCCGAGTCCAACCTCGGGCTGTGTCGCTGATAAGTGTTAACACACAAACTCTTCACATCAAACAATCACCTGCATGTCCTCGAGAGCAGCTGATAGTATCGTTGCCAGGGGCGGACTGGTTAGGCGACAGGCCAGTCAGCGATTTTAATACTTCGGGCCATTTTTTACGGAAAATTAATAAACATAATAAAGTGTATTTTTTTTTATCCAATTACTATTCAATTACGATGTTTGCTTATCAGTTATCACTCACAGTAATTGTTGATTATTTATTAGTTATTACCTTATATAAATATGATAATATTAAAAGACTGGCTACAAATGTTTGTGATTTTACTGTACCACGGCCTAGCCCACGATTTTTTTCGGATAATGCACATTTTAAATTCCGTCATATTATTATTATTATTATCATAAGATACAGTTTTTGTCTGATTTTATATTTTATTTTTATAAATAACGCAGGGCAAAATTATATATTACGGCCGACAGGCCAGTCCGCGATCGCTGACCAGCTGATCGTTGCAAGACGAGAACGCGAACAATACGCGTGGAACAGATACGTAATTTGTAACGAGTTTTTTTCTGCGTCCGAAAAAAACGATTGGTAAAATGTCGTCGGTCCGTATACGAACATCGTCAGTTCATTGCCGACACGCTACGCGGCGACGACGATCACCGGACGGACGATCCGAAAGTGATTCCCGTGAAAATAAAACGGTTTTTTCGTTTCTCGGCCCGATCACGTCCGAACCGGCCTGGTCTGGGAACACCGTCCGACGCGACGATCGGCATTTTCGTGCTCGGGACTCATAGTTTACGTACATAGGTTCGATAGGTTCGCGAAGACAATGATGACAACGATGACAATGATGACGACGACGACGACAAAGATGACGACGACGACAATGATGACGACGATGAAAACGATGATGACGATAACGACAACGAAGACGACCACGACTACGTTTTCATCATATTTGAAATTTTGCAAAAATCGAAATTGAAATTTAATAACATAAGGAACACGTTTTGTAAATAAAATAATTTTGTCCGCTTAAATTCGTATTTCCGACCACTGTGCGACGGTGGCAAAAACGAGATTTCTCCGCGTGATCGCACTCTGTACACAAAGCCAATGTACGTACATCCGAGCAGACGAAAGAACAATACCGATTTCCGGCCAGACGATGCTGCAGTCGCGGTGGGCGCGCGTATATATTTACCCCTTTTTTTCTTCTTCTTCTGCTTCTTCTTCGTCGCCTTCTTTTTCTTCATCTCGTGTTTGCCGAGACCGAGAATTCCGGCGGCGCAAAGTTTTCGTCGCCGGAACGGCAATAACGACGACGACGTGTGAATTTTTCCGCCCGGACGGGATCGACGACGTACAGGGGAGGGTGTTGGACGGCGGTCATGCCGGTGGTGGTGGCGGCGGTGACCTCGTTCGTATTACTCCGTGATAATGTCGAATAACACGTGTGCGCGCGTGCGTTAACCGTACAGACTATTAACCGCGTCTAACCAAATATTATCACGAGGACCCGGATCCGCCGGAATGCAGTCGTCTGGCGCTGAATCCGAGAAAATAAAAACGCGCGGCGCCGGGTCCTCGTCGTCGAGACGAGCGACACGAATCGCTCACGAGCGCGCCCGCCGTAGTCGCGATCCCGATTCGCACGACGGGAAAACGTTTTTGCAGCCGGGCCGCGATCACCGGACCGGACGACGACGAGGATTTCCTCTCGTGATTTTACTCGACGGGATTTTTTCCCTCGTCTCAAAAAGTTTCTGTCTCTCCCTCTATCTCTCTCTCACGCTCTTGTTCTCGCTCTTTTATTATTATTTTGATCGCTATTTTTTTTTTCGAATCGGTTGAAAGCATAGATAATATATTATAATGGATAGGACATATGTATATTAGTTACATAGCGGGCAGCGTTCTCGAATAAAGAAGAGAGATAGCAATATCAAATTCATATCTTCTATCCTACTCAGCAAAAAATGTCTCTTTTCTTCCATGAATTGTGTGTTTTGCCATGCGTTATATTCATAGATATGCATCTATAAAAAAAAAAATAATAATAATATTATAATATTTATGACTATAGTAAACATATTGAGCTACATACAAAGTGATATATTTGATAAACGGACTTAAATTTAAAACACTGCTAAATAGTTATCCATCTGGTGTATGCACATTCATTTTCTGATTCCCATAGTAAATATGTTTTGAAATCAGTTTAGTACCAAACCTTAGACCTTCATCTTTACCATTCATAATATTTTTTTGTCGACAAACGGCGGGAAAACTCTATGTAGAACAAAAAAGATCATCATTGAGATCAATTTGACAAACAATATATATTTTCAAAATTCCTAAATCTAGAAGCTTACTTCCCTGCATCTTACCATTCTCGCCTTTGAGAACCTGTGCCTACCGAGATATTATTGAATACATAATCATCTTCCACGTCGATTTCTTGGCAACAATTATTACCAGGTAAGTAAAGGTTATTTCGTTCTTCATTGAAATTCATAAATTAATGATGCAATTTCTTGAAATTATTTTTTTATCGTAATTATTAAATGATAATTATAATCATGTGTAAAATTTATCGATGATGGTAACCAT
This sequence comes from Therioaphis trifolii, assembly GCA_027580255.1. Lineage (NCBI taxonomy): Eukaryota > Metazoa > Arthropoda > Insecta > Hemiptera > Aphididae > Therioaphis > Therioaphis trifolii. The sequence goes on along the minus strand of CM050408.1, from coordinate 35,849,833 downwards.
TTTAATTTATTTAACATGATTACAAGTTTAAGATTCAATATTTCTGAATGATAACCGATTTAACTGCCTAATATTTGGAAAAAAATTTAACATACAAAAAGGGCCACTGCCTAACAATTTATAATGGCGTGCATAAGAATATACCGTTATGTTGTTTCAAAATAAAAAATAACTAATGCACCTACACTTACAAAATATATTAGTTATAAATACAAACTCAATACATGATCCTCTTGAAAATAGAGATTAATTTCGAAACAGATATCTATACGACAATATTTAATAAATAATTTCGCCAAATATTTTAATGTCGTAATAAAGTATCGCACATACTTATACATGATATAGTATATAAATATACGATACTCATCTATGATAAATAAATTTATTTTCACTTATTTATCGTTATATTATACGGCGGTGCTTTGTACTGCGCACGAAATTTTGATTTTATTATTTCATTTCGGATACTCGTATTTATTGATTTAAAAAAAAAAAAAAAAAAAAAAAAATGAAAAAATACAGTGTTTCAACTTTTATACACGACCGGCCGCGTACGTCGTTATATTGTTCGCTCGAAAATTATAATGCGATTTCTATTGTTCACTGTACCATAAATTTTATTAGTTGAAAATTAGACAATATTCGATTTGATTTCGGCCAACGTCAATAATACGTTTTATTAAAGTTTTCGACGGAGTATTCGGTCGGAAACAAAATTGAATTCACTTATTTGAATTTTTCATGCAGCCTGTACCTACCTCGGGTGGGCGGAGTCGAGGGACGGGGGTCCGTTATTTGCACGAAAACGGCATCGCGCGAAATTTCGAATATATTTTTGGGAAACAAGAGGTTCCCTGTTCCGTCCCGGCGCGTCTGATGCTTTTCACGTGTTGTGAAATCATATTACGCGTTAACATTCTGCAACACATGTATACGTTAAACGATTTGAATATCGGGTACAGTTTGGACCGTTTTGGATCCGCCGGATGTTCGATTTCACGCATTCGTCGTCCTCGAGTTTTTCGGACGCACTAGACGCGCGTTGGGGGAGTCTGAAGAGCGTTGCCCCCGTCGTCAGTCGGTCGCCATACACATTAAACGAGTGTACCACGGTCATAGTTTGAATCCAAATGGAAAACCTAGTCGTTTTCAAAATAAAATAATAATAATAATAATAAAGCAAATTCGTTTGTCGACATTTCGAAAACTCGACCCTTTTTATCTTTTTTCTTTTCAGTACTACGTGACGATTTTGATCAAGCAACCCGTACGGCGTTGCTGATTGGCAACCGAAAAATGGCTCGTTAGCCTTTTTCCAAACAACGTTAATGACATCACACGTAAGGTTTGGAGGAGATTCCTCTCGACGTTTATTCCTTTTTATCGCTTCGGTCCATCGACATTTGAAAACTATCCTTCGTTAATAGACTTAGCGTTGAAAATTCGTTTTTTCCGTTATTATATTATTGTTTTAAGCTTTGCGCCGTAAACCAATCCGATTCGGTAACTATTTTTGTACTCCTGCAGCTGCACATGTGAGACACGACGACGTAAATCATTTATAAAAGCTACCGTTTTTCCGTGTATAAAACACGCACGAAGGTATTATTTTTTCCTGCACTATGATTACACCGTAATTATTATTTGATACATTACGTATACAGGTATTATACTCGTTTGTTCATATCGAAATAATTATAATTCCCGCTAATCATCGGATCGATTTAAATAATTGCCGAATCAATTGAGCGCGTAATATGAATCGTTCATTAATAGTCTATACGACGACGACGGGTCTTGAATTTCGCATGTGTACACAAAATAATTAGATACACGAAGTGCACTCAATCATAATATTATGGATAAATGTAATGTATCTGTGTATTATGATTCAATATGCGTCAGAACGCGTTATAATAATAATATAATGACGCCCGTAACGTATCATTCGAAACGCGTTCGAACAATGTCCAAGATATCGAATATTGTATCGACATTATTGATATTTGATGTCATATTGTGTATTTTTTTACACACGGTTATCACTGTGCGTAAACATGACCGGTTATTGAATTTGAAATTAAATTAATACTTTTTATTTTTTACATTGGGGAGTTTCTTTTTTGGGACAAGGGGCTTATACTTTTATTTTTGAGTAGCATAATAGTGAAAGCTTGAAGATATCAGGGTTGTTAATATCCGGATCTAAGCCAATGAAGAACATAGGGAGAAATGCCTTGGATTGTCTGTGAAATACTTTCATTATGTTTCCGGGTTGGAAGCCCAGTGAGGAAAGGTGGAGATTTTTTATCACGATTCTATATGGTTTAGTTTCTTTATTCTGGAATGAGTGGAAGGCAACTCGACTTTCCTTGAGAGATTTGACAACAGATCTGTATGAGTCTGAATCAAAAGTTTGTAGTTTAACCCCTTTGGTGGAGGTTTTACATCCGAAACCATCAGGTTGCGTAAGTTCCTTAATTTAGGCGGTAAAATTGTTGAAATTAAAATTGTATCCTATGAATATTGGTGGCGGGATGGCGGTTTTGGCCAGGGTGACTTCTTGTAGCTGCTCAACGTTGTCGGTGACCATTTGGGTGTCTTCGTTGGAAGAGGCTAAAGGAGAGAAGCGATTTGAAGAGATAAAAATACTAGTGTCTTTTATTGAACGTGGTGATGTGGGAGTGTTGGGTGATCTTTGACGTTTACCCGAGTCGTGAGTGACTATTAGCCATTCGTTTTCGTTATCGGAGAAGTCCGACGGCGGGTTAGAGCCCATTTGATTAATCAATATTTTTTATATAAGAAACGGAGAGAGCTGCTGTTTTTGTTTTGTAGTTTTGCTTTTCGCAGTGTAACTATGAGAGCCGGTCGGCCGGCGTTTAGAACTTATAACGATGATGATAATATGTAGGTACAGGTAGTAGGGCTTGGAGATTATAATAAAAATATACATTACCACTTGCCAGTGGTTAGCAATACGACGAAGTAGACGACGCGGCGAGCACAAACGACTTGCTATCGGGAACTGATAAGCGGAGAACGATAGAAATATACGTGTGGATTGTACGGTGTCGCAACACGAACTGAAATTTATACTTACAATTATTTTCGTTATTAAAAAAATATGTATTACGTATATAATGAACCAACGTGAAAATTAAATTTTTTTAATGTTTAATGAAAAAGATAAGTGCACTTATACCTAAGTGAATTAGGCGTTATGACAATATTAAACCTTAATGATAATGTTCATCGTAAGCTCCGAAGACATTAACCGAAAACTCGAAGTTTATCAACTTTATAACCAACACACAAAATGATTTTATCATTATTCTTTCGGCGTCGTCTGAAAATAATGTTAGAATACCAAAAAGTAATCAGTTTTGGGTAAAATATATTTCAAATGTTCGTGTAAGCCTTTATTACTATCACGTCCCCGTTAAGTTTTATCCGAATTCGATTAATCGCTTATTTTTCCATACTTAAAATTACAGTGAAATAGTACCCTATTTTTTTGCACGCTCCGAGTGAAATTAGAAGTTTTTAACTAGCTTCTTATTACAAAATAACTGTAAACCTGTTTGTGTGGATAGTCAATACCCAACCGATTGTCATACTAATTTATTTATTTCCACGCAACGCATACTTTCAACGATAATACGTACCGCATTTAATATTTGAACGTCTGAAAAACAATGTCCCCAAAATCACTAGTGCAAATAAAACAATCTTTTTCGAGTCAGCAATTGAATTTAGTCAACATAATTATATTGTTATGACGACCGGTCTGTGAGACTTCCGATCGTCTTTCAAATCACAGTCCTCAGAATCAAATCGTCGGTACCCAATGACTTCATGCAGGTTCCTGAAACGTTTTATGGCTCGCCATCGCACTATAAGTATCACGATAAGCATTGTTATAATAAATAATCATTATCATTTACCTCTGTGTGTGTCTTTTAGGCACACATCTTTTAGAAACACTGAGTTTAAACCATTCAACGTAATTCTGTCGATACACCTGTATAAAAATCAAAATAATTTTTTTTTTTATTCAATAGTGTTAATGAAACTACAAATAATATATATGTGTGTGTGTGTGTGTGTGTGTGTGTGTGTGTGTGTGTGTGTGTGTGTGTGTGTGTGTGTGTGTGTGTGTGTGTGTGTGTGTGTGTGGAAAATTGCATCAATCCATTAACGTATCGCAGCCAAACCACGTGTACAGTGCGTCCGAGGCGTCGCAGCTGTATAAAGCATTTCACACGTCTCCCAGTACACGCATACACCTAGTGTGCAGGATTTCGCATCAGAATTAATCACTGATTGGGAAATATTGTCGACCTGAACGTCGGACACGTTATACACCCCCCTGCCCCCCCCCGGAAGAGTATAATGAGAAATAGTAGCAGCTGTGCGACCGAAAAAGATTGACGCCCGAATTCTTGTTAATCTGGCAACAGGGATGATTTACACGAATCGCCGACTTTCCGCGGAATGAAAATCCCGCACCGCCCGTCGCCCCCTCCCCACCGTCGTGTCTCCGTCCGTCCGTCCCCGTCCCGCGGCCGTGGGCGTCACCTCCGCCAAGTGCGACCGGGAACGGCGGCAGAGCAATTTCTCGCTTTTCTCCACAGCCAAGGGTGAAAAATCACGTTTTGATCCCGAGCTGGGGATTTGAGACCGCACGCAGACGTTTCCTCTCTACATCTCTCCCCGGGGAGCCTCAAACTGTGAAGCTTAATGACCTCGGAATTAGTGTCGTTTCGGATAAAAACACGCAAAAGCTCGTTATTAATTACGTCATCAAAACCCACTCGAAATGGTACAAGACCCTCCCACTGTAAAAAAAAAGAAAAAGAAAAAAAACCGTCAGCCAAGAACGATGGACATTAAGGATAAGTTCCAAGGACACTTTTCGTGTACGCGTGGCCTAAATATATATATATATATATATATATAAATTTTAAGGTTTTAGTCGTGGGGAAAACTGAATGTGGAAAAAATAACAAAAACCGGAACTAAAATCGAAATTATTTTATACTTAAATTAGCGTTTTATATTAAAATTGGAAATAAACGGTCCGAAAAGACACAAACGAAAATATAACGAAAAAGTCGTCGTGATTGAAATAACGACACCTAGGTTCGTAGAATAATTATTAGTAGAACGGCACCAAACCAATATCGTAACACGTGTTCGTCATTGTCACAGTCCTTTCTAAATTCACTGCAGTCGACGAGTAAAAAAAGTAAAAAAATTAAAGTGTAGGGTACTCGAAGGAATTGCAATCGAAATTAATAAATTCGTGTAGGACTCTATCGATTTAAACCCTAACGCAGTCACACGTTGAATTATTTCAGTCGTTGATGCTGAGTATACTTACATAATATTTGCATTGGCGAAGGTGTAGAAAACGCGTGTAGTGTGTTTGTTCCGAAATATTTCACGTGTACACGCGCGGTACATTGAACTTATTTGATTAATTTCTTTAATGAAGATTGAAGGACACTTGTCTCGAATAATGTCATAGTGCGAAGCATAACACACAATGTGCTTTACAGTTTGACGTACGAATAGCAGAAAAAGTGTTTACTCGTTAAAATAGAGACATATTCGAGTCACCGTCTTCGTTTATTATTATTTTGAATAAGTGCATTTATCTATTTTGTCGGTGAATTGTAATATCATTTTTTTTTTCGCAGTACGTTATAACAGGCTTTTATGTGTATTATTTATTTATTTACTTATTTGGTATAAACGCCCAAGGGGCTAAAGTAAGTAATATTGAATACAATAATATATTGTATATAATAATAACATTTGTAGAATAAGATACAGATAAATATTATAATGAATAAATAAATTGAAAAATAAATCGTTTTAAAAAAAAAAAATGCTTTATACTGAACGGTTGTTAACTATTAATATTATAATATATTGATATAATATTATAAACGTAGAAAAAAAAACACAATTACAATATGCTATAGAATAAAAAAATCTCTAAGTCTCGCGTTTATCTGGAAAGTATCAAGTTTTCATGCAAATACAGTCGTGTTGACGATCTTTGCGCCGACAATATTATTACGTACGGTGAATACATACATTTTGTATACATGCGCTTTGTGGCGGACCGTAACGAAAAAAGAAAATTTTGCGACGGCTGGTTGCGTCTCTTCCGGAAATAACACCGCAGTTATCAAATCAAATGACAAAGACACAAAATGATGTTTCCAATACATTTGCCGTACGCGACACTAACCCCCTGCAATAGCTAAATAAAACATTTCTGACCAGAATCAAGATTTATGACCGGAAATGAACAAACCTTTGATCCGTTGGGCGATTTCCGGCTTCGCGGTCGACAAGACTCACATTTCGTTACAGAAACCACCTTTTTCAGTTCAATAATCGTCGTGGAAATGTATTGAATTTATTAAATCCGAAACGTTCGATGCATATCCTGACGTAAGATAAAAACGGTGTTTTATCAAGGATCATAACTGTGTTACATTTTTTTTTCAATTCTATCATACATTATACATCATTTTAACAAATGCGAAATGTAAATAAAAATAAATACTTCCAATACATTCGCAGAAAAAAACATGTTTACCATATTATATTGATACATACATAATACAGAAATGTTAAATTATTAAGTACTAATTGATGAATTTTATTAAGTATGCGAAAATATCCGTACATTTTGAGTCTGATATATTTGATAAATACAATAACTTTTTTCCATTCGTTATTTTAACTTTTTTTTTAATGAATATGATAGTACTGTGCTACAACGAAATCGTATTAGAATTTTTTTTTTTTTTTTTGGAACTCAAATTTTAAAATTTTATTTTACCATTTAAAAATAATCAAAATAGCCATTTTGCGAACAAAATTTCAGGAAAATTATGGTATTAAAATATATTATAGTATGGTCATTAGTTTATTATGAATTTTGAATCTTTTAATAAACGCGAATTTAATAATTGAAATTACTGTACATTCTATTGAGTTTCAGCGGTTTTGATTAATATTTCCATGGTTGATAATGATAAATATCAATATTAATTAATTATAGTATGATAATATTTACGAGTCATAACCAAAATCTAGGAATAAGTTAAATTTCGATGAATCATTTAATTAATTGTGGTATACTATAATAAAATAATGCGTGTGTGAAACACAATATTATTGTTGGCTATTTCACAAACAAATAAAACTAACAGATTAACTTTTTGTATTAGAGGTTTAAGGACCAACTTTTTTTTTGAAAATTCGTATCACAAAATAGCGATTTTATATGTTTAACTAAACGGTACAATACAAGTTTAAACTTTTAAATTTGAGTTCTAAAAATAAAAAAAATCTTTAAACGCAATTTTATTGTACCGCATGAGGGTATTGATTTCAAAAAAAATAAATAAATAAATAAATAAATAACAAACTGCAATGAATAGAAAAAAAGTTATTGCATAAGTCCAAATAGATCTGACTCACTCTGTAAAGTATCTGTAGGAAAATCGCTTTACATCGATATCATCAAGAACGGATTCGCAAAATTTATTTATGAGTTCAATAATTTACGAGCTCAGCACGGATACGCAAAAGGAATACATGATAATAATGAGAATAAGTGATGGCGAAACACAATGCGTAGTAGTTCGAAGTAACAAGACGGAAAAATAATGTTATTGAAAGGTATGATGACGTAATGACGGGTCTTCGTTGGCGTGGCGCATGGAGGCGAACGAGGAGGAAGTTTCGGAGATAATTGGAAGGCGAATTATGGAACATTAAAATGGGCGGAATTTCTAGTCTGACGGGCAGGGACTCGGAAATTAATGCGGGGCCAACAACGAGGGAGAGTCTTCCGAGCCGGAAAGAAGGCCCGATAAGAATCTCGTGTTAACCATACGCCAACGATCCGCAAGGACGGGCAGGTTTAATACGTGTGGGTAATAGGCGTATAATCGTGGGTGGGACTAGGGACTTTGAAGACGTAGGAGACGGATCGCAAAAATTTTCCTGACCGGACACGCTCGATCGTCATCAATTCGAGTGATTCGACGGTAATGCGTGGGTCTCAAATAACAGATCAGTATTCAAGCATGGGTCTGACGACCACTGATTATGAAAGTGTAAGATGATCGAGAAACGAACTATGTGTACATGGTGCAATTGTTATATTATTAGCTATCGTAAAGTACAGTGTTTTTTTTTTCAATAATTTTTAGTATAAAGTTAAAATAAACATGTTTTTTTTAGTTTTGTACTATTTGCGTTTCGATCATGTTTCGTTTTTCAAACAAAACTTTTGAATGGATTTATCGATTCGATCGAGAAAACATAATCCGAAAAAAATAACGGTATATTTTGTAGGTACCGAACAATAAAACAAAAACAAAAATTCTTCAGAGATTAGAACACAATACCGAATATAAATCAAGTGCAATGAATAACTCAGATCAAGTAGAAATAGAAAACGCACGCGACTAGAAATGGTTAAGTTGCGTTTCAGTTGAAACGTTTGGAACGTCAGAATGTCATATATTTGAACAAACAGAGGAAACCGTAAGTTATGAATTGTAATGAATACATTTGCCAGTGTAAACCCCGACGAAAATCTGATACGATTAACATAATATTATAATACATAATTTGCACTGTATTCAATTAAGTTTAAACAATTTAATAGATTACTATCTAGTGTTCAGTCAGTAAATTTCCTCCTCGGAGTATAAACAAGATGAATTTTCCGATATTTACTGACGCTCGTGTAAATAATTCCAGACCAACGAATTCTACGAAAAACGTCGATTACAAACAGAATGTTTAAAATAACGCATCGTTTCACACTCACGTGATGTAAAACCATTCTATTTCAAAATACTGTTGTTCGCCGAGCCGAACTCCTCCAGGAATCGTTTTCTCGGATGTCGCATCATATGACCGATTCTCTTGAGCACTAATCAAAATCAAATTAAATACACTAAACGGTCGTGATCTATCAAAGTGGTCAGAATTCGATTTTCGGAGTACACGGAAAAGTGTATAAACACGTAACATAACAATATTTGCGAAACAGCAAGGTTTAACCTTTGGTGATCCACGCAATCGCACCTTATAGAATTATCGTCCGGAGAGCGGAACGACGGAGAAAATGTTCACTTCTGCGAAATATCCGACTACTGTTATTTTTATTTTTCTTTATATATATATATATATTTTTTTTTTTTTTTTTTAATTAAATACAAATTATGATTTCTATGACTCTTTGGATTTGGTGTGCCAACTCTTGAAGTTCACCTTTGTACATCGACATTAATTACTATCTTCCTACTTTCAATACCAATTTATTATAATTTTCACTCAAATGCAAATATAAAGCGTTAATTACTAACAAATGTTCAAGAAACGTAAACACTCGATAATTTCATTCGATCCGAATGAAATGTATTTTCGAATCTATTGCATAATTAAAAATTCCTGGATTGCGAGTATATGATTCGAAAACAGTGTTTGTAATTAAAAAGAGCTTTAAAAATAACATTCAAAGAGTTCTTGAAATCCGAATGTAAAAGGGTACCTAATGGTTCGTTAGATATCTAGTCTTTTTGAAAGGCGAAGCATTTCAATTACAGCGAAATAGATATCTGTGATGTTTTTGGAATGTTTCCAATATTTTCGCTTGCGTCAATTCTTCGTTTCCGCTAAAGAAAAGACAATAATAATAAACCCTGTGGTTGGCACGGGAATGTACATTATCCCTTTGAAAAAAAAAACAACTACAGATATTCAGGTACAGTGAATCAAACGATCGTCAAAATGAAATATTTATCAAAAATGTAATTCGAATAGTTATTTAAATTACTGTGAAAAACGATAAAATATCTGCCATTCGCGAAGAAATATTACGACTTTTATTATTTCAAACTTGTATTATTATTATTATTATTATTATTATTATTATCATTATTATTATTATTATTATTATTATTATTATTATTATTATTGTACTATTACAATTTGAGGTTTAAGTATCGCTATTTCAAAGTATACCTGTACGGGTTATTAAATTTTATCAAACAATCAAAAATATCGTTCGATTTTGTATTTCAATCGTTTTTACGGTCGTACACTGTTATTTACACTGCAGTAAATTACCTCCAATTACTTTTACTTTATTATTTTTTACTCTGTCACGACACGATGTTTTCCCCAAAAATACACCGAATGAATACCACAACGTTTTACTAACGGTCGTTTTCGAGTTAATGATAGCACACTTGATATAACACGTGAATTCGCGGAGAACAGAAGAAAACGTCGAATCGGTTGCGCACGAACCCGTTAGTATTCATACTCCAGACTCCTAAATTGAAAACGAAAACTTCCAGACGGTGTCGAATAACAGGTCTGTATAATATTATGCTGTAACCGAGATGCCGATGGAAGACTAACGTGTACGGCGCGATGCGACTTCATATTCAAATATTTCGTTTTGACGCCGAACAAACGTATATGAGTAGACGTTGAAAATAAGTTTGCTCAGAACGCTTGTTGGTACATAATTAACGAGATACCGACATACATAGGAACAGATCAAACATGCGTTTTACCTTGTTATCGATACGCGCGTATACGGTCGCCGGGTTCAAGTGAAAAATTATATTTACTGCTTCCCGTTCGGCAGTTCTCGTCCACGGTCTACGGAGAGGTCGAATTGTGTACACGAAAAAGACCTCTGGGCGAATACGCGTGGCACCTTTCCAGATATTTATCCTTTACATACTATGAGAATCTATCGTGCCAAAAGGACCTTTCTTTTACTACTCTCAAATAAATTAAAACACGTATACAGTTCTTTATTGGAGAAAAATGTAGAACCCACGAATCGACAAGTATCTAATTTATCACATCACACGGCGAGTCCGACAAAAATTAAATCAAGCCCTTAGCGTCATACTATGACGATTATACGTATGGTCGTTTTTAGTAATTAAAGTGCAAACATGTCCACAGTTATAATTTATAATTGTAAAAATACGTTACGTTATTATAAATCATATTATTTTGAAAGTCTACAGAAAACCATTATATTATACATATACCTATAATCTAATTCAATTAATTCCATAAACAAAAGACAAGTCTTCGAATAAATAATTAGAAATTCAAACTATATTTAAAGAAAACAACAAAAAAAAAACGATATAAAATACGTTTTTAACAAATATAAATAATAAAATGAATTTAATTACGTATTCAATTTCAATTTTCTTGTTACCTACACAACATGACCTATATCAATTTCATAGTTTTACATGACAAATCACATATTTTTAATTTTACCAATAGTTTATATACCATTATTTTACCAAATTTTAGCCTGTCTATTAAATACTGATAAATAATAATAAATTATCATTTAAAACGCATCGTCCAAAATTATCGTACAATCAAATTTTGATTCAAATATCATTTAATCTATTTGGCATTACGTGTTGTATTGTTCATTTTACGTTCACTAAGAACTTATCAACAATGGTTTGAAATGAAAAAAAAATTGAAATAACTGTCGAATCCCGATAATTGTTTAACTTGCGATAAAATGTACCCAGCACATTCAATTAGAATATTGTGAAACCCAATTCGCAGTACCGTTTAATTGAATTCAATATGCAAGAAGGAGAACTCGGTGAATAAATACGCATTTACGAAAAAAACAGTGTGATCGCCTAAGTAAATGGACAGATAAACACATTTTGATTTCAGGAATTTTTTTATGATAAAATACAATCGAAAAAGATCAGGTTCGTTAATACGATTTAGAAAACAATGAGACGACAATGTGCGATTTACGCCGACTTACAAATATAATTATATACAGTTTGCATATCGCATGGACTAGGTAGGTATTTAATTCGGCCGTAATAGACGGTGTGTGCCAAACGTATAATATCGCAACGATAAACCTCTTGTTGTGTATTATCGAGGTACACGGCGTTTTAAAACGAACACGAAAACTTGAAAAGTTTATATTGGACGGATTATTTGCCCGGAATTTCCGATGTTCCACTGTACCTGTTTACCGTACAAACAAAAAAGACGCCCGGCCCTGTGCATCGTATACGCGAACGTTTTAGGAGTGTAATCATATGTAAATTAAATACGCTTTACACTCACTCGTACGACGATGAATACGCATATAATATAACGATAATAATAATAATAATAATAATAATACATAATATTACATCCTTCGAGACTTTTGACGGCTACCACGCCGTGCACACAATATAATATTCAAATATTGTTGTAACCCTTGCCGTAGAGTGTAATATAATGTACAGATATCGATAACCGATTGGCCTATTGAAATCGTTGACAATGGGGATCGTTATTAGTGTACATGTCACTTGGTCTCGATCTCGTTTGTCACCTAACATCCCGCCGTCGTCGCCGCCGCCGCCGCCGCTGTCGTCGTCGCAACAGCCCCTTGGCGCGATCGCGTCCCTTGTTCATTATTTTTCCCATGACAGTGCATTTAATTGAGTGCTCGCAGTTTGTTCGTCGGATGGACACACAAAGTCCTTTTGCCCGCCTGTCCTACCATCAATTTTTAATTGGACGGTGACTGGATTTGTCCAAAGGACGAAGACTAATGGTTCGGGGCCGGGGCAATTTCGGGACGTTGTCAGCCGGAGAAGAGTTAATCTAAAGGCGGAATCGCAAGTCGTGCGTATACATGTGTGCGCGAGAACGAGAGAGAAAGAGAAAAGAAGAAATGAAAAATAGCTCAGAAAGAAAAATCGCCAAACATTTATTTTTATCCTGCTTTATTATGAATTTGAAGATTTTTATACGATATTATATATACGTGCCACAACAGTGTTGTGACTCGTTCTGGTGTCTAATCGCCCTTCGCGTTTCATTATTTAGCCATTAAGTAAAGGTATGCGTAATAATGTTCCACCGGCCATAATAATAATTACTAATAGATGATTAACAACTATAATAACTGACCATTTATTAATACATCGACGTATTATAATTATAATTTTCTACCTAGATACTATTTCTCATTCGATTTTACGAGACTAATAAATTATTCATCTGGAATTCACGATTTCATAAGTTTATATCGTAACAACACTCATTACAATATACAGTATGTTAAATGTTTTAATGAACAAATAAATTCATAAATTTGAACGTATGTTTTCATAATGGCATTATAAAAGATTTTAATAAATTATAAACATCTTTTGCAAACATTAATGTTGTAAAAGAAAAAACACTGTTAACAAGAATGTTATTAAATTGTTAGTCATAAGATATATGTATATATATATATTTGTGTTTCATACAACTTATAAGTAATTATAAATTCTCTTTTAACTAATCTTAAATAATAAATAATATTTAAAACAAATTTAAAATTACAAACCAAGTTTTAAATTTGAATAAATATTTATTTTTTTTTTAATTTCAACTTTTAACTCGCAATAAACACATTTCATAAAGAACCCCTTATTGACATTCTGTCTTGATTTTCCAGATCACCCGGTGCATAAAAAGTAAAATAAATACAAAACAGTTGGCTTATTATTTGAATTGTTTGCTTTTTCATAAATTGTAGGTATACAAAAAAAAATAAAACAGTTTTTGTAATTGCCACACAAATTATTTTTATTTTTGAAAATTGAAGATTTAGGCTATATATAATCCAATTGGACGCAATTTCTTAATAGTTATAGACATACCAATTCTTTTTTAGTAACTATAGTAGCATCATTACATTAGAAATAATTATTTGTATAATTTAATAATTTCCCTCCTAAAAAAAATTTGATACTTATTTACCAAAAAATCAAAGGCGATTAAAAATAAAAGTTTAAAGTTATTTTATCAAGAGCTCCGTCTTACAAGTGCGTACATCGAAAAATGTACGCTCGGCCGATCACGTTCATCACCATTAGTTGAAAAATTTGAGTAAATTTACCTCTTGTACAATTTAAAGCTAAGATTATTATCAAGGGTATGTCATAGGCTATTTTATTATATTTTAATTTTAAAGCGAGTTATAAGTTTTTAAGATGTACAAGTAATTTACAATTACTACTCGTGTGTTAAGTATTTCCAAAACATGGTTTGACAAATGACAATAACCTCCTGGAACTTAATTAAACAAAAACTTGCTTTATAAACTTTAGTATAAATAAATCGTCACCCATTGGTAATAATTATCTTAAGCCTCATCAAAAAAAACTGTAATGAATTTAGTATAAATACAGTGATTGCTATTAATAATGACAGTAGATGTAATTGCACTACTATATTTTATCCAGTTCAAAAAGTAAAATATCTAGGTGATAGATGCTAATCTAAAATGGCAAAATCATATTATTAATACAACTAGAAAGATCAGATTATACTATAAATTTAAAACTCTTAGCAACATACTTCCATCCACCACAATGAGACCTACCTACTTATATTTCATATAATTATAAATATTATAATATTATAAAGCATAGGTATATTACTAATCAACACAACAATTGTTAACAATGAGTATTTATTTCTTCATTACACTTGTATGAATACAATATCAGGAATCATAGGGAATCATAGATGGAATAGCCGTCTCCTTCAAGTATAGTTTATAACTAACCTCCTGGTTTTAAGTCATAGCCAGACTGTACAAAGTGTTCACTACAAATACAACTATTTTTGGTAGGAACAAACCCTTTCCGACGTATAGCAGTAATCCACAGTTGATTTCTTTCTGGGTTTTTTAATGGAAATCTAATGGGAACAATCTTATTATAGTTTTTACATCCCTAACTAATAATAAGTTTACATAAGATATAACAATGTATAACTTACGAAAAAAAATGAGCTTTACTTCCTTTATTCTCCTATTGACACAACCAGACACAGAACAAGAAACCACCATGATGTTGAATTACTTGAATTGCACTTTATAGTTATAAATTATAATCGAAAAATTGTGTTTCAATCCGAATCCATATAAAAAGATAACTGATATATAAAACAACATTTTTATATTATATCTTTGGTTTCAATCACAGAAAAATTATATTTCATGGAATAATATAAAATGTCATGGATTAATCAATCATATTTTGCGCTGTTCGCATATGGATTCTAGACTTCAATTTTATTCGTTGAGTCGGCTATCTAGTTGTTTTATTTATCTGTGGTTGCTCTATAGTTTACAGTATTTTTTTTCAATCTAATAAAAATGAACGTTATGAAAAGTGAAAGGAATAAAACGTTGAAAATAGTTGATGTTTTCAAATTTCGTTTTCATGCATTTCTAAACAATGATATTCAACGTCGGTGTTGCACAGTTAAAACGTGTACCTAAGTATTTTTTGAAATTTGATGATAATAATATTTGTATAGATAGTTTTAAGTCTGTTATAGTTATAGTCCTAAGTCTGAATAATGGGAAGGAAAATATTGGTTTTGTGGAAAAAAGGCTTAGACGTAATTTACATATTAATAAGAAATAGTTAGATAGGCATATGTACAAAAATATACCCGGGCCGCAATTTACGTATATACAAAATATACCCGGGTCGTAATTTACGTATGTATAAAATATACCTGGGCCGCAATTTACGTATGTATAAAATATACCCGGGCCGCAATTTACATAAAAAATTTGAAATGGGACGCAATTTACAGAGACCCCAATATTTCATGCGTAATAATTACATAAAAATAAACGATTAACCATGATATTATATAATATTTAATTAAATTTTAAAACTGATTAATGTGAATAAGTATATTATTGTTTTTAAATTATTTAACTTTTTCAAATGTATCAACTCATATTAAAGGACAAAGACCAACAAATTATGAATTAATTTTTAACAACCTTCTTAACGTCATAATTCAACATGAAGTGACATAAATTCAGTTAGCAAAATGTACGAAATTCATCCCATGTTTACAAGTATTTATTTTATCCGAAGAAAACGAAAACGTACCGGTGTGGCCGGGATTATTTACCGCGTGAAATTTTACCCCCCCGGTAAATTTTCACTAGTGAAATTTTACCTCCCGGTAAATATTCGCTAGTGAAATTATACCTCCCGGTAAGTATTCGCTAGTGAAATTTTACCGGGGTTTATAAATACACTTGGGTAAAATTCCACTAGAGAATTTTTACCCCCGGTAAAAAATCACTAGTGGATATTTACCGGGGGTAAAAAATCACTAGCGGATATTTACCGGGGGTAAAATTTCACTAGTGAAAATTTACCGGGGGATATAATTTTACTAGATTAAATTAAGTTTTTCATCATTGTCCTCGAGGAAGCCCAGGTCCCGGAGAAAATACGCAAGTACCCCCCCTCTAGTTGGGCCTGTTAATATACTTGAAACTTGATGAGTTATCAACGAACTAGTTGTGTATTTTCAATATATATATATATATATATCTTATACCATGAAATAAATAAATAATTAACCATAGTGAATATTTAACCCCGATAAAATATATCTAGGGAAATTATACCCCCCCCCCAATAAATTGTCGCTAGTGCAATTTTACCTCCCGGTAAATATTCGCTAGTGAAATTTTACCTCCCGGTAAATATTTACTAGTGAAATTTTACCTCCCGGTAAATAATCACTAGTGAAATTTTACCTGGGTTTATAAATACATTGGGGTAAAATTCCACTAGTGAATTTTTACCCCCGGTAAAAAATCACTAGTGGATATTTACCGGGGGTAAAATTTCACTAGCGAATATTTACTGGGAGGTAAAATTTCACTAGTGAAAATTTACCGGGGGAGGTAAAATTTCACGGGGGTAAATAATCCCGGTTACACCGGTATACGTTATTAATTAATGTTTATGAATATGTTTTGTTTTATAAGTAACATGTAATTTTTACATCTTTAACACAGTTTAAACATTAATAACCAAAAATATTGAATAACAACATAAAATTAATGTTATAACTTTCCAAATTATAAATAAAACATATAGGTACCTAATCCGCATTTGTACGCTAAATGAATTAAACTGTTGAAGGTAGTTTTTGTTTTTATGTATTTGACGTTAAAATAACGGATAGAATAGATTAATTATTTTATAACGTCAGTTAAAAAAATAATAATAATAGTAATAATCTAGTTAAACTACAAGAGTGCCTTTACTCTAGACACTTATTATTACCCAACTCACGTATTTAAAAAATACTTTTGCAATCAAAATTATATAACTGTTTTAATCATAGGTATAAAATAACCAGACTTAATATCAAAGAATAACAGTTACAACGTTACGTATAAATTAATATAATTGTACGTATAAATCGTTGACTTGGATCCAGTACACATCATATACGTATTGATTATAATTTTTTATATGTAATAAAAGTAGTAATGTAGGTATCTAAATACCATAATCATAATATTTATATAATTTTTAAACAATTATTCCAGCAAACAATGTACTTATTTGCAATTTCGATACGGATACGAGACAAGTGTGTCAAGTATACCGTCAATATTTACAAAAAAAAAAAAAAAGTGTACTATCATTTTAAAACTGTGTCACTAAAATATAACATAGTGTTGAGTATTTTAAAATAAATACAATATGTTTCTATAGAATGCAACCCGAAGCCAATGTCAAATGGTTTTTTCATTAATTTTTTTTTTTTTATTAAAATGTCAAATAGTATTATAATACAAAATGTATAGTTCTATTAGGTATAGATAACGTAGAATATTTCATTTGGAAACATACGGAACGCACAAAATGCAATAATTTTATCTAAAAGTTGTTATATAATTTAACACTTGGGTCAAATTTGTGCGTAAAACAGTTTTGAGATAATTTATCGAATTCATTTAAATCGTTTAATTATGTATACATTTTACGAAATATTTTTGTTCTTTTGAATTTTTGACGGGAACACTGTCACGGATTGTAGTTTTTAGTAACTTGTCGAAAACATAAAACAAAACAACAAACTTTGGATGATGATAAACTGCAGTGTAAAGTTAACGGTTTATTTTCGTTGAAAATCAACGGGGTTTATTTATTTTTATTATTATTTATTAGTAACAATTATTCAAAAAAATACATTCATATATAACATTTTTTCTCTGTTAAAAAGTACTGATTAGTGCAATAAAATATATATATTTTTTTTTTTTTTGTATCTTTTTTAAACGTTTAATATTAATTAGGTCGAAAAGGATGATACTTGTCGAAAAAACTGAGTAATTGAACTATTAAACAAAAGGACGCAGTCTCGGCAATTTTTCTCAATTTCCTGAAAAACTTTGAAATTACTTAAGAAATAAGTATCATTCATCACATTTAAGTCAAATTCTTAATCTATAAATACGGATGCATTGGCAGGTCGCGAAATTTGGCACGTCGGTGTAGAAGTTATTATAGCACTATTTCCGGGCTAGGATAATTTAATTTCTTTCCTCATCTCAAAGTTACTATTATATTATTTAATAGTTACTCTAAATTAAATAAACTTTATTTATTTAATTTTAATTTTTTTTTTTTTTTTTATTAATATCCAAATAATTAATGTAAAATATCAATATAAATATTATATTACAGATTATAACATGCGAGTTTTTACAAACGAAGAACTAAAATTTATTTCAACCTAAAGTAGTTGTTTAACTTTGATCATAACTACAGACAAAAAAATAAAATAATAATCCCTAAAAAACGTAATATACGTATATTCAGTTGAATTTGTTTCAATTTATCCAATTTATAAATCTAGGTTCGAAAATAATCAGTAAACTATATGGAATCCAATTTCAGTTGAGGCTTTAGAATCAGAATATATTTAATTCAGCTTTATTTTAATTTCAAAATATTGTATTTCATAATCAGATATAAATTTTGGGAGATGGATTAGCCCCCGACCTCAATACGCCACTGAGGATAATAAATTACAATATATAGACATAAAATATTTAAATGAAACTCGAAGAGTTAAATTTCAACTTTGATTTAATGATAAAATTACTTTACAAATTCACATTCAAATTATACATGAATAATTGCTTATAATTTACCATTTTACTTTATTGTTATTAATTTATTTATAACACCTTAGCCAATTTTTACTGGACGTTTTGAAAATAGCTCAAATATTTCAAAATATGAAGTAAATTAACTTAATATAAATGTAATTTCAGCATAGCATGTACCCTTTCTTAAAACCTAGAACGTACTTTAAATGTAAATTAATAAATCTTCAAATTATAATTTATCACAGGGTGATAAAATTGTAACTACTTATATTCACTACCAATTACCAAATATAATAATTTTCTAATAGATAGCATACTTAAACATACGTAACAATACTATGTGAATTTAATTTTAAATTGATTATTCAACGAGTTTTTTTTTAAGTTGATACCTCGTATTATACACCTCAGTAAATGTATAATATTAAAGTGCATAAACTTAGTAATTAAACATTTTTGACACTAAAACCATTTTAATGTATTACCAAGCTGACGGGTGTGAACAAAAAACTTACCAAACGCATTTATAGTATGTTATAGTTTTGGATGTACTTACAATTTGTATACGCGTATTCGAACTATAACAGAATATAATTTTAGTTGAAAAGGTTAATGGCGCGTTAACCATTTGACATAAAAATGAAATCACGCAACAAAAGTTGATCAAATATCAATTACAATGGTTTTATAGGAAAATGCTAAGTGAATTTATAACCGCAATGTAAAACTTATTTTATCACCTACGTATACATGATTGTATAAACCGCCAGTACTAAAAGACAGCATTATAATATATTTTATAGTAATTGCATTGGGGACGCGATGAAAACGAAAGCTTTAATAGCGTAACTATATACCAGAGGTAGCTGCAGTGCCATGGTCTGCAGTGTATATAAGCACGCTACAATTATTCAGCCACTTTTACCACTACGGTATTTCGTTATTCATAGGAATGTATCGCAAAGTCTACATAAAGGCGATAAACTACTGCTGTACCCTAACTACCCTTAACTACCATAATACCGGGATTTTTTTTTCTTATCAAATGCGCATTCTATTCGCAGAGTGAAATACTATATTATAAACGTACAAAACGAATGAATTATCTTTTATTTAGTTCCGTGCGCAAATTCTATAGGAACGAGCGTAATTTTCCGTTTTCCCGGGTAAATTGCGAACGCGGACGGACCACACCGACGGCGGCGGTTGAACATCGGATGAAACAATAACGACGTCGCGCATAATTGCAGTAACGGGGGATTTTCCGCGTGGAAAAAAAGTTTGGCGACAAGAAAAAAAATAAATAAATATAAAAAATGAATATAAAAAGAAAAAAAAAAAAAAAAACAACGAAATCTATATTATATTAAATTCTGGGATATAATAATTTTACCGCCGCCGCAGACCCGGTCGCGACGAGACGTCTTTTCGGAGGTCGCAATTTTTCACCCGAAGGCCCGACCCGGCCCGTTACGGGGTCACGGGCGGGGGCCGAAGACGAGTGGTGAGGGGCAGGGTGCGATGTTGCGCGCTCGGGAAGTGGGACGACGACGACGACGACGACGACGTGCGTGTGTGTACGACTGCGAACGCCACTACGGTCCGTGCGGTGACGACGACGGGAGGGGTGGCGTGGAACGGGCGCGCCGGAGAGAGCCGCCTGGACGTGAATAAAAACCGTGAGCGGGTAGTCGTCGGCGGGGGGCGGTGGCGCGGAGGTTCGGTCGCCGTCGGCCGCGGTCGTGCGGCGGCGGCGCGGTCGATGGGTCTTTGGGGCGAGAAAGAGGAGGACAGAGTGAGAGTGAGAGAGAGAGAGAGAGAGAGCGAGCGAAGAAAAAACAAACGAGTACGTTCGCATACACTACGTACACACGGCTCCACCGCGGTCGCCACGGCCGCCGCCTCGAGCGCTCCACGACGACGGCCGGCAGAGCGAGCGGCGACGGCGACGACTACGCTGCGGTGCCGGGCGGTGGCGGTAGTAGTGCTCGCACGAACCCCACCACACTCGGGTCGGCGGCAGCAACAATGCGCGCGCGGCACCAGCGTCGGCCGGAGCAACGTCGTCACCGCCGCCACCGCCAGCAGTCTCGCGCCCGCGTCCACACGATCGAGACGTGTCCGTAAGTGCCCCACCGCCCGCGTTATCATGACGGCCGCGGCCGTCTCTGTCGTTGTTGTTGTCGTCACGACGGCGGACGGGTCGCCGACGCGTTTGTCCGCTGAACGCCGTCGCCGTTCGCGTCCGGTGTAGACGATAAAATTATTTTTATTTTCGTTGCTTTTAAACTGTGTTCCGCGGCGTCACACGTTCGGTACGTGTCATGTGAACCCGCGCCGGTGCGTCCGATGTGATTATTAGACAGACGGGATAACAATCGTCGCGATCTTCTTTTCTGGTGCGTGCGCGTCCGTGACTCGTCGCGTAGTGTTTTTTTTTTTCCCCCGCCCGTCGGCCGTGACGCAGCGAACTCTCCGCAGCGGCCGCCGCCGGCCGTGGAAGACATGGTCACGAGGAACGCGTGAAATCCGCGAAAAACGTGAGTACCTACCGCCGCGATATCTGCAAAATCCGTCGTGGTGGTGCCGGCGGCGGGCGCGACGCACGAGGTGTGTTTTCGCGCCGCTCCTCCTCCGCGACCTTTTCTTTGGTCGTGACGTTATAAATATGATTTGTCAAAACGTATAGAATTCGATTGTTGTACCACTGTGTATTATTTAGATACCGACTGTGACCGGAATCGTGTCAAAGACCGTGGTGTGATCTCGCGATATACCGCTGTTTTGTTAAGGTTCACGACTCGCACACTGATCGAGTTGAAAAAACAACTTTGATTCGTCTAACGTTACGAAAATGATCGAGTGTTATTTGAAACGATACTTAATTTTATTCGGCTAAACGCGAGTGATTTTAGATTCTGAGTGAAGCGGGAGACTTAATGGTTTTACCGCCTACGATGTTTACTTTTATTTGTTTTTTTTTCATCGTAAACACTTTTTCGGGGAGTAATAATGCGTCTAAAGTTTCATCCAGCAACTCTTTAAATAGGCAATGGATTGTGTATTGTACTTTAGTGAGGTCATTTTTTTCTATTCTCGATAGTTTTTCCAAACGTGGGGAAAAACAGCCGAAAACCCGAGTGAAAACAGTAAAATTTACCGTAAACGACACTCACTAAATCGATTTAGTTATTTAGTCACAACTCGGAAAGTAATTACGCTAAAAACTTGAAATTTACACCATTTATTAATGGCATGTTTTTACAACAGTTTAAAAAAAAATTGACTACTTTTGGACCATAAATACAACTTTTTAAATCCCTTGTTTTTTTAAAGTTTATCTCTAATAAAGTTTTCAATACTTGATGAAAAGTTCTGAAAATTTAATATAATCACACTTGTTCACTTAAATAACAATACTTCAAAAATCGAGAATCAGGATTTTTTTGGTAAAAACGTGTAAGCTAATTATTATACGATTTTTACGGAATACACTGATTTTTTATATCAATTTTAAACTTCAAAACGTGTATAAAAAATTAATGAACTATCCAATCATTACAAAACTTTGGATACGAATAGAAAAACGTGTTTTAAATCTTTTGGTAAAAAAGAATTTCTCATTTGTCGAACAAAAAAACTTAAAACAGGCTTGATAAAAAAAAAAAATACATACCGACGTTAAACTAAAAACGATTCAATTTATAAACGATATATATATTTTTCATACTGAATCTTTGTTCAAAATCATTTATGTAAACAATACAAAACTATCATTTCTTTAAAATTCAATACACCCATCCACATTATCTTGTCTGGGGAGCGAAGAATACTCCATGGTGCGATGAGCGTACTTTTTTTGATAATAGGTACTGTGTGCTACAAAATTCTAATGAAATTCGAGGGAAAAAAACACCTTATAGTCACTTTTCAAATCTGCCGTTCAGGCCTATAGTTCTGTTTAGTACTAGGGTAAAAACATTTATGTATATAACACGAAACTGACAGTGGATTCTGCCGTGAAATCCGAGTAAGTCAATACACCCGTGTTGGTAATTTTTTTCCGTAGATATGATTTTCCCAACGCGAGGTATCACGTCTTTGTCGGTACGATAACCGTGACAGAATGTTTTTTTTTCACTCGTCACTCGTCAGTGGTCGGAGTGTAAATATCGACCTTCACGGATACCCGAAAATCAAGTTCAGTTTGATAGTACCAGCTGATCTTTTTGAGTTACTAACAATATCTGAAATACTCCGCGGTGCATTTTCGACGTAAAATTCTATAATAATAATAATAATAATAATATCAATCTACGATTGCCTTAATTAGACCGACGTTTTTGAAATATCCAATAAAATGGCGAGTGCTCAGAAATATCGGACTATCATATTATCTATAATAATTTTGATAAACTCAATTATTTTCAATTGTATTATACGTTTCCAACATTAAAATCACTCAGCGTCTATACTCTATATCGCATCTCTAATACATAATTTACAAAATATTACATTTTTAGTCGTTCAAAAAATACACATGTAGCTAGGTTTGCTTCGTTTCATTATTTTGAATCTATTTCAATTATTTTAAAAACCAAAACTAGGGAATTATATTTGATCATATTAACAGCGTAAGTGCAATCTATATAAACCTAATATTAGTAGGCATGTACTTAGTGCTCTGCCCCCATTCCTATTAAACTATATCTTATTGAAATTGTTCTATTTTACATTTTCTGACTATCAGTCATTTTATGTAGGTTTTTTGTCAGAATGTCTTTTCTCCCTTATTTCAAAAACTGTTTGTTATGGTTATTTATTTATTTTTTTTACTCTTGACCTATTTATTTGAAACTTAAATGACGAGAAGTAATTTTGTCATAAATGTACTGAAAACTAAAAAGGCATTTTGTCTTATATTGATTAGTTTAAACCGTTTAAAGTACCTTAAACAAATTACAGTGTTATATTTTTCAAAGGTAACTTATAAAAAATGTTCTAACTTGTAATACCTATTTTTTAGATTTTTATTACATTACTTTTCCAGATAGTTTTACATCTTATTACTTGATAAAAAAGAAAATCAACTTTTTTGACGTAATAAATTCATAGAGTGATACATACAGAGATTTATTTTGAAATCAATGATGTAAATTAATACGTAGTTAAATATAATTTATTAAGTTTTAAAAAGTTAATTTGAAAAATTTATCATTATTATCCCCACTATTTTGTTCTAAAAGCAAACGAATAATAATATATTTATGGGTCTTACCAATATATTATATTTATATATATTATTATGTAAATTATCTAGTTTTTGTGTTGAAATGGTTCAAATATTATGTTCCGTGACTGTACAGATAAGAAATACCATCTATTTAGCGTTTTAAAGAAGACATTTTTCTCTATTCACTATAGTTTTTCCAAGCGTGAGAAAAAACTATCTAAAAATGAAGTGAAAACGGTAAAACTTGACTGCAGACGAAATTTCGTAAATTCTGTTTTTGATATTTAGCAATAAATCCATAAAAAAATGATAACAGACGTTCGAAATTTCACCAAATAATTTCAATAATATTCTAATGTAAACTCGATAAAAAATTCAAAAACATTCAGTCATTTTCAGTCCATAATTTCAAATTATTTCGTGCTTACTTTTTTGTTATTTTAAATTTATTATTTTTCGTAAGTTTTCATCTAATACAATTTTAAATATTTGATATAAAAATCTGAAAATTTAGTATCATCTTACTTATATGCTTAACTAACAGCACTGAAAAAATTTCAATAATTGTAAGTCAAGTCGAAAAATCGTTAGTCAATCGTTAGTCTCAAGATTGTTTTTATACGCGTTTAAAGTTAGAATTTGGACGAAAATCGTTAATTACACGTAAATTTGCAATCTTTTAAAAAAAAAACGTATACGTCAAATGTTTAATTATTAATTCAGTAAAAATGTCTATACTATTATACTTATCACACATTTTTCTATCTATGGTTCAAATTTGATAAAAATTAACTCAATAAATTACTATTTACACGTATTTTAATTTGGAATTACAGTTCTAATGACTTTATTTCCGTAAAATGTCATATTTATTTTTATTTTACTCCATAAAGTTTGCATTTTTTTGATATAAGATCTGATATAGGTATACACGCTTATTTATAGGTATGTAGCCATTTAAACTTGCATTTTCATTATAATCAGTTGCATTATGTATGTATATATATATATATATATAAATTATACTTCGGAATGTTAAAATATGGTGAAATGATGCATTTTTACAAATATTCAATTAACACTGATTTTTCTTGTTATTATTGCTGACTTTTTTTTACTTAAACTTTGAAAATTGCATCGACTTGAGGTTTTTATTTTGAGTTTTGCACAAAATTGTTTTCCGGAAACAATGATTTATTATTGGTTTCAAGTTTAAAATAAAATCTTATCATATCGTTGCCCAATTTTAAACATGATTCGGAGATCCTCCACTTCCTATATTAAATATTGGATAGAATATAGTAATAATCTTGTCCGAAAACCGAAGGGACGAAAGAAGAACTCCTGGATGATCTTACAACACTATTATCTCTCCAGCTTTTTTATATTACCTTTAGTTAAGTGTTATTAAATTAGTAGGTACCAAGGTATAGAGGCATTGTTTTAGACATTTTTATTTACGTTGTGATACTTAATGTTTTTCTCGATTTTTTTTAATTTTTTAAATTCGACTTATTGTTATAAACAATTATTTATGGTTAAAATCTCGTTTTATTTTGAGTATCATTTTATTGGAAATTTACCGTGAATAACATTATGAAAACACGTTTTCAGGGGTATCTTGATTAACTTATTTATTACAAACATTTCAAACTTCAAATTGTATACGAATTTTAATAATACATCGTTTCTCATTATATTTAAGATTTTTACGAGGATTTTTATTGTTAAGGAGTAGGTACTTAGTGTTAGTGTATACTTGAATTTTCACGGTAAAGGTTGGTAATTTACAAATAAAAATATTAAACGATTTAATGTCTCGTGCAAAATACACATAAAGAATGATTTTAATGTAGTAATCAGTCAAGTAAATACGTTGATAATTTGACGTAAAAAAAAGTTTCCTTCCAATTTACACGAAAATGTTTTTATCTAAATTTTCTGCTTGGCATTTTAAGCGAGGGGTTGTACATTTAGTTCGATATTTTATTAATGATAATGGTCTGAGGAGATAAAGAATAATATAATGATGTTAAATATTTTTTTTTTCGAAATAAAATCCTGTTTAACTTATTTGAAAATAAAAGAACAGTTTTACTCGACATCTTAATATAGTTCAAACAGCATAGTCTAACAAAGCAATGAATAGTCAATTTATATTTATGGATGCTGAATGATAAAATAGGTGTAGTGCAGTAATTAACATTCGTAACATGTCGTAGTTTACCCCGTATTTTACAAACTGAATTTTAATTATTTATATTTGTCCTCTGAAATGTATATTTGATTTCGTTTTAACTTAGCTAATTTAATTTTGATTGTAATATTTTATTGTCACCCTTAGATTTTACTTCACTGCTTTTTTCACGATAACTGATCTATATATATAATTACTGGTAACTACTTATACGTATCGACCTATAAAGATTGTACTTATATTATTGTGCATTGACTATTAATATCCAATTATTAAATCATACGTGAGTAATAGACTCAAATACTTACTGGCCTATCAAAAAAATATTCTTCGCGAAACCCAATTTTTCAGACACACTTTGGTGTAATTTAAAATAAATGAATCGAATTGAAATTTTAATAAATGTTTTTTAACTCTGAGTAAAGCGGAGAATCTATTGATTTTACAAAAATATGTATTTATCATTTATTTGTTTATTCATTTGATCCAAAATGTATGTTCACTTCCTCTCTGGATCATCAATGCTTTCACTATGTATCTAAAATGACCATTATTCTTTTTTCTCAAATGTGTTTCCAATATCAGGAAAAATGTATCATATAAACCGTGAAATTTACAATAAATTAAATTTATATCAAATGAACTGAAGTTATTTCAAAAAACTTGACTATTAAAGTAATGGAACTAGGAACGTGACATTTTGACCTCACATCAACAAAACTCTAATCCAGACTTAACAATACATAGTTAAAAAATCAACCACATTTTCGGTTATATAGGTATAGAATTTGAAATATCTTATTTCTTGAACGTGTCTGTTTAAACTTTTATTTTTTGATATTAAAACTTGTAATTTTAAAAAACCTTATTTAAACAACGATACAAAAAAAAATCTCAAAAATCGTAAGTAAAGGTTTTTTACAAACATTTCTTTAAAATTCAGTGTACATACACACATCACCAATATTTCATCTGAGAAATGAAATATTCAAGAATAATCCATGGTACGAAATATGTATGACTTTTTTCTTGTGTGTAAAAATCAGGGTATTTGTTTTTAACCAATAGTATTCGATATTTTTTGACGCCTGTGTTTTTGTCCTGGTTTTCCCGAGTTTATAGATGATTATTATCCACCAAAAAGCATATAATTTTTGTCTTGAATATATAGAACTTTGAAATTGTTTTTCTTTTTATCCGATTTTATTTTAAAATAAGTGCTTCGTATTATACTTGAAAATATATTATTACTTAAACTTATTGGTATAATAAGGGGTGTATAATACTTACAATAGGCACTGATCAAATCTCAAAAACGGTTAGAATCATTTTTTTTATTCTCATTTAAAATAAACATTATAATTCCTAATTATTACATTAAAGCTTTTCTAGTTGTTCTAAAAAATAATAGTTAGGTACTATAAAATGTTATACACCCAACACCGTTATTTTGTCTGAGCAGCAAAGAATATTTGTGAGGTAGAATATATCAGGTTTTTTTATTTTTTCAACTGTCGTACGAAACCGGAGAACGACATTGTGCTGTTCATATATTTTACTTATAATAATATATCATTTATTATTGTCTATGTATTCATATACCTATTATGAATAATCCAGTAATGATATAAAGTAACCTAACTTCTTCTGAAAATAATCAAATACTAAAAGTTGCAAATATACAGACATTTAAAAAACTTTTCTTTTGTTACTTGTGTTAACTATTTCTTTAGAAATAATCTCTAACTTCAACGAGGTCATATCCACAGCTTAACATATTAAAAAAAAAAAATTTGATTGGTGTTGTTATTTAATTTCAATAATTAGTAAAAAAAACTTTGAAAATAAGAAACTATCTATCGGGCTATCTATTAATAATTTATTTCTGTCAATTATTTGAGTTATTTTAGGGGTTATTTTTACCTTACACCATTTAATTTTCAGAGGAAACTACGATTAACAATAAAAATTCATAATCGATTGACTACTAGGAAATACCTACATATTTTTTTTTATAAAATTTAAATTCCAATTCCAAAAATATGTAAATACGGGTTCAAATATTTACACATTTTAATTTGATTATTAAACCTTTTTATACCCTATAATCTATTAATTTAAATAGTTGATTTTTCTAATAGTAAAACAAAATTAAGTTTTTCAAATAAAGAAAAAATTCGTATCTATAAAGATATTTGTTTTATCATGAATACATTTATCGATGTATATGCGTGTTATGCTAGACTGTAGTAAAGACAGTATCTTACATGTATTGTGTAAATAAAGCATTTAATAAAAACTTTATCTTAACAGTTGGATATTATGAATTTCAGATTACTAAGAGAACCGCAATGGCCTCATCAGTAGCTGTATCATCGGTGATTTTTGTAACATGCTTAGCATGCTACTACAACAGTCTCTATTGTGACTTTGTTTTTGACGATATCAGTGCTATTAAAGATAATCGAGATTTAAAACCTCAAACTCCAGTATGGAACATATTTTACAACGATTTTTGGGGTACACCGATGCATAAGGTAATGCAGTATATTATTTATTATATATAAGTAGCACTTACTCACTTGTTTAATATATGTATTTTACTATTTATTGTTGATATTTACGTGTATGTATGTATTCGTATTTCAATATTTCCTTACCAACAAATTAAATCAATTTATTAAAAATCATAATGGTCATTTAGAATGGAATATCGAATTAACAATTGATGGTAATAATAGAATAAGAATTGACTTTTTATATATATATACATGTATTACTAAAAATTATTTTATTTTATTATTTTAGGAACAAAGTCATAAGTCATATCGGCCTCTAACAGTTTTAACATTCAGATGGAATTACATGATCCATCAGTTGGACCCCATGGGTTATCATCTAGTGAACATATTGCTTCATGCCATAACAAGCGTTCTCTATTACAGGTAAGATTATAATGTATTATGTATTATTGTGTATTTCAATAACATAATAGTAAATTAAAACTGAGATACAATTAGATTAAGGAAAAACATTTCCTTTAATAGATATCACAGAAGAGGATTGTAATTCATCAACTTTCCTTGGTACAAATCTCGTTAACTGTTACAACTTTGTATTTATTCACACGCATGAAACGGAGAGGTCTAACTGTGTAGATTACAAAATGTGTAGAATTTGACCCCGTACAGAACCCTCCTCCCATGATAAAATTATTAATCCCAGCAACAGTATCCGAAAAGCAAAACTTTACGAAAACTTTGCACCTCCGAAAACCACTATTGGTCCTAGAACTTTGAACGACTCTATACCTTAGAATTCCTTGTAATTTACGTTTAGTCCTTTCTGTATTATTAATTTCACTCAAATAAGTATCATCATACAAATGTGAATAATAGAATAATAATATGATTTTAATTTTATATAGTAACCCATATTATGTTTCATTATTTTCAAAATATTTTGACCAAAAGAATCGAATATTATAAATTAAATTAAATTATGCAATGTAAGTAACCCGAAGATAACTGACATAATACTACAGTTATGTCATAATTAAATTTACGAAACTTTTTAGTATTAAAAATAATTTAAGAATGGTTCTATTAATTTTTATGGTATACATATATATATTATATATATTTATATTCATATTTAAAATGCTCGTTTTTATTTATAGGTAGGTCTTTAGGTATCTCACGATTTAGTTTTGAAAAATATTTTTATAAACCGTAAAAAATTCAAACATGTCATCTTGCAGTTTCATATACTTATAAAAATGTTAATTTAAAAAATAATAGAAATAATATTAAACTGTTAATGAGAATCTGAGAATTTTATCTGTGATCTTATAATTTTAGAATTTGTATAGTCTAATAGTAATTATTGTCAATAATGTGTTTCATAGTTATTTATTACTAATTTTTTGGGATTAAAATGTAAAATAAATCCAATTTCAATTTATACTTTTGAAAATCAGAAATATAATAATATTTATAATAATGATTCACTAATACTAATTAGTGAATAATTATGTATGTTTTCAAAATTTTGAAAAATGATTGCTCGATTTTCTTTTTTTTAGTTGTGTGTTTGTTTGGAAAAAATTTAAGTATTATTTATAGGGGTTGTAAATTTATATTTAAACATTTTAAATGTTGTAAATTTTATATTAGCCTCTCAGAACTGTCGTTAAACACTCGAGATTCACATTTTACACATTCGTGTAGGTGTTACTTATTCAGTGTAAATTCATAAAATGCTTAATCAATACTCTCCTCCTTTAATATACTCCCAAATTAACTATTTTGAATTCTTCATACATAATATATCTCAACGTATGGTAGTTCGTATTCCTTTGCATAAACTATACTTATAAACTTAGTATATAATTTACATGCTTAGTGCTTCGATGTATGGTAAAAGTTTCCTAAAAGACCTAAAACCTTCATCAGATAACACACATGAATACAGGATCACCAGCGTTATATTGCATAATACAGTCTTAGTCTTTAGGTACTCTCAATATGTAGTTTTATTTTAAATATGTTAACCGACAGTCACTATTTAGTTGTATTATGTGCGTACTTTTACATTTTTTTTTTCTTCTTTAATTTTTTTAATCCAACTATTCAAATTCCATCAAACTCGTTCTGTTAGCTCCAAATCCCATTGAAGTTTTTATGAAATAATTAACTATTATTTTCATACTTCTATCACTTCTATCCCTTCAGGCTTTATCAAGGTTAATAAAATGGGACCAACGTTTTTCACTTGGTTCCTATTTCTTTTCTATGTTTTCGTGAGTTATTTATTAACATTTTGATGATAATACCAATAATATGTATCTCGTATGATCACAGGCTAAGTTTATTCCCGTCATCTTATACTATAAAACAAGCAAGGAATTGTATGTACCTATTTCCAGTCATGCCATCTCGAAAACGTCTCTAACGATTTTTCTTATATTTCATATGTAAAGTTTTCGACCTCAGGAATCCAATGGACTTAGTCAAAATTTCAAGAAAATTTCATTTCTATGAGTTATCATAAAAAATCTTTATACAGTTAAAGTATCTGTGGGTGAGGTTCGCGGTACGGCAACGGACGGCGGCTAGACGTGGCCGCTCAAACTTCCCCTTCCATATCACCGTCGCGCGACGTGATAGTTCATATCTTTATACGTTGCTAATGGAAAACCTTTCTTGGGACCGCGGTGATGACAACGCAACGTTCTGGGTTCTGGTAACCTACAATTCGATTCTCCCTGCATGTAGCGTTCTCCCTGCATCGGACCCCCAGATTCACCCTGCGTCGAACCCGCAGCGTGTCCGACGGCCAGTCGTTTAGTGATAAAAAAAAATAATGCACATTTAACTATTTAAATGATACAAATAAAAATAATACTTTTAAAAATTCAAAAAATTAATTTTTTAAATAATATTCACAAATTCAATGGTAAATATCTTTTAATTTTACATTTTATGAAACATTTTATTAAACAGTACTTCTGCAAAAAGAACAAATTCAAAACTCAAATTCAAACTTCCGTGTATATACTTATCAAGTAAATATTAATATTTTTTATTAAATGCAGTTTACAAATTATTTTATGGAAAAAAATTTATTTTAAAATCATAAATTATAAAATTTTCTTCGTTCCCACGTATACCTCATATTCGGAAAGTATCAATAAATTCTTTAAGCTTTGAACTTTCAGTTTATCACTATCTGCATTGGAGAATTCGCGATTTCATGGTAAAAATAATTAACTTCATGAATTCTCCCCATAAGACTAATGCAATATTTATTTATCTTTGCACCCTTATATCTAAAAATTTTGCACGACAATCGACTATAAGACCCATACCATTTGATTCCTGAGGCTTTTCTCTAACAACCTTTATATGTCTTAGTTGGGGAATTCATTGGCCAAAGCGTCCTTAAAATCTTTAAGCTATTTTTTTTCATAATACCCTAAAAAAATATAAATTTATAAATATACAAAGATATAAAATTCGCTTGACATTTTAAGATTTTATTTTTCAAATATTATTTCCGAAAACAAATTCGTAAAAAATAGTAAAATTTCAAAACACAACATATCAAGTTTATACATTAAGGGTGAATTTTGCAAGCTATAATTTTCTGAATATTTTTTATACATTAACGAAAATCTACTTACAAAAAAATAAGCTTACTTTTTTTGCATTAAAACAATACAGTGTAAAATAACCGCACCTTATTTACTAATAAATTGATCGGAGATCTACGATATCTTACGATCGGAGATCGGCCTTCCTGGTACTGAGTAGTTATATGAATCAACCAATTTTAATAATTGTCATAAATAATACTCATTATTTTATTGATAATATGAAATATGTATTGTTTGTATATATATGTATATATATATATATATATATATATATATATATATATATATATTGTAATTTATTTGAAATTTAAACTTCATTGACAACAAATTAATTAATTTACATTTGCGTTAATTCATTAAAAAATAAACTAATTTAAGTAATAATTACAGTAAGGCTATTTATTCATATTAATAAACTGATTTATTTGACTTCATATTATAATTCACGTTTTTTAAAACGAAAAATTTCTAATTAGATTTTATTCGTACCCAAGATTTAAGTCTATCACATTTTCACTAATTTAAATAATATTCAATATTATTTGATTATTTTGTTTTTTTTGTATTGCGTACATTACATAGAATAAGGTGCTTATATATAGTGTTTTCTTATAAAATAACTAATATATTTATAATGTAATGATGATTATTTATTGCCGAATAAAATACAAATTGGAAACTCATAAAACACTCAGATTAACCTCACTTAAGTTATATCAAACAATAATTAATAAACTTTACTAATATTTTTTTATCACTATATTTAAAACTATTATTTCAGAAAACTCTGAAGTATAATTTTTTCCAAAATAACACTATTTGATGTCTTAAACTGAATCATTAAATTATACATAGATAGGTTAAAAGTAAAACTTTTTAGTTTTTACCCCGACAATTTTACTTATATTGAATTAATAATAATTTAATGAAATACCTATATTTTTCTTTGTACATTAAAAAGTTAAGAACAGAATTTAAAAAAAGTCTGTTAGATAATAGCTGTAAAAATGTATCCTTCGTACTACGGTCCACTGACAAAATTATCGGGCGTAAAGTGTCTATATTCAATTAAGTGATTTTGCGATTAACCTATTAAACGCTCGATAGTGTTGTATTGTATTATTTTAAATTTAAATAATTTTTAGTTTCAGTACTTTTTCTTTAATTTTTAGAGATTGCATATACTGTGATAAATTATAAGCACAATTATCTTTAAGTCTTAAACAAAAAAAGTCTCATAATTTTTACTGAATGATTCATGTCGGTTCAATAATATTAGGAAAATAATCCATTTAGTCGTATTTAGACGCTTAATAAAATTCACAAAAACAGACATTGTTGAACAAATTGTTCTGGAAACTATTTAATAAATACCTAATGTGAATTAAATAATAACGAAAAAAATCTGAAATTTAATGTGTAGACTAATATAGGTCTTAATTCAAATATTACATTATAACCCATCGAGTTAATCTTAAATTAACTTAATATATTAATAAGAACATATGTGACTAATCTTATAATGAGAAAACAGTTTTACCGGGCTTAGAATTCAAAATTTTTGTAGATATATTTTTTCGTGAAAGTATTGATTTTCGTTAAAATTATTTCTTAAAATCGGTATATAAAAAAAAAATTATAAACGACTTTTATGATTTTTTTTCTAGTGTTTTAGTAAATTAAATGATTAAGAGTTTTCATTGTATAATTAATTGTATTATAATTGTAATAATTGTTCTTACTCAAATCAAAATACTTTAAACTTCTCGAAATATTAAAAACTGTTTTTTGTTTTTGTATTTACGAAAAATAGAAGTTTTTATGTCATTAAAGTTTTTACTTTCAATAATCCTTACTTATTTTAATTAAACGAATGTTTATGATACCAATACGTCTTATGAGTTATATGTAACCAAATAATGCGAAAAGCATTTATATTTATCGTCCATGTACTCTTTATGTTCAAAACAAAAACCATTAAAGTCTATTAATAAACTGTTACCAAGGTTTATAGCTATTCGTTGACCCTGTCATCCACATACATTATCGTTTTGACAAATTTCTCTATGTGAACCAACTCGGTGGTTTCCCTTAATATATATTTTTCTTTTGTTTACTTTTGCTTTCCATTAATTTATATATCTGTACATATATATTTATTTATTTATATTTATTTTAGATGACAAATAGTAATCATAAAAGTATAATGTAATTAAACATACATTCTTCATTTATTTTTATATATTATTGACATTTTCATAATTCATATCTATATCGATTTCCTTTCACTGAGGGTGTTGAACTATAAGTTATTCAAATACGCATTGTAGGTACAATGTTAGATAATACATTTATATATTATATTCTAATTTATATTATATAGTAACAATACGTTTTTGAGATACATTTTTTTCTAGTACTCGTGCATCTTGATCTACTGACTACTGGTCTCATTTTTAAATGTTTATACGCCATTAACTATTAGTCAACAATTAAAAGTTTAATATCAAACTGTTAAGATATTGAATTTCAAAATATTAAGATATAAGTTGCAGTAGTCATTTGAGAAAATTAAAATACTTATTAAATGACGTAGTTAAAATGTAGTAACTAAAGCGTAGTTTTACTAGAATCTTTAATTGAAGACAAAATAAATTGCGTACTCTTTTTTATAAAATTTATTGCATAATTTTTAGAGCTGTCTAAACATTGGATAAAACCAGAACTAAAAACTTGAGCACGATTGCAACAATTCTTCATATTTAAATGCTATATAAATAGTAAATTGTGTCCCAGTTCACTCTCTAACGTTAAAAAGAAAGTTAAGTCGAATTTTAATTTATTTAACTTTTATAACTCCTCATTGTTCAGTGCTGAAGAGCAAATAGCTTTTCATATTGTATAATATATATTCTGAATTCACATGTATTATTAAAGGTGGTAGAACCATTGTCTTTTGGTCTCCGGAAAATTATTACCCTTCCACACTCATTTTGCTTCCTATGAGGGTTATTTTCCCTTTCTTTGTCCATGGTTCAACGGCGTTTTGCCAATTTTAATCGATTCGCTGAAGTTCCTCCAAGTATTACAATAAAGAAGTCACTTCTGTTCATATAGAAAACCCGTACATAAAAACCTCTACTAAAGTAAACGAAATAGTTATTTACTACTTTTTTCCCGCCTATGCAAAGATTTGACCAGGAGTTTTTTTAAGTCCAAAATTTGGTTACCTGTTTGAAAAAAAAATTTTAAGCCGTAGTTTTCTACCGTGACTGGTTTTGGCGATCTCTTTTTGCTAGACATTATATAGCTTCTAACTCGAGCAAAGATGTCATATGCCAGTCTAAGTTTGACCCAGATCAATCAATAATCATCGATTATTTATATTCTTCAAAAACTGTAATATTTCATTAAAACATTCAGGCTCAATAAATGATATGTATACCCGAGAATATTAATGCGAGATAGGAAATGATTTTTTTTTATGGTTCTAAATTCTTATACAATGTACGATCACATAAATCATACTTAAAAGATGTATACAAATGAATATCTTACAACTGATTGGAATATTGTTTTCATTCAACAAATAATGGTTACAATTAATAAATATTAATGATTATTTGTATTCTGTCGTAGTTTTTTTACAATAAATTAGTAACTAATTTATTTCTATTTAAATTTTCATAATTTACGTTCATTTATTTAAATAGACAAGTAAAAAAAGCTGGTAAGTGAGATGTAGTACAAGTTCGTCCTTCGTCCCTTCGGTCCTCGGACAAGATATTGGTGATGAATGTATTAAGTTTTAAAGAAATGATGACTCATTTATTTAGTATAAAACGATTCTGAGCAAAGCTTCAGTGTAATATAATATATTATTATTTAAATACTGTTTACGTATTTTACGGTTATTTGTATAATTTTTGGTGAGTTATAATAATTTATTAAAGTGTGTATAAAAAAAAATCCTGACTCACGATTTTTAAATTTTTGTTAGGATAATTAGGTAGGTATATGAGTAAGGTCATATTAAATTTTCAGAACTTTTTGTCAAATATTTAAAATTATATTACATAAAAACTTTCAAACAATTTGGTAAATTAAAAGTTCTATATTTAAGTCAAAAGTGCTATAATTGTTCTGAAAATGTTGTCCAATATAAAAAAGTATGTATTTGATATTGGATAAAATTTTCAAGTTTCTAGCTTCAATACTTTTCGATTTATGACTAAATACCTAAAATCTGAACAGTGAAAATCTCGTTTACGGCGGATTTTTACCGATTTTACCGTTTTTACTCAGTTTTTCGATCGTTGTTCTTGATTACTGGAAAAACTATGGAGATTTTGGAAAAATGACCTCTCTAAAGTACCATCTCAGTTCAATTTCAAATCTAAAAAGTTGCTGGACGAAACTTTTGGACAAGGAGTTCTATACGAAAAAGTGTTTACAGAAAAAAAAAAAATAATAAACATCATTGTAAAACCATAAGATCCTTCGCTTCACTCAGAATCTAAAATTAATTAGGTCTTTTATAGTTTATATATCATTAACATTATTTATCTGTTTAGTTAGAAATAAGAGCATGTATTAAACATTTTATTTTTATTGCAACGTGGTTTCAAGATTTAAATCTTATTTAATTAGTTTAGTGCATAATTGTTATTGAATGTTGAAATAACCTCCCTCTTTATATCTGACATGACCCTTACACTAATAGTAAATCGTTGATCACGTAAAAAAATCATGATAAGTTATAATTATAGATCATCGCTTTTTATTTTTAACAAATAATAAGTATTTCTTATTCGCTGTAATTTATTACTTTAAAAAATGTATTTTTGTTTTTATTATTTTACAGAGTCTGTCATACTATACTAGTATCAGAGTTCACTAGCTTTGTGGCTGGAATGCTTTTTGCTGTTCACCCAATTCATACTGAAGCTGTAAGTATAATTTACTCATTGATATTATTGAAGGCTATATAAAACCACGTGTTTATTTTTGAGTATTATTGACATAAATATCATATATTTTTTACTATAATATTTCTAAAGAAAATTAAATTTTCATCATT
This sequence comes from Therioaphis trifolii, assembly GCA_027580255.1. Lineage (NCBI taxonomy): Eukaryota > Metazoa > Arthropoda > Insecta > Hemiptera > Aphididae > Therioaphis > Therioaphis trifolii. Next base: position 35,812,085 of record CM050408.1, on the reverse strand, counting down.
CATTATTTTTTTTTTAAATTTTATTCATCATGTATACCATATTTATTATTTGTATACTTAAATTTATTGTACTTATCTTTTAAAATATTTATATATATTTTATATTCCTTACCTTCTTAATGCTTTAAATCATTACCTAGGTGTTTTACAATAGCATTAAATATAATTGTATTATCTTAAAATATGTCGTTCTCTTAATTAAATTATAAACTTGTATAAATTCTGAAAAACGACGAACTAAAATATTAAGCATTAATTTTAATTTAATGAAATTTGTTTATTTATAATCAAAATATACTGCCTTTTTAATTGTGCATAAAATAATGTAGATATATGATAATATCTGTATAATACTAATACAATACATACTTATACAATATTTATGTCAAATACAATATTTAAAGTTAATCCATAAAAAAAACCATGTTACTCTTACTTGATTTATAGGTACGTTTTTTAATTTTACTTGGAATAAACCTACTTAAAGAAAGAGCTCCATTTCACTAATTTATATATATTTATTATTATTATTATTATTAATGTAATATCGTTATTCTAACTTAATCACATAATATTTTTAAATTATAAAATAAATATTAAATTTGTATTTATGTATTAAATTATTTGAATTTATGTTCACCTGAATCTACAAAATATCACGAACAGTAGTATAAACATAAATATCCGTTTTATAAAAGTTAATTTACATACGACGCACATTGGATGGAAATACTACAAACGGTTTGAGCATTAATAAGTCTGCGCCTTCACCAGTTGCGTGTCAAGGGTCTTGATAAAAAAAAAAAAAAAAAAACTCTTAAATAAAGTTAGAAGGGAGTGTTTTAATATTGTTTTTATTAGCCTTTCGCATAATAACACCCTATATAAGTATGGGAGAAGAAACCAACAATAATATTGATCGGGCGCCCAGTCACTTATTCCCTGTGCGGAGATTTAAAGATCTCGTGAGACTCTCTCCTAGATTTAATGTTACCGTAACATAACAGAAGAAAATGTCCATCAATTGTATCATGTACGTGCTTTGACCACAGATATTAAGCGTAGATTTAGCGTTCAATATAGTATTTGAAATATTATTATTCAACGATTCTTTGCGAATTTGATCAGCCGCCATTTTGACATTCAATGATGGATGAATCCAATAACGCTTACTCAACATAAACACCCGCATTTGAAACTGATGTATATATATAATCCATAAACAATAAGTATCAAGTTTTTTTTTAATCTCATCATTATCAACTTTACCATTTGTTAAAATAAATTGAATAACACAAATTTGAGCTAAAACTCTAGAGTATCTATACATAGAATTATACAATTATGTGTAACTCGTCAAATAGACATATTTAACTTATATCTCTGAACACTTTCAACGTGAAAATATTCGTTATAATAATTTTATTCAAATTATAATCTGTAGTTAATTTCAAAAAGTTGGTTCGTGTTTATTTCTGTACTATTAGCAGTTTTTCCTACATAGACATGTTGTTACATGTTTGTTCTCTTGAATCGTGCAATTCACTCGTTCAACTACGATCGAGTCTTGATAAAATATATAGAAATATTATAATAATTTTAAAATGTGAATGAACTGTGCAGCTATGTAATTATAAATCCATTTCGTTTTAATTCATCTTTAATATTATCGTTGAGTTCTAAATTATTACTTACTTTTCAAAACAAAATGTAGGAGTTCTCAACAACAACAAAAAAAAACCATTTTGTTTCTACAGATGATTAAATTACAATACTACAAAAACAATTAAACTTGCATTTTCAATGCATTTAAGCATATTATCACGAATATTATTGACAATTTCATAATCCATATATAATTATTGTAAAATTAAATATTGTAAGACTCGATAATGTGTCGAGCCATTTGAAGTTCAATATCAATGCATTGATGGCCCTTGCTTGATGATTAATTATTATCTATACTTTTCTCTGTCTTAAAGTTTCGCACCTTCGTACTGAAATGTGAAAGAAAGTTTGTCGTGCTGAAAAATAGTTTCAAAACTACTTCTGTAATCGGTAACTTTTTAAATCCCTATTTTTGACAAAATAAATACGTGGAACACAACAATATACAAGTGTTTAAACTAAAAATAAATAAATAATTATCACCAAAATAAAAACAAAAGATGTATTTTGCCCTTTCGATGAAGAGATTAATTGGTTCGACTCCCACAGGTGTAATTGAGTTGTTAGTTGCGAAAAACGAGTGCTCGACAAACATAACCCAACTGTCGCATTACTAATGAATAATATATAAATTCTGAGCGAAATGTCGTTTGTTCAGAAGTCTACAGGGATCCTTTCTGAGGACGTGCGGAAAAAAAATCTTGTGACCCGTTTAGAGTATCTACGATAATTATACAAACACAAAAAATAAAGGGTTTTTTTTTTTGTTAAGTCTTCACCTGGGCCAAGTTTTTATTCCCGTTATTTGAATATTTAAAATAGAAACTTTGCTGTCGCTTCACGAATTTTATCTGCCGTTTTGTAATGTTAATACTATATAAAAATCGCAATTATCATCCTTGATTAGTACCCTTATTAGTTTTATTAATTTCAAATAAAATGTATTATTTTCCAAGTAATATTTGGCCTCCACTAATCGCTATGAATCAATTCTAGAAATTAATAATACTGCTCGAAATCGATAATTCTGAATCATACCTGTGTACGTTTCTAATATTATTGACATGACAAAGGTGAAGGCAAATACTGGATAAAGGTTTTGTAAATTCATTTGTGCCTGTCGCCCAGAACTTGGCGTGCGTTTGACGGGATTAACACACACACACGCTATAAATTATCATTGGTATATGACAATAGGTGTGGTTTTAGCTACCGATTTGCATCTACAGTCATCTATATTCTCTGGTGATATCATTTTTTAATTCCATGGCCATAAAACGTATGATTTTAAATGGATGGAAAAAAAATGTTATATTTATATGTAAATCATAAATTTATAACGTATTTGCCAATCGCCAGTAATCCCAAACTAATATCCGGCAGTGAAATGTCCCTGGAATAGTAGGCCAATTAAATCTAAGTCTTTAATACCCATTGAAATTTCCCATTCATAAAACTAAAGCATTTTGACATTTATAAAAATTAAATAATGTAACAATATTATCATCATCGTTTATTTAGCATAGCAGTATTTTGTGTATTTGGTATTATATACCAAGTTAAATTGCTTTGTCAATTTCCTATTTTAATATAATATAACATCATTATTTAAGTATCGTATATATTAACACTAGTCATTGATCAATATCGCTTAATTTATTTTATTATATATTAATATATTGTTGTACCTACGCTATATGTAAAAAAAAACATAGAACGTGCATTTATATTACAATACATATAACTTCAAAAAAAAATTATTTTTTCTACTTTTTACCCACTCTACACTTTGTATACAAGTTTCACTTCTAATATTATACATTACCTTAATACATTTGACTTTTATTTGAGTCAATATTCTATACTACTGTTCAGTTTTTTTATGTTGTGTTATTTTATTTTATTATTACTAACATTTTTAATATTTCATATTACTTAATATTGCTTTAATGTTATTAAATTTTAATATTTTATAAATATTTAAAGCTATATTTTAGAAAGTATAAATGTATCAAACAATTTCATCACATAGATCACTTTACTTCGGTCTAACATTCTAATTAAAAAGCTGTATCAATTTATATTATATTTATATCAATCGATATTTTACCTTTATAATGAAAATTTGATAATACGCGTGTAATTTAAATCTAATAATATACACGTTTTAGTGTATTTCCGCATTCATACTTTAACGTAAAGAACAAATTTCAAAAAACATTTTTTTCTCCTAAAACAGTGTATTTTATTTTTTTTAACGAACGCATGAGTTGTGTGTTCAGTTGTAACACGTTAAAATAAAAACCATCCCTGTTAAATAGGTCAGCAAGTAGTTTAGCATAACAATTACAGACATGTTACTAAATTGCGGAAGATTATAATTTCGCTTTGTTCTTCTGATTATGAGATGAGAAAGGATGATTCAAACTAATTGTCATTTAACATGCACGGTTGGGTCATTAGCAAATGACCGGACGATGTAGTGAACAATATAATGGACAGTAGCGTTAGGTAGGATAAACATAGTTAAAAAGAGCATCCTCTCCATAAGAAAATGTTTTATAAACGTCTAAAAGTACGAATGGCCAAATTTAAAAGTGCTCAATTCGACCAAAAACTGTTGGTATTCAATTAGAGATCCTAAAAATACCCTCATCCAGCATAGTAATTGAGTCTATAAATATGAATACTTACTTTATACATGCCGTTATTTACTAATTTGATTTATCTTTTATGCTTTAGGTGACTGGTGTGGTGGGACGAGCAGAAACACTGTCATCAGTATTTTATTTATCTGCGTACTTATTGTACATAGAAGCGACTAAGAGAAAAAAATACTCCGGTAAATAATAATTTCATTATGATTTTTAAATGAAAAATAACTTGAAAATATAATGCAGTGTAATTATTTTGTGTTGGTGTTACTCGAACGTACAATTATTATTACATTTCAGGATGGAAGTCTTTAACACTTTCCGTGGTGTGCTTGAGCGTAGCCATGCTATGTAAAGAACAAGGGATCACAATAGCTGGAGTTTGTGCGCTTTATGAAGTTTTCGTCGCACAAAAGGTAAAATTAGATAATAAATATTTTAATACCGTGCTTCATTAGATTATGAAGTCACATTTATAATTTACAACTTTAATCAATACTCTACAATTCTATGAACAACCACAGCTTTATGTAGTGAGAGTTATATTCTTAGAAATCGTATATTTTAAATATATAATAATTCTTATGACAACCATACATATAACAAATAACGTAATTACTGTATTTTTTAAGTTTAAACACACGAGTTTTCAAAAACTTTTAGTCTTGTCTAAAAGACGCCAAATATAAGAAAACCAATATTAGAATTGAAATTAGAAATTTATTTGACCGTCTTCAATTGTTCATCGGCGATTAGATTTTTTGTTAGCACAGATTCCGTGATCGTATTTTAAGAAATTCCAGCAGATCTTTGTTATCTCGAATTCCATAAAAAAAAACAATTCAATTTATTATAAAATTATAATTCTCGACAACAATGCATTACATGGTATGTATGCGTTTTTACTTGAAATTAAAACGTTGGCCACAATTGTAACACGAGTTTTTTTTACCCTCACTCGTGAATGAACATAAGGTATGATATATATCTGACCTTGTTTTCCTAACCCTTTTCCGTTTAGTATTATTTCTTGTTGAATTAATCCCCACGTCCTGTATTCATGTGCTATTGTATACGGAGTATACCTCCTAAAACAAAACAAACAAAAAATGCAGGAGAACCTTTGTAAACGAAGACTTTTTATTTTATTATAAGAACCTTTTGTACATATTTGTAGTCTGTTTAATTTTTTTTTTTTTTTCATTCATATTGTCATGTGATTAACCTTTTCTGATTCTAAAAACGAGGGAAACATTGGTTTTACATTCATATATTTTTAAACATATGCAACATATGTAAACATTTTAAAACTATAAATGAGCTTTAAAATTATCGTATTGATATCGTTAATTCAACTCGAAATAAGCTTCGAATAAAATTACCTTGGCTTTGCCTTATCTAAAAAAAACTGGTTAACATTGTGTTTGTTATAAGATGACTTTGCCCTAGTAAACCTGTTCACTGATAATGATAATATTTGCATTACTTCCAAATTTTTAGTGTTAATGGTCACTAATATGTAATTTTATTCAAAAATGAACAAACACAAATCAACCACTTGATCTTGATTTTACATCTCACCAATACATGCTTACAGTTTTATTTTAAATGTATGTATTATAGTATATTTTTACACAATACAAATTAAAACATTATAATATAATATTTCATGAAATATATACCGGGCCAATTCTCCTTAGGTTTATGCGTTTGTACATTTTTCACTATTGGTAAATAAAGTTAGAATAGAATAAATAAATAATAAAATAAAATATACATATATATTAAAATTAGTATTTTATTTACTACAAGTACAATAGTTAAATATATAGTGAAATAGTAGTAATATCATATTTATCCAAATAGTATAAACCCGTTGATAAATTTCACTTGTCGTTATTACGCTGGAAAGGATCACTTAGGAATAAATAGAATTAATTTCACTCGCGTTCAAGACAATGTTATTAATCCAGATATAAATCTTGCGGTATTAATGCAATTGCTTATGCACATCTCAAGCAGGTAATAAATTTGTCGTCAAGAATTATTTATCAATGTTATTCTTAAATCATTTAATGAACCAAACCGAGAATATGATTACTAGTTAGGAATTCTATTGAATAATCGCGATGAAGTAAATGTTTAAAAATACTAGATCTAAATCTCAAGTTACTAATTGAGTATAATTTGAAAAATGTATTCCGTACTAATACATACTGAAATCGATAAGTCTTCGTCTTTGAAATTACGAAAGTTAACAAAGAATTTTACGTGAAATACATTTTATTATCATCTGAAAGCATTAATTTAAATGTTGATAGCTCTTTTCCCAGATGGTAATTATGTAAACATTTAATATGATGTCAATCTTTTCCAAAAGTGCTGTAAGGGAATTCTAGAAATTAATCGAGTTTGAATAATTAATTGCTCCCCTATTCTCTTCTCTTATAAAACTGAAGAATAAGTATTACCTCTGGTATTTTAGAACGTAATTTAGGCGTTATTCTCTGTAGTAATTTGTCTTTTAAACGACCGCATTCAATCGATTGTAACTATAACGTTTCGTCTCTTGGCCTTTCCTACCAACACACTTAATGATTTTTCTATTTCAAGACTTCTTTTATGATTAGATTTATATTAAATGAAAAATTATCCTATTTATGAAACCACAAGATAAATGTAAAAATTGAAATTTTTATTTGTAAGTCTATTCATTGCTTTCCAGATTTTGTTTTATATTTGTATAGTATCATTACTATGAATATAATTGATATGAACTAAGATAAAAAAACAATTTTCTTTTCTCACAGTGCCTATATACTTTTGCTTCTAAACATTGTTATATTACGTTTGTCTACAAAACTTTAGGAGCTATATAAATAAAAATAATCTGTTTTTCTTATTAACATTATCGAGGTATATTTCATTTATTATATTGTAAGCATTTTTTATAACATACCTATGGTAAAAAGTTTTTAAATTTAAATTTTGTGTTTTATGATTTTCCATCAAATTAAACAAATTATTTTTAATTCAAATATCCTTGAAATAAAATTTATAAAATCTGTACTTTTCCTGTGTGTTTTTTCACACAATGTATTTTCAATTGATTCTACAACTCTTAATACGAGAAAGTTGTTAAATCTTAGGCTGTAAAAACCATAGTCACAATGGTTACGATAGAAATTTATGTTGGACCAAAAAACTTTTAACGCTCTTTCCCCTCAAAAAAAAACCCCCCATTATTATATTGGATATTACGCCATTAAATCTTTTTTCCTTTTTTACTGTTGTCCAACAATAGAAGAACACAAGGATAAACTCATGTGTATGTATACATAACACAACAATAAAAACCCTATGGTGACCCTCGACCGGAGGATCGATTTTGTTGGCTAAGTACGTTTAAAAATAAATGAAAACCCTATTTAATCATAAAGGATATTTATTATTACTTTTTATGTATTTTTTTCTCTGAAACTCGTGTTGGTTTTTTTGGAGTAGGAGGGGACTGTACGAGAAACAACCATATTTAAATACAACTAACATTCTCGGGGTGACATTGGGAGATAAATCATTAAACCCCTCTTAGCCTTTCATTCTATCCAGTATTCCATAGAATTTATTAGCTATATTCATAAAATGATATATACCTACGTGGATTGAAATCGGTGCTAATAATATTTTCTCTTGAAATCCTTTACAAACAAGTCATATGAAACGAAACACAGATGACATTGTGGTTTTTTGGAACTTTTAAAAGTCACAATTTTCGATTCTACAAAATAATTTTGTATTTAACTATGAGTGAATAAAATAATATATGTTAATTAAAGTAAGCAACTCGTCTATTTTTTTTGTATTCAATTTAATAAACTGCGTGTTATCATTAATATGTATGTGTATATATATATATATATATATATATATATATATATATATATATATATATATATATATATATATATATATATATACATATATATATATATATATATATATAAAGATAATATGGATTATAAAGAATTAATATATTAAAATTATTTTTGTTTATTTAATTTATTGAATAATTATTAAATTATAATATTAACGTTCTAAAATATTTAGTTTCTTAATTAACTTAAAACTTTATTTTGAGTAGTAATACTAGTAATACCATGGTTAATAATGCATATTTTTCATGTTTAAATATAAGTTGAATAAAGCATAATTTTATTAAAAGAAAAAAATATATGAATTGTATTTTTAATACATTTTCTGATTTCACTAAAAACTTAAATTGAATATTTTATTGGAGTTTGAAATATATTAATATATTTATACATTTATATGTATACAATTAATTTAATTACACATTTTGAAATACTTAATGGGTTTTATGTATAGTTCATTAATTTTTTTAGGCCTTTTTCAGTTTTATCAAAATTCTTAGTTATAAAATACTTAATATTTATACCCTTTGTCGTGTATTTCATATTTTTATTTAAAGGCTCATTACCATAAACTTTGCTATCTATTACAACAATGAAAGCTATCTGAAATGAAAACAATATTATGAAAACATACCAATAAACTGTAAATCAAGTGTTACCTTTCAGAATTATGTTAAAATTAGTCGTTATAAAATATACAGTTATCAAGGTTTACAATAACTATGAAATATTGACGTCGATGCAACTTATATGATCGAAAAATGAATAGAAAAAGAACTTGCTCACAAATCTCATTAAAATTGCACAACATTTACACTATTGTTATATACCTATGAACAAATTATAATTATTATTAGATGCAACGAGCACGGCGGCACCCCGACATACCTCTTTATCTGTTTCCACCGCCTTCGTTTTTAATCGTTTGTGAATTTGACCTATTATTAATGGCCCATCTGTGAATATTCAAATCATTATACCTCATATCGTGAACCTACGTTCGTCTGGATAATATAACGTCACTTATTAGAATACTCATTAAATATCCTTTGATACGTATAAGTCCGACATCGGAACGTTCTTTTTTTTTTTTTTGTGTCTGTCAAACATCGGGATTGTGATGTTTCCGGCATTTGCGTAAGCACGTCAGCAACACGGGTATAGTGTGAGAAGCCGCCCAGATCGTCGAGATCTAAAGTTACGAACAATGCTATCGCTCACCTGTCGTAGATCAAAAAAAAAAAAATTAAATAAATAGAAAATAGAAAATGCTTTACAAGAAGTTCGTGAAAGTTTCGATTCTTCTTTTTTTAATACGCATATTTACAGCCTAACAAAAAGTATACTTTTTTAGCCCTCATGACGCCGCGTAGGTATATAAGCTATAAATCCTGTCCAATGAGCGTGAGTAAAGCGTTTGCGTGTTCGAAACTAGTCAGGGCCCATAGATGGAGAGTTGATTATTACAGGAGCACGTCGTTTCTGTTTAGGCATTAAGGTTAATTTTTCACTTTTATGAACGACGGAGAAAAGTTTTTTTTTTCCTTTTGTCGTTACACTGTTCTTTTTTGTGCCGCACCACCGACGACGCCGTCTACATCCACGCGGGTGTTTAGTGCATAAGCCTACCCCGTTCCGCCCGCGATGAGTCGGCGTACCCGGGTCCCCTGCCCGTCCCGCGTCCCTGGCCTCTAACACCGTCGCCGGAAAATTGTCGTTATTATTCACCGCGATGATAATATACGCCGTATTTTCCACGGCACGACTCGACGTGGTATAGTGGCTGCGAAAAGCACACGAGTTAATTACGAAAGTAAAACGACACGACTAACAATAAGCCTCTTCCCTCCGCCGCCAGTCGCCGTTTCCGAACCCCTCGCCCCCTTTTTTCCCCGCGTCACGTCGTCGTACGCACGCTCTGGCCGTCGTCTTGCGTTCGTCGTGTGACTGACTTATACACGACGTAAGAGCAGAGCGTACGCGCGATTTTCTCGTGCCACGATACACGCTGGCTCTCCGGAAATTGAAAACTCGTCGTCCCTCCACGTCGAGTGGACCGTCGCGCGTCGTCGTCGTCGTCGTCGTCGTCGTCGTCGGTCTTTCGTGACAATAAAATTCCAAATACATTCCTCCGCGCCGCGTGGTGTACGACCACTCAAGAGCCCGTTAATTGGAAACAGGCGCTTTCTACTGTAAACAGACCCGTGCATTGAATAATTCACCGTCGGCGCCGTGTATTCACTCACACGCCCTCATAAACACACACACACACACACGCGCGCGCGCGCGCGCGCACGCACACTTCTCTGCGCTCTCTTCGGACATTTCAGGGTTGGCTGAGCACACCCTTGTAATGGCCAATCTAACCCGGGGTTTTTACCCTTTGGTCGTCCCCTGTCCCGCCGCCGCGTTCGAAGCCGATAATAATCTGACGGCAGAGGGCATTTCGATTTCCTCGGAGAAAAAAAAAATACGGCGCGCGGGCGACACCTTCCGACGGTTGCCACCCGCCCGCCCGGGCGCTCGTCTACAAGACGTAGAAACAAGTCGTCGTCATCGCTCGACGCGACGCATGGTGGCGGCGAGTAGTGCGAAAACCTATTTCCCGATGAAATATTATTATGTCTGTTGTGAAAAAAACCACACTGCGCGTATAAATGTAACCAGGTGACACAGCTGCAAAATTCGAAGAAATCCAACTCGGTACTGCTGCTACGGATGTGCCGTCGCGTATTTAATGGTGTTTTTTTTCCTCAAAACGATATGTTTTTTAGTATCATTTCAGAAATTAAATTTTCGGTCGTCTTTGGAACGCAGAGAAGAAATATGTGTGATTTTTTATTTATTTATTTATTTTTTTTTTTTTTTTTTTTTACGCATCTCGCTTGAACCCAAAGTTACGCATCGCCGCTACATTGAAAATTTATGTGTTATTATTATTTATATCCACGTTAAAACCATTCATAAAATTATAATTAATTACTAGCGCTGAATAGTATTTTATATTGACATTTTAATTTAAAATGTATCTATTCAAAACATGGTAACATCTATTAGCACTGTTCCTGAAATCGAAATGCACAATTATTATTAGTAATTATCGTGAAAATATCTCACTTGTGGATGCTTAAGTTTATAAAATATGTTTCAGAATAGATTTGAAACAAATATTAATTAAGAATAACTTGGATCAGTATTTTGTTTTATTTTTCTCGACTGTTGAACTATACAACCAAGAAAATCATTATTAAAATGTATCAAACTATATTTGTATAGTGTATTAGCTATATTTTGACGCTGAACACATCTAATTATAAAACCATTAGTTATAATTATAATTTACTAAATATTATAGGTATTCTTATACAATAGAATTCTAATTTATTGACTCACGCATAATTACCTCTTTATTAGTTTGGCTTTTACTCGGTATTGAACCTTAATATTATTATAGTCACTGTTAGCATATGCTGGTTTTCTCACGTGAATATTTTATCAAACGGTTATTCAAACGGAACAAAAAATAATTATAGGTATCTTTCAACTGTTTTATAAAATTTATTTTTTCTGTTAACAACTAATTATTTTGAAACAACTTATATTTGCTTAAAATAGAAGATATTTGTCTCATTTTCGAACCTGACGTTCAATATTTTTGTTTCAAAACCTAATTATTTAAAATAAATCTAATATACATTTTAAAAATATGACGAAATCCGCAAAAAATCGGACAAAAATTTGTCCGCACGTGTCTAGAAAATGATTAGAAAACATTTTATAAAAAAAAAGTTGTTTCTGAAGTGTTGATAACCCTTATAATTATGACATACATTATAAATATTTCAGTAATGTGTGTTTTAATTGCATATATATATGTCTACGAATGTATCTCTTTATACTAAGAACTATTATATTTACAATTACATGGACTTCAAAGTACTATTAAAGTATAATTTGTTTTTTCGTTATTAATTTTAATCTCACTTTCTGCTAACAAGAGAAGAAAGGCGACTACACCCTCAATGTACGTCAATTTCGTTTAATCCAAATTGTATTACACGCAATCAATATTAAAAATTATATAAGCTACCGCGGTAAATTAATATTTTAGACGTAGACTTTTTTTCCCCCATTTTAATTAATTATGATGCCCACGAGCGACATTTTAAGAAAAGCCCGTCATTTTCGGTTGCTTTCGTGCCGGGTAGCTAAATCGCGCGTATAGTTCACTGGTGTATCTATCCACGATCTACACACCGCAACCCCAAGTCAGTTGTACCTTGAAACTTTGTCGAATGAATCCCACTATCCCCCACTTTCAAAGTTTGCGTACCTTATAGAATTAGGTACCCGCAAAAGCGTCGAACCGTTGCGTATTTCATTAGCAGTGGCACGGCAAAGGAGAGAGTAAGCTGCTGTCTGGAATAATATTGCGCCCACGAGGCCAGAGTTAAGGCCATAAAATGTAAAATACACAGTCAGATAAGTTACCCATCGGTGAGGGTTGCGTGTTTATAGTCGATTATTGTGTTTTTATGCTTATTCACACCAATAATCAGTCAACCTCGAAGTCAATGCCAATAATTAAAGATGGAAAATTAGAAATTGTTTTTCAATAGTAATCGAAAATAAACATTATTTTTTTCGTCATTAATCATTAGATTGCTGTATTTCTTCATGTCGCTTTAATGTTAGAAAAATTCTTTCTCGCTCCTATATTTCGTTTTATTCACGCCCTTCATGATTTCAGTCATGAATTCCGCCAGCGGTCTTCTTACAGCGTACTGTTCAATATCTTTGGCAATTTTCTCAGGGATGTAGTAATGTCTTTGTATGCATCCTATATCTTATAGCTTCTGATTTAAAGGCACTACCACAACCGTCGTGTTTCTATTATCCTATCAGTACTTCTTCGTTTGTTACTCTGTCATCTCGTTTAAATTTTATCTTGAGTATACAAATTAAATTTCGTCATAAATGTTTCATAAAATTATGACATTAAAAAAACTATTCGTCGAGAAACTTTACACATTTATTCTAGAATTCGCATGGTTTGAATTTCTGTCAGATAGTAAGCACGTTCGTATAATTGTCGTCATTATTCAATTTATTTGGGTAGACTCTAAACCAAATAAACGTATCCCCTGCGGCAAACGTCTCGTTTGTTCTCAATAAACATGGGTGTATTAAAGCTATAAATATAAAGCATTCAGATTTTTACTGTTATTTAAATTATAACTTTAATTTTACCACCGTTTATTTATGCTGTGACCTAACCATAATAAGTATCCCATTTCACTTGAAATTAATAATATAATGTCTATTACATTAACAAAAATATAAAGTGAAATTATAAATAAATAAAAATAAACAATTATTGTGTAAGATAATTTTTTTTAAATATCTCTGCTCAGACAACTTTACTCTTTTCAATGTTCAACTATTTACTAAGTCAATATCATTTTAGAGTATAATAATATTTCATTGAAAGTAAAAAAGGCTCTCTTTCATGTGGAGACTAATATTTTAACTGCTAAAGTCTATCTTACGTACACAGTACATATACCATTTTACTATAGTTTTACTTTGAAATCTATTTTCCAATACTATTTGATTCATAATATAATACTGTTTATAAGCAAGACGGTTTTATTACATTTATTTATTTCATATTTTGATAACGTTAGTTAGCGTGATTTAATCGTGAGTACACTATTTGATCAATATTTCAGTAAAAAACAACAAAACAACGAGCTAAAAAAACAAAGAGCTTATTTAGAAATGTCAAATACACCTGGCATCCATAAATTAAAGTTAGCTCAAATGCACTACCTTCAGGTATAAAGTAGATTTTTATTCATTATATTTTTAACTTTTTAAGAAAAATTAACCCTTGTTAACAATTTTTACGGCAAAATAAAATGCTTTCATTAAAACTTTGTTCATTAGTCTTTTTCTTTCAAGAAGTTTAGGTATAGAAAATATATCATATATTAAAGAAGAATTATACATTATTATTTATTTAGCGTTTATTTTGTTTAAAAGTTATTTTCTCCTTTTTTTTCATTCAATGAGAAATGCATTCAAGGGCTCCATTTTATCCTACAAAATATACCTTCTTTTCTTGTCCTAAAAGCAACCACTCTGCAAAAACAACCGTTGACAACTATTGTGCCGTCTAAGATCTCAGTCTATTGTCACATATTATGTATGTTTCGTCGATATCGATGTCGTAATGTAGTTGCTTGCTATCAGTCAATTATCTATCATTTCCAACGTGATACTACTGAATCAACAGTATATGTGCATGCGTGATTTTTAATTTTCATCCTATTCACTGTCGTTGTTTTAACTTGAAGACACGGTCTATCCTCGACGCGATACTTCACCACAAGGTTAGGCTTAAAGTAGTAGATATGTTTTTTATTTTTATTTATATGCTTTAATTTGTATTTTCGTATATGAAATAAAGAAATATTCTAAAAAAAATTTAAAAAAAAATGTGAAGTTATATTATTTCCTACATACTAATTACGTCAATTTGTATTTCGACGTACTAATCAATATATACCAAAACAATAAGAATATTTAAATAATATTATAATTAATGATTATATTTCCTTAAAAACAACTAGAAATTTAATATATATATATATATATATATATATATATATATATTTTTTTTTTTTTTATTTTTTTTTTTTTTATAACGTAAGTGATGTGTTCATTTACTGCAACTTTCATAATAATCGAACTAAATAGATTTTGACTCCGACTTTTTTCAAGTGCAAAGTTAAAGTTTTCGAAAAAAAACTATAAATGATTGAAGTAAATTTTCAGAATTGTTATCAATTAAGAGATAAATCGAAATTTAAAAAACTAACTGTGGTTAAAGGTTAAAACTCTATTGACTTAATTTATATTTAACTGTATAAAGTAACTTTTAAATTGTTTGAATTGAGACTGAAATCATTCGATTTAAAATTTTCAAATTCATAAGAACATTCTTTAGTTTCTTTTTCATTATTTCTAATGTCTTAAAATGTATTTATTTGATTTATTCTTGTAGAATTAAAAATCGGAATCAGAATTCAATATCAAATATTTTTTTTTCAACTCTTCTATTTGTGTGGTGTAGTTTTAATAAAGTCCTATGATTTACATTTTTCAAGCTTTAAAGTCTTTTTTTTTCTCTGTCATCGTTATTTTTTATTAATTTTGTGGACTCTTTGTTGAACCTTTAAAGTTTACGTTACTATTTTTTGTTCGCCCTAAGAATTTAATCGTTTCATCTCAATCTTTTACAATTAGTTCAAGCTTTATTTGTGTATATTGCAAAGTTTCAAATTATATATATCTGGTCTGAGGTCAGTGACTTAACCTTGGCTACATTTCTCAACTTCTTCGTCTACTTTCATTTCATCCTACTTATAAACCTTCTAAAGTTCCCTAATTGATTTCTTAAAGTCTGTCGTTCGATCTCTTTGCATATTCACTTCCTTTTGTTTATCTTTTAATTTCCGTTTAATCGTAGCTAATTTATCCTATTTATTTTTTTATTGACTTTTCAGTTCTTACTCCCTGCGTTGACCGTATAACGTTTTTTTTTTATTTTTATATTTAAGTAAGTATATCGTTTGTTTAACACTGAAAATCCTCATATTGATTTTAATCGATATTCATACATTTATAAAATGCTACATTGCATTTGTATAATCAGTGTTTTTTTTTCACTGGAATGTTTTAATGTCATTTATGATTATTAATTTTTAAATCTAATATATTTTATTATTTTCTGTTTTAAGTCTTGTTTGTGATCTCCGTCTTATCTAAATGACACTTTTGTAACATTTAAAAGGCTTTCAAGAGGAATTAGTGAACCAATATTTATTATACCATAATTTAAGTATATAATGTCTCATAAAAGTCCATACTCCAATCGATATATTTTTTTCAAAGTTTAATTTCTTTTTCTTTTTTTGTATTGCATTTTAACATTGAAACTATACGACATGTCTGTATTTACTAGGCTAAACCTATATATTCTTTAACTTCCATTGAGTACAATTTCAAAAATTTAACTTTATGTGTTAGTCTCAAAAAAGTATATGTTTATAATCGTATTGATCTCCTAGTCTAAAGCTCTTTTATATATTTATCTATTTTTTTTCTGTATTTCTATTTAATATAGTTTTTGTTAATATTCATAATTAAATAAAAACATTAAGAACATTTATTTGAGAATTAATGTTTGCTATTTATTTTCAGAAAAATAATTTTTCATTGCATTTAATTATAATTTGTAATTTGCTTATATAATTTTTGCGTGTCGTTATACTTTTATGGTATTATACTATTATGGTATCCTCCTGTCATCCCAGACCCTGACATCGTTAGTAAACCAAACTTACCAGCGCACGTGAGTATCAGTGTGTGTGTGTGTGTGTGTGTGTGTGTGTGTGTGTGTGTGTGTGTGTGTGTGTGTGTGTGTGTGTGTGTGTGTGTGTGTGTGTGTGTGTGTGCACATTGCTGATGTGGAATATGTTGAAAAAATAATGGGGACTTTTGAAAGGATACATTAATTGTAGCTCATCAATCAAACGCGTAAGTAGATTATCGAAAGCGTATTGGCTATCTGGTTAGAAATCAAACTTTTTAGTCGACATTTTAAAATCTCTAAATACATTATTACTTCGTTCATGAAAAATACGAGACTCCCCATTTAAATTAAACCTACTCATAATAGATTATGTTTAATGTTTTTTTGCTTATTCCTCTTTTTAATAATTATAAACAAATTATATTATGTATATTTATCTTTATTCCAATATTATGATGAACATTGAACACCATTTATATTAAATTAAATATTTTATTAAATATTTATAAACCTTAGCTTTAATTGAATAATTTACTTCCATCAATATATTTTTTGACACGTTGTCATGAAAAATAATAATGCCAATATTCTTCAATTAATTGCATTTCCTATTTCATTTATAATTGCCATGTTTAATAATTATACATTTGTCATACATCACTAGAATATTAAAGTATTAATTAAATTGTGTAATTGAATGAATTCTATAATTAATATTCAATTATTAAATTGCATATGTATTTTAAATATTATATTGATTCTTAAAAACGAAATTAGATTTTATGTGTATAATTTACAAACATCAATCATAAATACATATATACCTAGTATAAAATTTAGTTGAAGATGTGTTATGTAAACCTCTGCCATGTCATTACTTAAACAATACTCGGGGGAGTGAGCGACTTTCCTATAACATGGTTACAATCGAAAACTTCATTGAATTGTATTTTGATAGAATAGAACGCAATACACAGGTGATACAATGGCGAGATAACGGTTTATTTGGCTATTTCAACCGTGAATACTATTTTAGATAAATCTAGATAGATGACGGTGTCAAACGTGTTTTTGGAGTAGTTTTGTATTAAAACAATTTTAGTTTACTAAAATCAGGATGAAAATGGGAGATATATTTTGACAGCAATTAAATTTAAAAATAAAATGATCGTGTATTTTGTTACAATTGCATTTTTACCAAGAGAGTCTTTATTTCTAACTGTTACCGTGTGTATGATTCACGTTAAACCAATAATAACGTCAGTCTAAATCTATTAAAATGAACATAATTGTAATAATTGTACACGTTTCAACCAACATAAATATTTTTACTGTTATAGTTTTGCATATGTGTGTGTGTGTGTGTGTGTGTGTGTGCGTGTGCGTGCGTTTGTGCATGGGTGTGTGTGTGTGTGTGTGTGTGTGTGTGTGTGTGTGTGTGTGTGTGTGTGTTCATTAATTGCTATTTAACGTAGTCTCAAATGGAAAATTCAAACTAATTGAACCGTATCATAATGTACAACTAGTTATATACTATGTGATATAAATTGACGAGAGATTAAATTACACTGTTATGTGTATATACAAAATTAACTTAAACTCAATGCCCAAGTTCTTTGACGAAAACGTGACTTCTGAGAAACTGTTCTGACTCGATAAATTCGCTAATCTAAACGATGCAGCTTTGACAGAATCGGTAAACGCCCGAAACCCGTCCGTCGACTCTCCCACCAATATAAACCCGCAACGAGCTTTTCTGAAGAGTGTACATGATATCAATTATTCGAGTGCCGAGGAAACTAAAAATTAACGTTTAAGTGGTGCCCTTTCTTCGATCATTTAAAAAGTGAACTATTGATACACGGTTCCCGCACGTTTGGGGGCGGGCAACACGCCATTAAATTGTCCAACGGCGAGTCACGTTTCCTCTATAATATTCTAATATTTGTTGACCTCTTCTACCATTACAATGTTACCACGACTTGGGGTCTGGGAATCGTTTTAGCAATAAATATCGCTTTATTCCGTAACAATATTTCCTTTTAATGCGTTTCGCCCGAGGCGTTTTTGTGATTTTTTTTATCGCTTCATTTTTATGTACGTATATATAGTTAGACTTTTCCCTTCGAGTTTCATTTCGTGGTTTTTATCCTGCCACCGTCTCCTTAAATATAAATACACCCAGGGTACCAGTATGGAAATGAATTTCGTTCTGCTCTGTTTTTATACTTTTAATAATCGCCGAAAACACGTCAACCGTTGTTAATCTCGGTTTTACCACACAAAACGCGAAGGGTTATTTTTTTATTTGTGCCAAGTACTAACATATTATATTGTTACTACAGTAACAATTAATCACATTGGATATTTATGCATACGAAACTGGTGTGGTTGTATCACATCACTTTGAATACTAATTCTTGAAATAATAACTAATAAAAACACTTAAAAAATAAAATGATTTCAGTGTGGCGTCTTAATGCATAATTACGACCGTATTGTTTTGTTTTTGTTTGTAGAATTATTGATGTATCGTTCAACTAAAATACTCATTTTAATAAATATTTTTCTTATTATTTCTACAAAATGTCATCAAATTTAATTTAGTAATCTATCCTGACCATAATATATTCAGTATAATTATTTTCTTTAAATTTCGAAATAAATGCATACCAATTGTTAGTTATGTGTAAGTCAAATAAAATGTAAAAATTAATAAGTTAGGTATTAGATACCTATTTTTTGAGACGCATTTAAACACTGAATTAAAAAAAATATATATTATGATTTGATACCTATGTTACTTCATTTCCTCCTGTAGTTGATGAGTATGTTTAAAAGGAAAACAAATACTAAAAAACCAATATGATAAATCAAATTGTCGTCTTAACCAAACAAAATGTCTTAAATAATGTTATAAAAAATATACTTAGATACTTTTCTCATAGGAAACTTATTTTTTATATTCGAAACATGCTCTTCGTGTAAAATGTTTTGATTTGTTTTAAATTACTTATCAAAAATGTATTTTTTTTTTTTTAACGCGGTTTGTACAGCATTATTGAAAGTAAATTAAACATGAAATTATTATTTTGATTTTTGTGATTTAAATTTATGTAGGTGGCGTCTTGTGAAGTTTTGTTATATGACGACGATACGTCAAACGTGAAATCCGAATACAACGAAAATACATCCAAAGTTTAAAAATGATTTGATTAAAGTTCTTGAAAAGTTTAAATTGGTGTTAGAGTCTTGTAAGATGAACAAGTCGTAAAATATTGGGTATTTTACAAGTAATGTAATTCAGTTGTTTGGTTTATATGATAGTTATGTATATATGATGTACACGCGAGATAATGAAATTGTCATAGTCGTACCGAGTCATATTGAAACCCCTCTATAAACGCGCACCCTAAGTAATACTGTTTACGATTTACGCGCGTAATTTAATCGTCTGGTAATGGGAAATTACAAAACAGAAAAGGACGTACCTACATAAATTGATTTTTTTTTTCTCCAAGCATATAATTTAGCATTTCAAAACATTCATTTCGACGTCTTCAAGTTGTTTATTAACCATTCTTCTTACCTCGTCGACATTTCGTCTCATTTGTTTAAAGTTATTTTAACGTTAGTCATTACACGGTGGTGTCGACTAATGCGCCGGACGATACTTTAAAATCAGCTGTTATGATGATAATACTTGGACATAAAAATTGCACTTAAACGTTGTAGACGGCAATTAAGAACCGGTCCTCTCGCAAAAGAATAAGGAGCTTTTACGTTTATTATTATTATTTTTATTACTCACAATTAATTTTTTCAAATACTTATTCATTTCTCTGAAACGTTCTCTTTTCACTGTACACAAACGTTGTGCACTTAACCGTCTTTTTTTACGCATAAAATATTTCAACATGACACCGTTCCGGAACGACTAGGAACACAAAGTGGCGAATGCAAGTTATTGATGTAATAATAATCTGAGATCTACGCATGACGTTCGAGGAGAGACCATGAGGCGATAGCGGCGTTTTTCCCGAAAAATAATGTAATATTGTCACAAGAACAATGGAATAAATTGTAAAGACGAGGAGCCCGGGTATTATTTCAAATTTAACCACGCGTAGCTCATTTTTTATTCCTTTCATTTGCTGATGTGCATCAACATTAACACGAACAAATCTGTACTCGAAGTCTGCTTAATTCATCTTTTTGTCGTAGGAGCTTTTTTCTAAGTTAGTTCTTTAGTAAATTTGGTAAAACTGATTTTCTAGTACATGGGATAATGTGATTAATAACGAGACATCATCTCCTCCTCGAAAGCAATTCACTGGATGATAATTAATATTCAAATATCATATAATGCTGCTGTATTATTTACATTTTTTTTCTTCACAATGATTAAAATTTTCATTTGTTTGAGAAAAATGAAACAATTCAATCGTCTCAACAAAAGTAACGTTAAGTTCATACAATTACGAAACACTTATGTTTTAAATTCCTATAGCTTCTTTTATATTATTGTTATTGTTGTGTTTTTTTTTTCGATAAATTAAAATATATTCAAACAAATATACTAAAACAGATTTAAATGTAGAATATTATATTAAATCACTCATTTCATCCAACGATACAAATACGAACGCTATGTTAAAATATTATTGATTGCACTAATGTACCACAATTGCCTACTTCGGGCGCCGTTCTCGAATATTTAAATTTCAGTTTTCGACTTTGTATATTATCTATTAAATCATCAATTCTGTTTGTTATTTAATATCTTAATATGTATTTACTCTCGCATCTTTTATTTTAATAATATTAATCAATGAATAATATCAAATATTTTAAAACCCGTCTTTTACGTGTATTTGATTTTTAACTATATAATTACAACGTTATTATTTTATATTGTAGGTAAAAAGTTTTTTATTTATACTCCTAAAATAAATCAATGGGAAATTCTTACTCCTCAAAAACTTATTTTTCGAGGCAAGTGTATCGTATTATATTGATAACCATTAAAATTCCGAAACTCTCTTTGCCAAATGTCAAGTTTCTATGTCATACGCTGGCATCTATTCCACGAGTTCCGCTTAAAGCTACACGAATAATAAACCATTTGTGCCTGCACACAAATCTGACTTAAACACATGTAGGTCAAAACATTTATACGTATATTATGTAAACCGAGTGAAAATTCGTCGTTTACGCTGACGGTAAAACTGCGTAGTAAGATTTATTGGGTTTACGCAACGATGGGAAATGCATTTCAGAAAAGATTTCCTTGGGGTTTAGCGTAAAGACAGCATTTATTCTTCCAAATTCGTTATAATGCTGCAGGAAATATAGTTATATATTCAATTGGCTAGCGTATGATAAAAGAAAAAAAAGGAATAAAAAAATGCACACGTGGTCTAGATAGGACTCGTGTAAAATGTGTACGCGTAATAGAATTCATTCGAAATACATATTCTGTGCGGCAACTAACTTGAATACATTTTTTGATATATTGTAAAAAAAAAAATAATAAGTAAAAAAAAAAATCGGTTTCCTCTCTACATATTTCCGTGCTGAGTTTTATTTTATTTTTTTTTCGCTTCTCGAAAAACTCGATTACGCTTTTAAACGTAAAAAGCCGTTATTTAATTTTCAATCATCATGTGTGAACCGTTTTAAATTTGTTTGTTCAATCACCGATGAAAACGGGACAAATTATAAAGATATCAATAAATAACGTCAAACAAAAAGCGGCTTTCCGGAATAGTATTTCGGTGGCCAAAATATATATTTGAATGCTTTCTACCGACACCCGTAAAAGTTTATGCCAAACATAATAAATCACCCGTATACAACGAAAAAATGTGTATAGGTATACGCATATATGTGTTCGATAAAACAAAAATAAATAAATAAAATGGAAGTAGTAAAACCGAATTGGAAAATGCGCGTTAATGTAATGTTAGTTTTTGCCGTCAACATTTTTAATTTTGTCCGCGTTTTATGCGTATGCAATCCACTCTTGTACCGACTGTTTGTCACTCACGTTAGGTAAAATACTGTATTATTTGAATAATGAATACATGTCTCTAAAACTAGACGCGATTCGCATGCTTCTCGTGTGTTTAAGTATTCGTGTATTTTTCATGAAACCACTCGGCCTCTAGAAAAATCGAACGTACTGAACTTATGGTAAACGACGCGAGGCATTAAATTATATTATAGTTGTAAAACTTATATAGTACAGCACAGAGGCCCTTTAGGAGTCTAGATGTCATGGTATGTGACTCGGACTTTCGGTGCCATATACTGTATTAGCGTCGTGCCATCGTACTTAGGTGGTGGGTTGAAAATGTCGAACACAACTGAAAAATCGGTTTTAAATTTCTAAATTACACGCATTGTCGTTTTATCCGTTTGCCTGTCCCGCTGTAGTTGATGTTAGTGTCGACTTAATGAATTTTGTGTCTATCAGTGTACCGTGCAAAAAATCAATATAAACGTGCGAGAACACCAATGACGGTGGGCATGATTTTCCACGCGTGTGTTACGAAACGTAAAATCTTTTAAACTGAGGCGCAGCGAAAACACATATATATGGCGAAAAACGTATTGGACACTACCGTCGGGAGGGAAAACGGAAGGAATAATAATAAGAGAAATATCGTCTATAAAAATTTATTTAATCTTCTTCCTTCTCGCCCTCGTCGTAAATCGCACGCTCCTTTACCGCGGATTGTTTCTCACTGTCAGATTGTAATTTGTAAAGGTCTCTCACACGTACTCGCACGCACACCCACCCACCTACGCAAACACTCGTACACTCGGTGAGGGAAAACGACCGTGTGCGCGTGCAACGTGTGCGCTTAATGGCACATATGGGAATAGACACGCATTTTCCGCGATAAACCGTCGGCCCCGCGACGATGACGACGCCCTCCTTTACGACTACGGACATGTCTAAGTGTGGTGTATGCGTAATGCGCGCACGCGTGTGTGTACAGGGTGGTCGTTTCGTTGTTGGCCGGGCGATGGTGATTTTTTTTTTTTTTTTTTCTCTCGTTCTGTCGCGACCGCGTGAAAAAATAAAACGTTCTCATTTTCATTTGTAGGCGCGTGATATTTTTCCGTGCGTCTTTTACACGATGACGCGTAACTATCATTTGACCGAGGCGTGATCGGCGTCGTAACGCGTGTTGAGCGACACAAAATAACGAAACCACTTTTGAAAAATATGTATACGCCGTGCGCGTTCGTGGATGTCCGTGTGCGATGATACAGTGACCGAGTGACGTTAGTAACCTAACCTAACGTGTTATACGGCGGTCACGGTCTCGTCGAAACGTCGCGTCGGACGAACGCCTCGTGTGTTTAGTTGTTTTGTTTGTTTTTTCTAACCGTCGTGCGCTCCGTATTTTTCAGATACGGCCGAAGGACCTGATGAACTCGTTCAAGCTGTCGTTGGCCTCGAACAGCCAGACCGTCTCGGGCGCGGGCGGCGGCGGTTCGCCGAAGACGGCCACCGGGAACGCATCTTCCGCCTCGGCGGCCGGGGTGCAAGCCGTGCCGTCGGACGCGGTCAAACGGCTGGCGTTCCTGTGTCTGTCCACGTGCGCTCTTCTGGCGTTCCGTCTGAAAATCATGGGCTCCAAATTGCCCGTGTTCACCAGGTAAGAGCGTGTAAAGTGTTTATTGTGTAAAAAAACGGTGTCGATTGTTCGTTGGGATTTCGACCGGCATAATACTTGATGAGAAATCATTAGGAATTCACGTATATCATCCTCCTTTTGAAATACCACAGTCAAAAAGGAATTACTTCTCTAATTGTCCGGTGTGTCGCCTACTAACGTTGTGCGATAAAATAAAAAGTTTCCATTTATTTTTGTTTTTTTTTTTTTTTATTCTTGCACCGCGTTAAATACGTGTATTTATAATTATTCTAACATTTAATGTACGTTTGAATTTTTATAATTATAATTTATTACTTTCTTATAAATATTATTACCCCTTGGGGTGTTTGTCAATTATTGATTCTTATAACAATGAATATATTATTAAAATAATAATTATTATTATATTTTTGGTGCGTGCGTACACGTCGTGAAATAAATTAACAAACATAAATCTCACGTATCGTTTAGTGGCGTCATTTGAGGGGGCAGGGTAGGCATTGCCCCTCTCGTAAACAGCGTGCCGGTGTCTTGTTGACTATGGACCGGAACCGGGGACGGTCCTCTGATATTTATACTGATATCAATGTGTAAAATGTGAATAATTATTAATTATGCTATAGTAGTAGTCCAAGTCTCGCGGTACAGTAGGCTGCAGTGGCAGACTGGTGAATCGCGAGTAAAAAATCGTAAAATAAAAATTGTATTTAAACTGCTGTACAGGTGTGCCATCAGAAGTATCAATTATTATGATTATAAATAACTGAGACTTTGGAATTTCATTAGTTGGCATGCCTAAATTTATTTCATGATAATGACAATATTAAAGATATCAATAAATATATATTACCCTTTTTTTACCCATGCTATATAAAACACAGATTAACATGACTACAACTAACCTTCTTTCTTTTCTTTCTTCTTTTGGCTATATCTCTCCCGATTCTAGTCTTCTTCTCAACTCTCGATTCATTCCAATCATCCGTTCTCTTATCCAATTCATTCATACTGCTGGCTTTCTTATTTAAAGCTTATATTTAGTTCATAATTATATTATAATCGCTTTGCTGTAATTATTTTTTTAATAAAAAGCAAATTAAAATTAAAAAAAAAAAAAAAAAAAAAAAACATGACTACAACAAAAATATGCAGAACATATGACAATTTTTTTTTCTAATTTCCAATGAAAATTGTGACGAAAAATATACTTACTGATGACTGATATCTAATGAGGGCTGTGCTGGTGGTTTTTATATTTTTACTATTAGGCTCAATACAATGTGTATATCGTGTGTGTTGGCACCCACTAGCTTTTTGTCATATTCTGTTTAAAAAATGTGTGGTCAATATTCTTAAAAAAAATGTATGAATATTTTTGACTATAATTTTTAATATTAAATAAATTGATTAGCACGAAGATAGGAGGTAATGTTGGTAGAAAGTAGTGAGCGAGGGAAGCGGGTGGTTTTTTTTTCAATTATATGAGGCTGTCAAAATGTTTGCCCTCCCTTTCAAAACTGAAATGACGCCACTGGTGTGGGTAATGAGCTGAACGACTTGAGACGTGTATAAACGTAAATATGTGCAGCTGTTTATGAGATGGAATGCCATCTCCGGGTAGACAGACGTGTTTCACTCACGTGCTTCAAATCTTTCTAGAATTCTGAACCCCCGGCCTCGCTGCCAATTATACCGATTGACAGGTAATTTTTTCATTTTTTATTATTAAATAACAATTTTTCAATCGTACTGAAACTAAGTTGTTCTACTTTTATTTTTATCTAAAATCTAAACAATAATATTATTCTCTGTTGAAGTTCGAAAATATTAAAACAAATAAAACTTTTATCACTTTTCAAATAGCACCATGAGCAGGGTAAATATTTTTGAAATTAAAATTTACCTTTCAACGGCAGCTGTCTTCCTTCTCTGTGGACTTATTTCAAGCCATTTCGACCACTATACGCATGATGACGATGATGAAGATGATGATGATGATAATAATAATAATAATAATAATAATAATTTATATACGATGTAAAGCCAAACGACGTAAATCGATTTTAGAACTGATATGATATATGACATGTATAATAGTAAAAATACGTATACGCAGCAATATATCAGCGCACATCATAATGAAAATTGAAATAAAACCGACAGGATATAGGCGTATACGTTTTATTGGCAATGACGTAGAACTTCCGTATAGGAAACGAGACACACAAAACCGACTGGGCCAGATGAATGGAAAATTGGAAACACTGTAGACAGTGAACGGTTTATTTTATTATTATTTTTATTTTTTCGTATTGATTTTCACTGAATCGACATCATTACCCCGCGAATGTTTATCGAATTTTATGATGCATCAACTGTCGACTATAAATACGGAAAAAAGCCATTTCAGATGGTAACCCTTTTACCTTTTAACCCTTTTATTTATTTCTCGACGCTCTCTAAAAAAATGTTACGCCTTTAATCCAACTAAAATATTGTTTATATAATAATTATAACCGCCTCGTTTTTTTTCCTTTTTATTATTATTATTATTATTATTATTATTATTATTATTCGTTCGTTCGTTCGTTTGTTTGGCGATAACGCCCATTATAATCCTGCGTTGCGTGGCGTGTGTTCACCGTGGTGGTGTCATTACCATAAATCCTCTCGATACGCTGAACTCGATAAAACCACGTCGTTTCCGCTCGTATGGGTACCTACACCCGAGCACGGTGCATTTATTCCGGACGGTATTTTGCCACAGGTTCGACAACCCGGCCAGCGTGTCGGACTGGCCGGCCAGACAACTGACCTACAACTACTTGGTGAGCGTGAACGCGTGGTTGCTGATATTTCCGTGCGACCTGTGCTGCGACTGGACCATGGGCACCATACCGCTGGTCGAGTCCGCCTCGGATCCCAGGAACCTGGCCACCCTGGCCACGTACGCCGTGATCGCGGCTCTCGTGTACACCGCGTTCACCACGGCGAACCGGACCAAACGCATCGTCGTCATCATGGTAAGTGTCGTCGTCGGCGGACCGCAGTCGTCCAAAAGCGACTGCGGTACAATTTCAAACACAAAACATTTTCTCGTCGGACCACCGGGCTCAAGTTTCCGATTCGGTTTGGCAAAAAGTCCGTACCCGTTTGAACTCGTAATCAATGTGTAAATTCCCGACTAATCTGACGTTATTATAATATATATATATATATATCATCGTATAGTTTCGCCCTCGGTCCCATTCTAAGTCAAAACCTTAGCACGTAATACCGCCTATCGAATAATTCAATCGTTTCCTTTAAACACTTTTGATGAGTAGTTATTTTAATCCGAAACTCGGCTCTAATGTGACAAACTCAAATCGTCTCACTCTTGAACGTCTCGAATGACAAAAACTACCATACAGACTTGTTTTCGGAAATTAACACGTTGACGACGGTGGTTGTTACTAGTGATACCCAGACTGTTTTCATTAATAGACGATGGAAGGCACCCATGCCGCCCGTACATTTCTTCATTTGACTTAACTTCCTTAGTTTCTATTCCATTGTTTACATACGCAGGTGGCACTGGTGACATCCATGTATTTTATTATACCTAGGTAGATTTGAATTCACATAATTGATACGAATCGAATGGTACCAAAATTGTCCATCAGAGCTCACTGACAGTGAATTTATAACAATTTTAATTTTTGAAGACTATAAACGGACTATTCAAAAACGGGTGGCGTCTCGTCGCCAACGTGTTTTAAACCAACTCAGTCGATTTATCTGCATTACGAAAATGTGTTTTTCACACAAACTCTCGATGTATTTCAGAGTTTGGGATTGACAGTTCTGCCGTTCCTGCCCGCGTCAAACATGTTCTTTCCAGTCGGGTTCGTCGTCGCGGAACGCGTGCTGTACATGCCGTCAATGGGATTTTGCATGCTCGTCGCGTACGGCCTGGGGCTCATCGTGGAGAAGTGGTAAGACGTTCACAGGTTCCCCCCGTTCGTGATCCGTCCGTTCACGTTCTCTTTTCGTTCCGCAGCAAGTCCCGGATAATTTGTACGGCCATCGTCCTGTTGATCATCACCCACGTGGTGAAAACGTACACGAGGAACTGGGACTGGTCGTCGGAATACGCGATATTCACGTCGGGGTTGAAGGTGAACAAACTCAACGCGAAACTTTACAACAACGTGGGCCACGCGCTGGAAGCCGAGAATCGATTCCACGAAGCTCTCGCGTACTTTCACAAGGCGGTCAGGTGAGTTTCGTATCCACACGACGACATCGTATCGATTAGGACTGGGCATGAAATCCGGATATCCAAATCCGAATTCGAATCAAATTCTTATCCGGATTTCCCGGACTATCCGGATTTATGGATTTGCTTAATAAGCGCAAAACATCACTGGTATTTAAACTGCGTTCGAAATTTGTACACCTATGTTCGAAAATTATGTTATAGAGTTAAAATATTACAAGTGTATAAAAAATGAGTCGTTGAACAGCAAAATCGAGTTGAATAATCCGTGAAATCCCGATTCACTAAATCCGGATTTGACAAATCCGAATAATTCGGATTTTTGAAATCCGGATATACCCACCACTAGTGTCGATAGAGCAGATAAGTTAATCGTTTTGTAATTTTTATTATTTTTTTTCAGCGTTCAACACGATGACATCGGCGCCCACATAAACGTCGGCCGCACGTACAACCATTTGAAAATGTACAAGGAAGCGGAAGACGCGTATTTAGAGGTAGCGCACGACTTTCCGTCCGAAAACCCGCGCGTATCCGGTGCTGATTTTGAACGGTATGATTTCAGGCCAAGTCGTTGCTTCCCAAGGCCAAACCGGGCGAGTCGTACCAGGCTCGTATAGCTCCCAATCATCTGAACGTGCTACTGAATTTGGCCAATCTGATCGCCAAAAACCAGACGCGTCTGGAGGAGGCGGACATGCTCTATCGACAGGCGATCAGCATGCGGTCCGATTACACCCAGGCGTACATAAACCGCGGCGACGTGTTGCTCAAACTCAACCGAACGAAGGAAGCGCAAGAAGTGTACGAAAGGGCTTTGTTTTACGACACCGACAACCCGGACATATATTATAACGTAAGTGCGCCCGAGTCGCGTGGACCCGGACTAAACGAGATTTAAACTGCCAACGCCGTGCGTTTCCTTTGCAGTTGGGCGTTGTACTTTTGGAACAGGGTAAACATTCACAAGCGTTAGCTTACTTGGACAAAGCTCTCGAGTTCGATCCGGACCACGAACAGGCGCTGCTCAACTCGGCCATACTGCTCCAAGAGTTGGGACAAGCGAACTTGCGAAAACTCGCCGAAAAGAGACTTCTCAGACTGTTGTCAAACGTACGTTGTTGTCCGCCTAAAGCAGGGACCGGAACCGGAACTGAAACCATTATTTCAAAAAATTAAAAACCGTAACCTTAACCAGAACCTTAATTTTAAAAGGGTTAATTTGGGTTAGAAGTAATGACCATTTGTCGATGAGTACAGAAAAATATAAGTTAAATTTTTTTTTTTTTTTTTTTTTTTTTTTTTATTTAATTTTGATGCATAAATATTAAATATATAATTTTTTTTCGATTCTGGCCAAGAACAATGGATATATTAACGCAGTAATGCATTATATCATTTATATCAATTTCTTGTTTTCATTTAATACAAATGTACCTTCAATCGGGTAAAAATATAGTAATAATAATACGAACATGTAATTAAAAATTATCAAATCACATTTCATAACAAATTAGTGTGCATAAATTAAGAATAATCATATCCCTGCAATAGGCGAATATTGTGTTTAGAGTGAGTGGATTAAAATTAAAATTTAAAAAAAATTGTCTTCATTTGTAAAAACAGAAAAACAAAAAAAAAATTAAATGGTTAATAATAACTCAATACCTACGTATAAATATACATTGACCTTAATTGATTAATATATTCTACATTAGGTACTCTATACTTCAATATCATTAAAGTTTCACTTATTAATATTTGATGTATTCAGCTAATACTTATATATTATACTTATTTTATTTTTACCGATATTTTTTAGAACCGGTATTAAACGGTTCTATAACCCTCACATTTTTTAGAAAACCGGAACCGGAACCAGAACCTTTAAAAATTTCAATTAAATAACCAAAACCGAAACCGTAACCGAAAAACTCTATAGGTTCCAGTCCCTGGCCTAAAGTCTGAACGCGATGAATCGTTCGTGTAACCGTCATTACACGACAACGTATGATTTCAGGGCCAAAAAAACGAACGGGTGTTTTTCAATCTGGGCATGCTGGCCATGGACGAGGGGGACGTCCCGGCGGCGGAACATTGGTTCCGGCAAGCGATCCTCATCAAAGAAGACTTCAGAGCCGCCTTGTTCAACTTGGCCTTGCTGTTGGCCGACGACCACAGGCCGCTACAGGCAGCTCCGTTTCTCAACCAGTTGGTCAGGTTTCATCCGGACCACGTCAAGGCTCTGATATTGCTCGGCGACATCTACATCAATAACATCAAAGACCTCGACGCTGCCGAGAATGTGAGATTTCGCCGACGCCCGCCTAAAATGCGCACATGTACTTTATTTTGAATTCTGTTTTCGCGTGTTTTCAGTGTTACAAAAGGATTCTTCAACTGGACCCGGACAACACGCAGGGGATGCACAACCTGTGCGTCGTGTACGTAGAACGCGGTCTGTTGAAAGAAGCCGAAACTTGTCTGCAAAAAGCGCATCTGATGGCGCCGCACGAAGACTACATAGTCAAACATTTGAAAATCGTGCAAAATCGCTTGCAAGCCAAGCAGCCTCCCGATCAGCTCGATGTAATTGTTATTTAACATTTAAATCGTAACATTCTTAAATGCTAACAATATGTGTGTGCACGGAGTGACTTTTAATTTTTGGCTTGTGTTTACTATAGCAGGAGAGTCGACCGGATTCCAAAGAAATCCGAAAGACCGAAAAAGACACGACACGACCTGACACCAATTTGAAATCGGATACTAAACCATCCACGCTGTCGCTGTCATGAATGCTGAAAATTTAACTATAAGATATATATGTATATTTTTTTTTTTTTTTTTGAAGTTACTTACCTAGTCCTTAAAACTCACCGTTTTCTCATTGATACTTACCTGATTTCCTTTCAGCTCAATAAATTTAGACTACATTCCGAGATGACAAAACGAAAAAACTGTATGTTTTAAAAACTTCACAGACCTGACATTCGTAAGTCGTAGACAGTGGCCTCAAATCCAATCTTATATGGTGCTACTACTCAACATTAGTAATTCCTTTATACATGCTTATTCACGTTCAGTTTGTTTAATTAAAATCGAAAATTACTTATTGAATTATAAGATATATTTTTTGTCTTGAATTTTTATTTTGAATCGTTTCAGACGAAAACATTTGTAAAAAAAAAAAAAATTGTGCTGTGATGTATTTAGTAGGTCATAGTATGATTATAATAAAATAAAATTAAGTGATTGTAAATAATAATAATTGAGACCGTAATGATGTGTTTAAACTTTTATGATATTATATTAACAACTACAAGTATGAAGCATTGATAATATTTTTTCATTTTTATTCAAATATTATTTTCAATTAATATTCACTGGAAAACAATGTTCAGTGTAAAGTTCCCACCTGTTATTCAGTAACTTACCGAAGTACTTGACAAATTGACAACTATTAATTCAAAGTAATTACTATGTACTTGGATTACATCAAAATAGATAATAATAATAACTAATTAAATTCTGTCTGGAGATCAGTCATCATTTTGATATGAATGTGTCGATGTATTTTTATACTTAATGTTTTATTTTTATGATTTTATGAACTGCATGAATGTAAAAGATATTATATAGTAATACGAAGGAAATAAACCGAAAAATGATTTCTAACATTTAATGTTCATGATTTTAAATCTTGGAAAACAGTATTATATTTTGAAATATAAATAAGTTATTAACATTTGATCAAATTGTCATAATGTTTTTTTTGTATTTGCGGACAATCATTGTGATTATTTTTTTAATATTATTATTACTATTTACTTATTTATTTAATTTTATTATTTTTCCTTTTTTTTTTTTTTTTTTGACAATTTGACAATTTAAAGCACTCTAATATTGTACCTGGAACTATAAATTTTCTTTGAATGAAAGAAATAAAAACATGTTCCTCTGGCCGCGGGAGATTAAATTTATGAAATATTTTGTATGATAAGTATTTTTTTTTTTTTTTTTTTTTTGTGAAAATTTGTAAAAAAAAAATGTGTATGGTCTAAAAACAAATAGCTGTTAATGTATTTGATAATATTATATATGTAAAATTATTATAGGTGTTTACCAGAGGTAATATTGGAGATAAATATTGCTTTTTGATGTGATTTTTTATTTTATGTTTTATAAAAAAAAAAAAATAAAAAAATAAAAATTTAAAGTGTTTTAAATAATTTGTTGTCTTTTTTTCTTTTTTTTTTTTATTTTCAGACACTTCTTTCTTTACCATTAAAATCGTTGTCAACGTATCTTTATTGGTGCTTGCATTCCTCTCGATAAAATACGTCCTCTGTATACCTTTTGACATTGAAAGTTCTTTTATTTGTAGTTACATTTTATCAACACAAATATATTTTTATGATATTGTATTTAGTTCAAAGCGATATATTTGGTTAAAGATGTCTATTGTCTTGAGTACAAATTGTGTATGGTAAGTCAAATAATTTGCACAATGCAGTAACAAAACCTCGCTGTATTTTTATACCCAATCGATAAAATTAAACCAGAGTGTTATAAACTAAATCATTTTCAAAGGAATTTGAGTGAAAATAAGCTGTTGGAATTACAT
Source organism: Therioaphis trifolii (assembly GCA_027580255.1). Classification (NCBI taxonomy): domain Eukaryota; kingdom Metazoa; phylum Arthropoda; class Insecta; order Hemiptera; family Aphididae; genus Therioaphis; species Therioaphis trifolii. The sequence continues at coordinate 35,778,890 of CM050408.1, read as the reverse complement.
TGTCATGCCGCGGGAAAACAATTTGATAATGCTACAGATTTCATCGAAAAATCACTCAAAAGTATTAAATGACATTAAAATCAATGTTCAACTCGGCAAGTCATTGAAGAAAATAATGTCCGAAATAAAAATTTCGAAGGCAACATTCGTACCTATGCGATTTTTGTCAATATTCTCGTACGAGCAGTAATGTACCCAATGTGACCATATTCTCCAGTGAAACAGGTATTTGAAGGCTTAAGCGGGAGTCCACGCCAAACGCGCCTCGCGCTTGCAACATTTTATCGCCTGCAACATTGTCGCGAAGACAGGGGTCCATCTGCGCGTAGAAATGTATAGGTATTGTAACATTTTTATTTTTCTTATATTTCTATCGATATGGCCGTCAGATCTTTGTCGTTATTTTTTCAGGGGTAGAAGTGTGGCACTTGTTACCCCCTTCTCTCAACCCTTTCAGACCCAGATTTAAACATTTCAAGTAAGAATTCTTTTTTTACTAAATATGTAGTAAATGGCTTATAAATATACTAAAAAAATTCTTACAATTTTTTTTTTAGTTATTTTACTAATGAGATATTAGATTGTCCTCTGTGAGGGACATTGGGTTAATATGCAGTCATAAGTAGAATAAAAACAAATATTATATGCTATTATATTATATTGTGTATTTAAATTTCAAAAAATTAATGTAACAGTCCTATCCATTTAGACTAGTTCATGTATAATAAAAAAAATGTTTATAACAATGGTTATGTGTATTTATATATAAATATATAATTATATATTATGTATTTAAAATTTAAATTACAAAAAATTAATATAACAGACTTATCTTATAATTTTGTTATTAATAATAACAAAAAAATATGTTCTTATTTCGTATTTTGATAACATATCAAAATGATAATATTTTATCATAATTTGACTCCGTAACGACCCAATGTCTCTTATGAGAGACATACATAACAGCTGTTATAACTTCACTGTTACTAGTTATGGAGGATTAATGGTCATTCGCACATTTAATTACTTGCTCCTACTCCACTGCGAGTCGATATCGCAGTACCACCGGGAATGGCCCACATATACAAAACGAAATATTGTGGTTGTAACTTGTATTGAACATGTCATTTCATATTGACATAGTTACTACTAGAGCAACCTTTTACATGCATTTTCACGTTTTTTCTCCATAAGTCCAAATTTATTGTTTGTCAAATTTGACCACGATTTTGCTTACTCTCGTTTAAACAAAATCAATTTTTTTTTGCATATTTTGAACACAATATTCGTATAGTTGCATATTTATAGATTTTTGAGATTTTAATTTCTTTTAACTTAAATTTTTTAACTTATTAAAAAAAGAAAACATCTTATACGGCGTTCAGTCCTTTCCGTTTGGGCAGTGAAATTTTCGAGCGTTACCTTTTTCGCGTTGCGCTCGTTTGACATGTTTCTACATGTTCATTATTTATATAAATATATATATTTTTTTTTCTAATAAATGTTATTTGATACATTTTCATTTTTGCTTTAACTGAGAACATAAATTTCCATTCCTATTTATGATTTCAGTCAACTATTGCTTTCATATTATTCAAAATATATAATTGAATTGAATATCGCTTTGTGTCCGGAAAATAAAATTTAAACAAATTTAATCCTTAAAACATTTTAAACCTAACCTACAAATATTATGAAAGCATGTCTTTTAAATTAAGAATATTTACTTCAAATTCTACATATTATTAAATCTATATTCCTAAGCTCACATAATACCAATAGTTTTTGGTTTATCCATCAAATTATAAATGTGTAGTATATAATATAATATTTTTGCTATGCTTGCCTGTATTTAAATGCTGTACTATCTGAAAACGTTTTGTTACGGGCACAGCGTGATCATAAATAATACAATATAATATTTTACCATCTGTTTTAAAAACGTCGCTTGAAAATTCATCGACAAATTGACGTAACTTGGCACTTTCACTTTCGGCATTTTATTAAACTGTTCTCTGATACTGTTATTAAAACCGCTCAAATTTTCAAATATAAGTGTCCGCAAATTTACGCAACACACGACGTAAGTACTACTGTTAGGTTAGGTTAGGTTAGGTTGTTTAACAATGTGTAGGTAGTCCGACCAAGATAAAATTAGATAGGTAATATTTATACTACATATTTAAAATTCGATGGATAAACCATAAACTATTGGTATTGTGAATATGAAATAAACGCCATTTAAAATTAACAATAATTTTAAAAAATTCAAAAATTAAAGTTAAGACGGTTGAAAGTGGACCGTTTTTTAGGGGTTGAGTATAGGCAATATGTTATATTCATTGTGAATTGCTGTGTGAGTGTAATAACTGATCATTAGTGTGCGTAAGTTCCCCGAACGTGTAGTGTAATTATTACGATTTATCAGTAAACAATAATTTTATTACAGTCACAGCGCGCATTGTACGTAGCAAAAAAAATTAATTTTATTTAAACGAGAGTAAGCAAAATCGTGGTCAATTCTAACAATCTAACAATTTGGACTTATGGAGATAGAACGTGAATATGCATACGAAAGGGTGCACTGGTAGGTATTTACGTCATCAATAAATGGCATTGTCAATACAACCAAATTATATCGTTTAATATATGTGGGCCATTCCCGGCGGTACTGCGATACCGGGTCGACCCGCGGTGGAGCAGGAGCAAGCCCCAAAATATCCACCAGATTTGCTAAAAATTAGTTTAACATTTGAATCTTCTATGAAGATTTATCAGATGTTAAGCTGATAAGAACAGATACTACACATTTGATCTTAGCCATTAGGCCGAGAAGCGATGTCCGCAATTTTAAAAGAGGCCAACTTTAAATAAAAAAAATCTAAGAGGAATTTGCAATTGGAATCAGTGAAATATTAATTTTTCAAAAAAAGCAATACAAAAATGCGGTCAATTGGTTAAAATCTATAACACTTACAATTCATAGCAACGAATCTATTTTATTTGTAACAAGTTAAATGAATAGAATATTTGCGAAAAATAAATGATCAATTATTATTTAATCGCTAAAAAACTACAGTGAAAAGGCGCCATCTAGTGTCAAAAACAATAGGTTTTTTTTGAACATGGTTTCTCAAGTGCGTATAAATTGTGTATAAACATATAGCAGCCAAATATAATATGTTTAATTCATTAATTTCAAATGTATGACCCATAAACAATTATTTCACCATATTATTTCTAAGACAACAGAATTTCAAAACGATATAGAAAAAAATCAAATCATAACTTTAAGGTATGTTTATTATATTGACATGTTTTTAAATATTTCGCCTTGGGATAATTTTGCTAATGTGGTCGAGTGAGGTTTATACCTTTTACAATTAAACAATTAAATTATTATTTAATTTATTATTTATAAACCGAATTCAAATATTAAATTTTAATATTTCAACAAAATGTGTGAAGGTATATTATAATTACTTGTATTCCATATATTGCGATGTTCCGTATGTCTATTGCGCATTCTAGTGGTCATACCTACTATGTTGTAAATTATAAATTACTGTGACATCAGGGACGCCCGGAAGGGGGGGCCAGTGGGGGCCATTGCCCCCACTGAGATTTTTTGTGTCAGTTACAAAATTAGAAGTTTTTTTACATAAAGCTGGTCTTAGGTATTTAGCGACTATGCGACAATCCTTGTATCTAACAAGTCATATATAAGCAGCCTGTCGTCGACGGAAATAGAAACCTTTTGATAGACATTATTATTATTACATTTATCGTATTCTGAGTAATGTGTTCAGCTATCATGGGTTTTTTTAATCAACAAATCGATAATTCAATTAATTTATTTGCTTCTAATAAAAGGAGATTGTCATTACTTTTTGAATAAAATGCAATATTATGATGTACAAATATGATGTAATATGTAACATGTAATGATGTAATATGTAAATTAAAATCAAATAAAGTTGTTTTTTGTTTAAATTTTATTATGTTTTTTCTTAGAAATATTAGAAATAATAGTGTAATTTTATATTTACTTAAATTAGTTTCGATTTTTAAAATATTATAAACGATACCATTACTAATTATGAGTAGATAAAAATGTAGCAGTAAATCTTCCCATAAGTGTTTAGGTACTTGCAATTTTTTGCCCCCCCTGAGCTACATTGCTGCGGGCGTCCCTATGTGACATCGTATACACCTACGATATGAAGTAGATAAGTATCATAGTGTATACACTACAATGAAGATTTTTAATGGATACATTAAATAAACTGATTTCATAGATTATATTTTAATCAGTTTATTAATACATGTTTGGAAGGTTTAGGTTTATTTTCTCGTTAAAGTATAATTATGATATATTCTGTACAACCCTACAACCAATGAACAAAATGTTCTTACTTAATCAAAAATCGTAAAATTATGTTATAAGTAATTAATAATCGTAATAGCTGTGCCGAAATATCAACTTTGAATGTGTATAAAAAATAATTCTTTGAGTTTATCTTTATAAAACTTAGACTGTGGGTAGAGTAACACGTGGGGAATCTTTTAGTGCAATAACATTTTTATCGGATTATTATTTGAAAATTTTATTAGATTTTGAATGAAAAAAAAAATGGCCATTTTACTAGAAACTAATGGTTTTCGTAAGATTTCTATCTTTAAACGAATACAAATAAAAATCCTGACAAACGATTTTTGAAATTTTTTCAGTATTTTTAGAACACTATAGAAGTAAGTTCATATTAATTTTTCAGGTATTTTTGTTGAAAATTAAAAATTGTATTCGATAAAAACTACAAAAAGTTCAAAGTTCTATATTTAGCCCAATAATGGACGATTTTTTTCTGAAACTTTTGTCACGTCTGTATAAGGTTGTTTTTGATTACTGTTGAAAATGTCAATAATTTTCATTAATTTCAAACTTCAATAATTTAGAAGGTATGTCTATATTATTAAAACCGATTTATTAAAAGTCTCGATTGGGCACATTTTTGTCGGTAAAATGGTTATTTTAGGTAGTTTTTCCTCATTATTAGAAAAACTATATTGAAGATAGAGAAATTCTTACTTGCCAAAGTACAATCTCGAGGCGATTTTCTATCAAATAAGTTGCTGGACGTAACTTTGGACCAAATCTACCTAATCAAAATAAGTATAGAACTAATAAAATATTGAAAAAACTACGTTTTTTGGAAGTCATTACACTTATAAATAAAATTTTTAATTTTCGATAGGAAGTCTTCAAAATTTATCATTATCTTAGTCACATAGTCAGCAAATAAAATTGAAAAAATCTCGAAAATCGTTGGTCAGGATTTTTTATACGTGTTTAAATGCAGTATCTTAACAGTTAACGAAAATCGTTATTTTCACGAAAACTAACGATTTTTTTCATTTAAAACCTTATGATTCATAAGTTATGAATATTTCAAATGTTAACCCGGTAGAAATTTTATTGCACCAAAAGATTCGCTACGTGTTTTTCGGTCTATCATGTAAGTTTCAGAAGGATAAATTCAAATGTTCATTTTTTATAGACGTTTACATTTGAAAATTCGGCTCAGACCACGATTTTTCCTAAATCATCAGATTTAATTGTATACTATTCCATATAGTATTTGTAATTTTGGGTATTAAGATCTGAAATTTTTACACAAGTTTCTGTATGTGTATTCTTAACTACATTAAAATTTTGATAATAATCGGTTAAGAATTTATGTTATTTAAGCTTGAAGTGTATAAAATATCACTGCTTACATTCTTTTAATACCTACGTCCCATCACTGTGTTAAACTGATGTTTTGCTCAGAATTGTCCGCTATTGTTTCGTTCTCATATAAATCGTCTTCATCATGGTATTTAAGGCCTTTTCTCTTCGAAAACACGACAATAAATAGTTCATCTTCGCTTTTATTGTGTGCATATCACACGAGTATAAATTTGATAGTTCAACTAATTTTGAAGTGTCTTAGTTTACTTTATCGCAGAGAAGCCAATGATAATATTCTTTTGTCTTGTCGCAAAATAAAACACGTTGTTTCGTCTATAGTTGCTTTTTTCTGTTTGAATATCAATAAAATGTAATTATTATTTTATATCTCTTACTACACACATACACACACACACACACACACACACACACACACACACACACACACACACACACACACACACACACACACACACACACACACACACACACACACTCATTTAGGTAAAAAAAATAAAAAAAATACTAAGTTGCCCATTTGATTTATATCATCGGTCGGGACCATGTCATGAATGCGGAAAACATAGAAACAATAAAACAACGGTTCGCTGCCATGAATGCCATGTATTTGTATGCAAAAAACATAGCGTTTGTAAAACTACATGTAAAAAATGCAATACTACGGAAAATGATAGTGACCATTGAATCAATGTTAAAATAACTTAGTTAAATTTTGGAATAATAAACAGTTTTTTTTTTATTATTTTCTTTTTGTATCATTTTACCATTAATATAAGTATAGTTATAATTTTTTTTTGAAAATGTATTAAGGTAAAGTTGGGTAAGTGTGACACGAAAATGCAAAGTTATTCTAAAATTAATCATTACTTTTTTTGTCTTTTACTTATAATTTTTATTGTTCCATAATACTATACTTCTATAAATAAACAATAGGAATTCATTGTCAAACAAGTTATAATATCACTCATCTCTAAATAAATCATTTTTCTTTTAAAATTTTTAAAACGTCACTCTTGCCCCTGTTCATGGGGCAAGTGCAAAATCGGATTTTTTTTTTATTGTACTTGTATTATACATAATGATATATGGGGCTAGTGAATAATAAATATAAAAATAAGCTTTAATTTGATTTTTGTTTCATTCATATATCTTGATTCATTAAAAATTAACAGAACAATATTTAAATTCAATAACTTACCCATTGTAAACTGATCAACTAATTAAGCACAGCGGCGTGCCGGACGATCGGTCGCGGGTCGTCTGAGGACAGGGGCGTCATTTCAGTTTTTCTTAGGGTGGGGCAAAATTTTTACCGGCCCTCGAGTTAAAATAATATGTGTATTGCAAAGCTCGAAAAAAGAATAACAAAACAAATATTTTTTTTAACTAATGCTATATCTATTAAGCAAGAAGAAAAATAAATAATACAGCTAAAAATAATATAATAATTAAATTTAAATAAAATAGCAAAAATTAATATAAGCTTAAGCTTTTAAAGGATATCTACGAGATTTCATGTCTGCAAATAAATCAATAGCTTCCTGAAGATCAATTTTTGAAGCTTCATCACCTTCAACAGCAATCACTAGCAAATCGCTCAAGCGCTCATCAGTCATTGTTAGTCTTAAACATGTTTTTATACGTTTTAATGACGAAAAAAAGCGTTCGTTAGAAGCAGTTGATACAGGTAGTGTCATTAAAATAGAAATAATTTTTAGGGTCTCTGGAAAAGAGTTTGGAATTTCCAACAATTTTTTAGATATGGAAAAAAGATCATGAACTCCATCTTCACGGGTATTATTTTTGTTTTTAGAAAGTAGGTTTTTGGCAATAAGAAATTCAGACTCTAGGAATATAGGATTAATTTTGAAGTAATTATAGTGATCCAAAAAAGCTTGAAGATAGGGACTTTTGAAGTTAAAGTAATCAGGATCCGAAGAAATAAATATAGTACAGGTTAAAATAATATTGTTGTTAGTGTCATTAAAACGTTTGTCAAGTTCATTCATTATATTATTTTTTTTGATGTACACGTTTGCGTTTACCTAATTTACGGTTAATATTACATATATTACTTACCTGACCGCTTTGCCTATTTTTAGCCTGCACATTTTTATTAATATGGATTTTGTCGGAGTTAATGGTAAGTTCTTCGGCTTTGCTTTAGGAGCAATGGCATAACCTATTATTGTCAATGCTTTTTAGTTTCAATGTACACAACTAATTGACAAGTGCCCCCGATCCGTTGGAGGTATCTAGTATCTACTCCGTAATCTTAACACAGATTTTTAAACTAACGTTAGGCGAAAAACGTTTACAATTTCATAATTTAATAACTTAAATATGTTTCTAAATTGCTTGAAAATGTAGCGTTCTACGATTATGAGTTTAGGGCGAGTGGTCCACTATGAGTAAGACTCTATAAATATTTTTATATAGCTCTACTATGAGCAAAGCCACCATTCAAGCGGCCCTGTGCCCCTATCGTACCAAAAATTTGACCGGCCCACAAAAAATCAAGGGTGGGGCAATTGCCCCCGCCTGCCCCCCCCCCAAATGACGCCACTGTCTGAGGACCACTAGCACGGGCCGAAGCCGTGCCTTTTCCGAGGGCGCAGAGGCCGAGGCCTCTTTGGGCCCGCACCTCCAACTAGGTGCAGTTGTTTAGGGTCCACTATCGTCACGGTTTTCCCGACGACCACCACCGAAGTATGCACCTAAACCTCGAGGGGCACCGCTTCCCAGGCTCCCCTCTGCCATGGTACCGACTGGGTTTTAAATTGACGTCGGTGGGTCAACCCGGGGCGAACCCCCCCTCGCCACTATTTTGGCTCCCCTGGCCGGCTAGTGGTGGGCCTTGCAAATTAAATACAATCATTATATATAATTAATCTAATAGAGTAGGCTTTCAATGCAAATGCCTTTTTTTCTTTTAGTGCTTTTCAAGTAAGAAATGTATTTCAAATATACAGTTCTGCCATCATCGAAATTTTGGGGGGCAATTTATTTTGCATTTTTAGTAGCTTTTTGACTTTAAATGTCATTTTTTTGTGAAATGTCAAACCCAAAATTTGGTAATTTATATATAAATATGAAATTATTCAACCTTAACCCCCCCGCCCCAAAAAAATAAAATTTGTTTGTGTACGTGCCTGGTTCCCGTCCACCATAGGATACAGACCACATTATTATGACGTGACGTGCTCTTTCTATGATTTCTATAAATTGCCATTGATTATTATTGTACTTCCCCAGTGTGCGCGAATCGCCTCAGTTTTTTGTATTTTATATTAATTTTTATTATTTATGCTCTAATAGCCATTTTTATTCACGCTCGCAAATCGACGTGTTTTAATATTATTATTATTATTATTATTATTGTTATTATTCTTTTATTTGAGCGATGATCGCCATGGATTGTAAATTTTAGCATTATATTGTGTATGTGTGAAATTAATTTAAATAGTGTGTGTTAAAGTAATTTATTTATTAGTATACAGGCTTTAGGTAGCGGCTGGCCACAGCAGTTCACCGACCATTATTGAGAGTTATTTTTGTTTATTTATTTTATTTTACTTATTTATATACATTGTTAAGCCAAGAGGTTAATACTTATAATTATTGCACCAAAAAAGTCATTTTTACATTAATATTGTAGGGCCAAAAGGGCCATAATAATTTTGTTTATTATTATAATTTAAATTTATCTGTGTAGCTATAGTTTATATATGTTTATTTTTTGTTAATTAATTATTTGAGCAAAGTGGCTAATTTATTTATTATTTATTTATTTGTGTATTGCTGTGAATTTTATTTGATTTATTATTGTCCTTTGTTTAAGTTATTTATTATTACATATACAGCAATGCAGTTACCATTTAGTTTACCGATTTTTATAAAATATATAATTTAGTTACCCTTGTTCTTTAGTTTATGTCTACACACACACACAATATACACACATACACACTAACACTCAACGATTTTGCTCGGCAAACCCGTCCACTTCTGTTGAGCCGTTAATACAAATATACATACACATACATAGCATGGCCGATCAGGTCGTGACTTCAAAAGTAGGAGGTGTGTGCGGTATAGCGCTAGGGAACGCGTAATAGCAATTTACGCTCCGGGCCGCAACAACTATAGTCAATGACCAGTCTTTTAAATGTAAATGAATATTTTGTGCGCAACCCTCAGGAAAAAAAATTGATTATTTTTATGGGTAATTGAAATTATCAGTAACTGACTCTAAACTCAATTTACTTTCAAATCAAAAACCTAATGAAATAATGTTTAATGATTTTAATGTGCATATTTCTCAATTTTTTGTCTAGGATATAATTTTTGATATTGATATAAATTACAAAATGATTATTATAAATTTGAATTTAAATTTACAGCCTGAAGGTATATTAAAAAAATCAATGTTATGTTCAAGTAGGGGTGATTATAAAATTACAACTTAATACTTATTAGATAAATAAAATAAATTAATAATAGTATGTATATTATATATATATATATATATCGATAGTAATTATGGATAGTATTAAATAATAAGGATATTTTCATTATGATTTGATGATAAACCCTCATTGTTATAATTGAATTCTAATTAAATCACGGTAAATCAACAATATTTAATTCCGTATTGATATCAAAATATGAAAAATAAACCACATCAATATAATTGGCCAACACTAATGTTTAGAATATATTAACTGTTTCACTTTTTCAAGTATCATTAACCAATTTTCCAAATTTATGAAAAATTAAATAACAGGCTAATACCACAGCACTCGTCACGCATTCATACTTAAATTCAATATAGAATGATTGTGATTCATAAAAGCTCATCAAACTGATACATTTTAGAGCAATGGTACCAGATATCTTTGGGTTTGATCAAATATTCTCATACTGCTCACTTTCTGTTTTAAATAATCACTGTTTGGCATCAAAGATCTCAGATTGAAAATCATAGAAAAGCAATTGTAGGCAAAAAGACGTCTAAGAACAAAGAACAGTTTATTTGACTATACGTTATGAAATTAACATGAGATTCTTCTTTTAAAATAAATTGTTCCCTTGACATAAAAATGATGTTTATTAAACAATTTACAAAGCTAAAAAAAAAACAAGAAAGGAACAGAAGAGTAATACGTATAAGCATATCATAAACAATGTGTACGTCATGACTTAGAGTTTAAAGAATATTTGTTCATATAATTATAAAAAACAAGGAGTCTTAATAAAAGTGTAAATTGTCAAAATTTAAAAAAATAACAAAACTCTTTGGCAAAAAAAGAATTTTTGAAATTGTGATCAACAAATTGACCAGAATTGAGAATATAGTCAAAAAAGCAATATTTGTCTAACTTTAACTAACAACTAATACCTAATATCACAATTTGGTAAAATAAATAAATACAACTGCAAATAAATAAATAAATAAATAAAATTAAACAATGACAACGTCTCTATGACAGTGGTAATCCTTGTATCCATGAACTAAGATCGGTGTCTGCGCCACCGAGAGGTTCGTCCTCACGTTTACAAACAAGTAACATTTCAGCAGCTGCACATCCTGACAAATATGCTCCATGAACGGTTGAATAAAAGTTTGGATGCGTATGTTCTCCAGCAAATGTAATCACAGGCTATAAAGCAAAACATATTACCATAGATAACAAAGTTACACAACACATTATTGGGTAATTGTAACTCACAACTTTATTATTATTTATATGTATTGGCCTGGCAATATGTTCAATGTCCAACTGACTAGAACCGACACTAATTGCAGTATATGATCCGAGACTGAATTCATTAGCTTTCCATCGAGTACTTTAACAAAAAATCGCCACAATACTATAGAAAATTATCGTGTCTAGGACACTTGCATTCATATGAATAAAAACCAATGGAAATACTTACCAAACACATTTAGTTGGATGCGGTATACAAGGGTCGTTCAGAAACCGTCTTAATATTTCTGTACACTTAGTGCCAATTACTTTATCGTCTAATTTTTCCATAGTTTCTGCTTCCTTACCAGATATCCAACCCAACAACAGTGTGTCGTTCACTTTTGAAAAACTGTATATCTTTTCACTCCAATCACCCATTTCATCATTGTCCCATAGTAAGAGTATCTCATCCACGTCTTTATTCAAAAACGGCCGGTCATAGAACAAAAATATTTTGTCCACAACACCATACAACAATCTAGCGATTGATTTTTCTTTGTACTTGGGTAATTTTGGACAGAAAATGTCATTGGACTTAAGTACACCCAAAGGTAATGTGCAAATAATACTGTCAGCTGCATAGATTTTATCATTACAGTGTACATAAATGACTTCGTTAGTAGCGTCTTCACCGCCCACTTCAATAACAGTCTTATCAGAATCTTCAGAATCAGTGCCGTTATCGATTCCAGACGGCCATTTGATTTTCGTCACTCGAGAATTCATTTTAATACAATCAGGTGGTAATTTTTTAAATATAGGATCTAAAATACTACTGTACCCGCTAGGCAGTGAAATATTACCACCCTGCAGTTCTTTATAACTACCTAATTCAACTAAATCAATATCAGCCATATTATTGCATCCAGTAATACAAGTTTCTCTCTTGAGTAAACAGTTAAAAATTGATTGCTGTAGTTTACGAACATTAACGTTTTGTACTTTTTCCAAGTAAATTGCAATTTCAAGATTAACATGTTCTCCGACACTATGGATTCCAGGAGGTGGATCGAACGCACCCGTAAAATAATCTTCACATCGTTTCAAAAAACACATGTACGCTCCGTATGTTTCCTAAAAAATAATATTTTTTTTTTTTATCATCAAAGTAATGCGTTAAAAAATAAAATTTTTTTACTTTCAAATTTCAACGGATGATAACCTTTTAATTGTAAAATATACGGCACTCAACTCTCAACTTTCATCAATAAACATAATATTTACCAATCATTAATCAAACATCAATAATATGAAAGCAAAAGATAAGTGATTTTTTTTTTTTAACCAGAGTAAATTTATGTTTTTTTTTTTTTTGTACATCTGCCATCAAAACTAAATAATATAATACGTTTCAACATACTTGTAGTAACTGAAATGGAACTTTGGTACCGTCCATTGTGGCGGCAATAATACTGGGAAATTTCGGTCGATGGGTGATATCTACTAGACCATTTGCCAAAGCCAACTCATACATTGGATTACCTAAGACGCCGTGAATCCAATTGGCACCAAGTTCGATTTTCTGATCGTCTAAAAAAGACGCTTGCGTGTAAAAATGTTATCGTTCATTAATACTGTGTTCTTATACCTATTTGAGTTGAACATATCCGACCACCAATGCGATCCTGGGCTTCCAGCATGATAAAATCGTTCATGTCATGTTGTGATAAATGCGTGGCTGCTGCAAGGCCTGCTATACCAGCGCCAATAATGATAACTTTGTGCTTTGACACATCTGGTAATGGGTCGTCCATAATAATCAGTCTTGAAATATGATCTACAAAATAATCATCAAATTCAAAGTCATACTCAATCTAACACACGGGTGATATTTTTCGAATTAAATAAATGATGATGTGCGAGAACCCCAACTCGATTTCGATTTCAAACGAATGAGTTTTTATAAAAACTTTAAACGAGTATCGCCTGAATATTGATGTAAAATCGAACAACTCAATTGGAACGTTCAAGATCCGAAACAAATTAAAAAACAAACTCTTTGGCGTTTTTCTTTTTCTGATAAATTTTCGGCCCGGATGTGCACGATGCATTACGGTGACGCAAAAGAAAAAACCCTGAACGGTGCTAATAACCGGACAGTTATTAATAATTATCAATCCGACCATGTCTACAGATGCCACCTTAGGTTTGCGGTCCAGGCAACGTGAAGACGGTCCGTCTTCCGGAGGCGTCGGTCGCGGAGAACCACGACAGACGAACCCGAAGAGCCCACGCCTCCGTAAACGAGCGCTTACTTGGTGTCCAGAGAATCGACTACGACGACGGCACGGACCTGTCGGGACTACATAGTTCCGAGCGGTGTTGCGAGGAGGCAGAGGCGAGAGACGAGGGCCTCAGACGTCGGGTCGACGGCCGCGGACCGAGTGGATGATCATGGATGGTACCGTGGTGATAGACGGACAAAAAAAAACGGGGAAAAAAAAAAGGAAATCCAAAGCGAATTCGAACGTAATAAATTAATAAAATATAATATGATATAAATATTATTATGTATAAAAAAAAAAAAAAAAAGGTAAAAGATACGAAAATCTATTGCGTGATAACGAATTTGATAACGGTGGGTACGGTGGTTTCTCGCGACGGACGGCGGCGACACTGGCGGCCGCGGGTTACCGCGACCCGGGTCTGTAGAGTCGCTGTTATCGTCGCTGGCCGGCGTTAAGAACCTGCGGCTCCGCTCGGTCGCCAAAACTGACGGGTTCCGTGTTCCGGACGTCACTCGCACAGTCGCACAACGTTCGATCCCCAAGACCGTGAAGTCGCGTGCGTGATTACCCGCAGCAGCCGTCATCGTCCGATGTGATTAGTCCGCGCGAACTGGTGCATAAATATTATTATAATAATCGTTATTAACACGTCGGTTGGATTATCATTATTTTCGCGACGGAACGCGATCGCCGGCAATCGCGCTCGTTCTCCGCTCCGCGCCCAGTCCTCGGCGAAATCGTTTGATTTTTTTTTTTTTTTTGATTTTTATTTGATTTTTTCTCTCGTTTTTTCCTTTACATGCGAATTTACACCGCGCACCTCCGACGATACCACGGTCCGACGTCGACGCACTGGTGCTCGTCACTCGTCAGCCGCCTGAGACAGTCGTCCTGAGTCGTCGCCAAAACCATGAACATAACAAGAGCAGCCAAATCGGCGCTGCGGTCCAGTGGAAGTGAGTGATAAGGATTTCGTAAAGCGTTTTACACCGGTTCCCGGTCGCTCTTCGCCGCGGTCGGGACGCGCGCACAGGTGTAGACAAGCGTTCTTTCACGACCGATTTTCAAACATCACGCCACCCAAGGTCGATGCACTTATCAAACTGATCCCTGGGTGCATCGGTGACGTTACGACCGCGGCCTTCGTTCCGTTTATCCCCCATAAATAATTTAATTAGGTGTCTAAATTCGGGGGACATTCAGTCGAGTTTCATTACACTTGACACCCTTTTTTAAAACGCGATCAATACGTTTTATAACGTTATCAAAACTTTAGAACAATCGCTTTTAGGTATCTGTGTGTATTTTTGCGTTTCGGTTATTTTAAAATATAAGCATACATTTTTTCAAAGCCATTATATTTCAACATTGACGCCTATACGTTGTCTACTCTTAACAGTGGTCATTGAGTATTGGTGTTATGATAACTAGGTATTATATTTTGAGAATTTTTATCTAATCTTTTAATTAACTGTCAACTTAAGTTTGTTTATTGTGTAGGTAAACCTACCTACCTCATTTTTTTTTTTTTAAATATTTATTTAGTGTGCTATTATTTTCTTTATAAAATTGTATAATTATGTAATACTTTAAATCGCTTTTTTCAGTTCTGTTCAAGCTTATTTTTTGATAATTTTGATTGCTCAATACTTTCAAATATTCAAATAATGAGTATCTTTCTCTTCTTATTCACCCTATTTTCTACTTAACTATAAATTATTGTTAAATTCTTAATTTGTAAATTTGAACTAATGAAATAAAAATGATTTAAATTTATCTTAACCATAAGTAACTAATACATAATTTTTCCCCTACAATAGACATGGTTTTTACCTTATTCCATTTTAAGATTATACTTCCTACTCAATTTACTATTTTTATTGAGATAAAATGAATTTTCAAATAAAATAAATATTAAAATATTATGAAGTAGTGTAAATTATAGTAATCAAGATTAGTAACTAATACATTTCTACAAATTAAATATGTTAATTGCAATAACCATATTTACCTATATGACGTGTTGTCTATATTACTAAAAGCTTCCTAGTTGAAATAAATCCTAAATAAAGAATTCGTTTTACCTAATAAAACTTAATTTTTGAAAACTTACTTTTTGTGTTTACTATAGTTAAGATCCCAAATTAAATTTTTGGAGAAGTATTTTTTAGTATTCCAAATAAGTATACATGTATAAGAATACAATTTTAATATGTGTCAATAATTTCCGTTTTGATTTGTATAATCCCCTTTTGTTGGTTCAAGGTCAATATAGGTCATAACTAAATATTATTATCATTATTTATTATAGGTACATTATGGAACTTTATTTTCTGTAAAGTAATAATAATTATATTAGCAATAATCAACATTAAATTATCAATTTCAATTTGATACCCTTCTACCTCTCGTTCTACCTATATATAATATTATATATCTTTATATATATAATATTAATGTATACTCTAAATTATATTAATTTTTTTTTCAGATTTCTACAGAATTTATAATAACAAACATATTGGTGCTATTTTTTTAAATGCACAACCATGTGCATTTTCAAACAATTTTTTTTACTCAAATGTTGCATCCAATCAAATTTACCCAGCATCCCATACTAGAACCAAATTTGAATATTTCAATCCTCATTATCGACAATTATCTACGTCATTGTCATTATTTTCGGACAAACCATCTTCTAAAATTGAAGAAACTGTTAATGCTGTCAAAGAAAAGGCTCAAAAAGAAGCGGAAGGAAAAGAAGTTGTGGCCGTAAAACCTAAAAAACCACTCAAACAAAAAATTATTGATGAAGTTATGCACTATTATAATGGTTTTAAGCTTTTGGGACTTAATATAAAAATCTCTTTTAAGTATGCTATTAAAAAAATGAGAGGTATTGAGTTGACAAGAAGAGAACATAATTTGGTAAGTTGTGATAAAAATGATTACTTGTATAAAACTATCTAATTTAAAGTCTTGCAATTTAAAATAGGCATCTATTTTTAATCTACTTTTGAAGTGTATGAATTGATTGAAAACAATTACTGTTTTAGTTTAGGAAAATTTAATTGAGAAAAAATTAACAAACAAACACATCTTGGGTACAAACTGAATTTTAAATTAAATGTGGCGATTCATGACCTGCAACATTTGTTATACACGAGATTCTCCAAACTGCCTTTATTCCGTCATTATATAAATTGTGTAATAAATAATAATAAAGCTATTTTGTTTTTTATAAATGTCAAATTTATGATGGTAAATTAGTTTTCATTGTTGTAATTTCCAATTGTATTTTTTCTCTATGAAAAATTCTATTTTTCATCGATGTATTTTGTTTGGCCTTTGGTTCCTTAATTATCTACTTAACTAATGATATCAAATAAATAAATTGATAATGTCTTATCCATTTAATGTACCTATATTTAATCAGTGTAATTAATTTTTTTCAAGTCCTTACTTTGTTGGCCTTTTTATGCAAACAATTATCAAAAGTAACCTATAGTACAGGATGAAGTTCAGGCTTTGATCCCCACCAAATTTTCAACATTTATACTTTCATTAAAATTCAAATTATATTCAATTTTGGTAAAAATTGTGTTATACATTCTAAATTATATATCTGTATATGTATTTTCGTCTAAAAATTTTTTTCCTAATATATAGTCATTATCTATTTATTTTCTATGTTTGTATTTTTGTACATAATATGTATAAACCAAGGTCTAATTCTATATAATCAATTTATATACCGTCTGTATAAATTATTAATAACTAGGTTTATTTTTGTGTAATTTTATTGTAATTGTATTAACTTTGATTTTGAATTGAAAATTTTAATTAATACCCAACAATCATCTTATATTACCTTTGACGTGTATTCATATATTCTATTTGAAAGTCAGCAAATTAATATTATACTATTATGTGCAAATATATCACAACAAGTAGCAAACAAATTAATTAATAGTAATAATTAATCAAAATTAATATGACTAATCATTACATAAATTTTAAAAACAAGAATGATATTAATATAAATTAGACCTTACATAATAATAAATAGATTATATTATTGCCTTAAGAAATAATATGATATTAAATGTCACTTATATCAAATTACTATTATTTCAATAACATATTTTACTTTTATGTGTGTTTAAAAATTTTATATTATTTAGAATCATATTTTATTACACAAAAATTAATATTTTTATTATTATAAAATACAAATTTGTTTGAATTAACAATTGAAATACGTGCCACTTCTTTTTAATAATTTGATTAAGTTATACATGTATAGTAAAATCTTAAATGATAAGAACAAATTCATTTAAATTTATCACTTATTTTTTTCAGTTTGTTGACACTGTAACTGATCTTTTTCGTCTATTGCCTTTTTCTGTATTTATTATTGTTCCATTCCTCGAGTTTACGTTGCCAATTTTTATCAAGTTCTTCCCTGGTATGTTACCAACTACATTTCAAACAAAGGATGATAAGGTAAACAATGTTAATTTTTTTTATTATTAATTTATATATTTTATATGTTCCATTAATTTCAAATTATTTAAGGAAGCAAAACTCAAGCAATCCCTTAAAGTAAAACTTGAAATGGCCAAATTTCTTCAAGAAACCTTAGACAACATGTCTGTTTCGGGTAAAGGGCATACTTGTGAATCAGCCAAAGAATTTGCAGAATTTTTTGCAAAAGTATGTAAGAATCATCATTTTTCTTACATAATTTAATATTAATTATATTTTAGGTAAGACAAGAAGGTGTTGTTATATCGGCCGACGAAATACTTAAGTTTTCAAAACTGTTCAAAGACGAAATTACTCTTGATTCATTACCTCGGCCACAGCTAGTTGCTCTTTGCCGAGTACTCGAACTAAGACCTCTTGGCACTTCAAACTTTTTAAGGTTTCAACTCAATTTAAAACTTCGCTCCTTGGCAATTGATGATAAAGTAAATGGTGTTATTTTTCGAATACATTATTTTATCACTAATTTCATTTAAATATACAGGTGATTCATAAAGAAGGTATTGACTCATTGTCCCTAAGTGAACTTCAGCAAGCGTGTAAAGCCCGTGGTATGCGTGCCTATGGCCTTACTGAAAAACGTCTAAAACAACAACTTACTCAATGGCTTGACCTTTCATTAAACGAAAAAGTTCCTCCTTCATTACTCTTACTATCTAGAGCGTTTAGTATGACTGAAAATATCCCCACTAGTGATTTACTAAAGAAAGTTATATCCTCACTACCTGATTCTGTTGGAAAATCAACTGAAGCAGATTTGGGTGAACGTGAAGGAACTATTGATAATAAGGCTAAATTGGAAGCAATCAAAGAAGAAGAACGTAAGGTGGAAGAAGAAATAGCGGAAAATATGGAAGAAAAGAAAAAAGAATTAGAAGATGCCAAGAAGAAATCTGTAGAAAAACCAATTAAAGCCACGGAGGAGTTAAAAGATGCAGCTCCTATTCTTACAGACACAACTGGAATAAAGAAAGAAGTACAAAAATTTAATTTGTTTTGTTATTTTTACTGTTGAATATTGTTATTAGAATTCATGCCAATATTTATTTTAGGATTTCAAAACATTGGAGAATGCAATTGGAAATCTAAGTGCAGAACAACTAATTGTTGAAAAAGAAGAAATCCAAGATTTGAAAGAAGAACTCAAAGACTACCAGGAAGTAAGTAAAACATATTTAAGTCTGATTTCCTAAAATAATTATTTTTATTTTAGGATGTAAATGATCTTCAAGAAGTAATGAAAACTGAGAAAAAAGAAATAGTTAGAGAATCTAAGGCAGCAAAACGATTGTTTAAGAAAGTTAATAATATGATAAAGAATATGGATCAGGTAGTTAATAAATTGGAAACAAAAGAAAAAGAAATCAAAAAAGATATTGAAACTCAAAAAGTTGATGAAAAAACTTCTCAAGAGAGGTAAATAAATTCAACTTGTACAATTACCTTCTTATGTTTTACCAATGTATGAACTTTGTTACAGTGAATTAATTAAGATTGATGCAATAATCGGGGCTGTAAGGAAATTACAAAATATACCTGATGAAGAAAAACTAAAACAAATTCATAAAGTTCTAAGTAAAATGGATGATGATCATGATGGTTCAATTAGAAAAGATACTATATTGAAAGTAAGCTCAATAACTCGCATTTTTTTTTTTTTTATTATTATTAAACTTTTATTTTTTTAAGGTTTTGGAACTGATTGGAACTGAAAATGTCAAATTATCTGAAAAAGAAATGGATATGATTCTCCAGTTAGTTGTTAAAGAAGAAGAAATGGAAACAATAGAGAAAATGAACAAAGTACAAAAATCAGACAAAGATGATTGTCCACAAGTAGCACCTGTTAGTAAAGTACCTATTGAAACAACCGTCAAGAAATCAACTGCCCCCATTGTTGATTCGAAAATAGTGTCCGATACTAAAATACTACCATCACCACCAACGAGTAAACCGAAATCTGATGAACCAAAAAAATTATAAGACAATAATAAATAAATACTTGTATATAATATGTTATATTTTGTTTAAACAAAATAATTATTTTAAAAATCAAGTTTATTTTTTGATTACATTTTTTCCCATTTTTCAAAATCAACATCTGCTATTTTGCAAAAACTTATAGAAAATATACTTAAGTTAATAATGAAATCATATATATATATATATATATATATATTAGTATAGGATGTTATTTAAGACAGCTATATATAATATTTTATTTATTGATTTTCATTAAATGTATTTATTATAATTTGTATTGCTTAACCTCAACACTGAATCAGTCAGTGTGAACTTTGCTATTAGGCAATAAAAATATTTCAAAGCATGTAATATAAAATTTAACTTTGAGTTATTAAATATATCTTTAATCAGATGGTCAAATTTTCTCAGGGAATAAAAAAATTCAATGTGATGATTCCTTTTGAAGATAAAATAGACTACGAAATCGATAATAATTTATGACAAACCTAAATTCTATTTTTGTTCAAATTCGTTTAAAGAAATTGTATTCTTAATAAATATTTTGAAATAGTCATAAACTATTTTTATAATTGTGTAGATAGTTGCCACTTTGATTTGTTGACCGTAATTCTCGTGTCTATGAATTCTATATTTTATATTCTGACTATGCCATTTTGAAATTTAACCATTCATAAAATTAACATCTTAATCAGTTCAATTGTAAAATGTCATTCAAATGTCTGTACATAATTTTTCATTCACATGTATTCTGTCCTATAACAATTTCATGTAACAAGTAAAATGAGATAAGGAATGTCTATTGGTACGTGCATTGAAGAAACTTTACTGAATTGCCATTTGTTTTCAAACATTGTGTAATTTAAATTCATTGATTTCCTGAGAGTTTTAATTCTTATTCGTATATAAATAGTAATATTTATAATAATTCACTCAATGTCTAGAGATAATAACGACAATATTTTTGTAAGATTTAGGTATATTTCCTCTCTGAACTACTGAAATGCTTCCCCTTTTGCAATAAATTCTTTGATAGTAAAATGTATGAAGACTATCGATGTTCATCCCAAGTGAATCCCATATTCATTCAGGGTTAGTCATCTAGGAAAGAAATCATTTGACAACACAACTCTGTATTAATATTCCATATTTGGCCTTTTTTCTTGTTTTTTACACAGCTGTAATTGATTGTTGAATAGATTTTAATGTCATGTCTATATGTGAAAACTTTTTGTGTTGATTTGTATATGCAACGTGAATGCGCTAACGCTCTCATAATTATTGGCAGTAATTAGGTCTCCTGATTTCTATGCAAATCATCATTTGTGGATGACCTACTTTAAACGTTGAAGTTTAAAAATACTTGCAACCTAAGGATGATTGTAATTTTGCATGCTTTTGCATATTTGTGTAAAAATGCAAATTATTTTTAGATAAATGTAAAAAGCAGCACATTTTATAAATATGAAAAAAAAAAAATGATAAAAATCAAAGACGGGCCAATGGATTTTGAGAATAATGTTGTCAACCTCAGTACATTTGGTTGCCAACTAATAATATCACATCATCCGCTCTTTATCGCCAACACTTCCATCTAAGATTACCGATTAAATGTAAGTACGATTTGTCATTGCCTATCTACTACTCCTGCGACCTGATATTCACAACTTCACAAGTAAACAAAAATTCAAATCAAGAATACTACTTAGAAAAAAAAATATTTGCTACTCAAAATTTCAAGTGAGATGATAAGCTGAAATCACACTTGAATCTCCTAAACTAGTACAAAATCTACATTCTAACCAAACCCAAAGCACTATTTACCATATGAAGATGAACAATCAAGGTTTCTATGGAGTAGATTCTTAAATGTGATCATGATATTATACAATTTGGCAGCTACATAAATTTCAAAATATAAAATATCCAACTATAAATTTATTAACTCCTTAAACATTTTTGTAATTTGTCAAGTATAAAATTGAGCAATAACAATAATAAATATATAATATATAACTATGTACATAAATATTCCAATCATATTGTTTATCCATAGTTCACCATAGTTTACCATTGATTAATTTAACACAATTTATTAATTTAATCCACCATCATTCAATCCACATCAGGATTATGTTTGTAAATGTAATACGTTAAAGACGTCGCCAACGATAGCCACACTAAGTATGGAACCATGATATAACTAGCGGTTTTGTTTACTCTATGAAACGTAGCGATGCATCCGGCCACGTTTATCGACAGTGCGCAGATCTCAACTAGACTCTGTTGACACAACACACAAATTATTTTAATTTATTCATAAAACAAATTAAAAGTAAACAGGTACACATTTTCTGACTTTATCGGTGCGCTTACCCATTTCAACTGGTGGAAAACAAAAAACAAAGGTGGCCATGCCCAGTTCAAAACCAATTGGGACCCGTATAAAGCCAAAGGAATTTTCGCTGCGCCTGTAATTAAAACATCAATAAGTATTCAGTGAAAATCCAACTGTAACAATAATAGTACATTATTTAGCTCAATTATTGAATACTCAACAGTAAATGTGTTTTATCATTCCCCACACAATATTCACACTAACTTTTGCGATAATACCGATACACTAGGTTACGTTGTTAGACTTACCAAAGAATCCACCGCCACTGCGATACACCATATAAGATGCATATCCCATGCCTAAATACAATACAGTCCAAACCGGACCAAAGACATAATTCGGAGGCGTCCACGGAGCTCGTACCAATGACTGTAACAAGTGAAAATATGGTTTAGTTTTATAATGAATCAACTGAAAGCAATGAATACAATAATATTACCTTTGACCAATCGTCATTGAAATATTTTCGATAGAAAATACTTTCGATAGCACTACCTATCATAGGTGTCAGTGTGAATGCGATCGGGACGAAAAAGCTCTTCGATTTGGACATGATTGAAAGGTGAACAAATGTGTTCTAAGTAATATCACCCTCGCCTCTATGAATAATGGCTGTAAATATTATTTGTGATTTAATACTTTGGAGAATATATTTTTTTTTTTGACATCACACACGAGAGTGGTGTTCTCGAATAATACATTTAAATCCCATTGACAAGAAACAATAACAATATGGAATAAAATATAATCAAAAACACTCGAGTAAGTCACTATCGTAGAACTTTTGAGAAGTGTATTTTGAAATTTGAACAATTTACATCCGACGATCACGGTTATTTATAAACAATAGTTCAGTACAGTTATGTAATTAAATCACAGGCTTGGGCATTGGCTATGGCTTATTGCATGTTATGAAATTGTTTCAATCACTCGCCAAGTGGATCATCGGGAGCACACGCTTGGGATGTGAACGCACAAAGCAAACAACAATCCTTCGTTCTTGAAGTTCAGTTGTTACCTACCGAAAGTTTGAAATCTCCGAAATCAAATTTGTTTGTAATCAAGACGCCGTTGAGTCTAGAAAACGTCACCCAGAATTTAAACCGAATAGATAAAACGCCAGCCGAACGTGACTTACAGTTACATCTTGGCACGATTATTATTATGTTTAATATTTTTTTTTCTTTACCAAACGATGCCAAATAAATAGAAAAACGATTTGGATTTTGTTCTCTTTGACTTACTCAATCTATTTGTTTGAGAAACGGGCACACAATTCAGGTGAATTATTTATTTATTTATTTATTTTTTTGTTTACTGTTTCATTTTATTCAGTTAAACTAGCAAGAACTCATATTTTAAAATGTCAAACCGATTGGTAGGTGACATGAATCAACATTAAAAACACAAACTAAGAATAACACTGGTTCAACTGAATCGAATAAGTAATACAAATCGCCTCCACTATTCCGGAAACATTTTGTGAGGCAAACAAACCAAAAGTAACTAGCGTAGATATTATCATACCGTCAATAATATGGTCACAAATCTCCGAGAAAGACGCACTAAAGAATATTATTAATTTTAATCACTTTACCATTTATGCAAAACGTTAACGTTAACGAAAGACGTTATTTGTAAAGAAAATTTAGTTTTTCTCTTATTAAAAACATCGACATGATAACGCATTACTAAAATTTTAATTGTTCAATAAATCAAGATTAAAATTCATACTCTGAAATGACGACACTTACGACGTTATCACGTGACAACGAGCGTCGGCAGAGATGGGTGCGGGACACACCATAGAGTAATGGTTACTCTATGGGACACACTTGATCCAACAGGTCGACCTTCCTTGATCGCAAAAGGTGAATGGACAGGGTGCAAATAGTTACAATGTTCAGAAATCTTAAATAAAAAATTAAATGGACATAGATACCGTGTAAACAAGGTGTTATTATTTTCAAATTCTGTGATAAATCCATATCAATCTTGGATCGATGATAAGAATTAAATATTCATTGGACTTAATTTTAAAAGCAAACTGCCCTTTGTAATTTTAATTTTATATATTTTTATAAATCTAGGTTTACACATTTTTTAATTATTATATATTATCATACGGGGGTTAGGATAACAAACAAGTACCATAATTAATTTTAATGTTATTTATTCACGGGATCACTATTTTAAAATATTTTCTGATTTAAATTATTGTATTCTGTATTCAATTGAAATATCATAAAAAAATATTCCTTATAACATTGTAAAATTCATATTCATAGCATATTTTTGAGGTTATAAAATTATATTTTATTATTACAAAAATTCAGCCATAATAATTATTTTTCTTTTTAACGCTTATGAAATATATATTTACCTAATATTTAATACTCATTTTTTTCTTTTGCAGTTTATTTTACCGTTGTATACTATTATTAACCTTCATCCGGGCGCGCTCCGTTCCATAGCTCCAACGGTTATTTACCGCCTCAGAGTTTTTTTTTACTTTTGAGCCAAACGTTTCATCTTAAATATTTTAGATGTTGATAAATATTATGAAAAAAATCTTGTACACAATATGTAGTATAGTAATATAATTTATTATAAAAAAAACATTATTAAAACTTCGAATATTGAAAAATTGTATCATTATTCTTCCCAATATAAAATGAAAAACCTTCCATATCGTGTATATCCTCGTCAATATCATCATCGATTCTGTCATACATCTCTTCCTCAGATTCACTATTATGGTCATCTTTCAAAATCAATATCGTCTTGATCATCAATTTGATCATCCGAATCCGAATCCTCCTCTAGAAGTCGACAAATATCATTCGGATTTATGAAACGTGCCCAAAGATGAAAATAGATACCAAATCGCACATTAAAATATGTAAAAAAAAAACCTTGATCTAAACAATCTAAACAATGTATAAACAATTATTTAGTAGTAGACAGGTATTTTTGAGATAAGTTTGAAAATAAAAACAAGCTGTCGACGGTGCATCGACAACCTCAGTCAATGTGAAATAATATATAATAACAATTAACATTATGACAATAATTATAAATAATAATACAATATTCTGTCAAAATACAGAAGATAGTCTGGACGACACTTTTCTTTTATTCATAAAAGAGTCACAATTATTTCTCATCATAATCGAATATGTTATATTGTAAATTCATGAATTATACCAAAAATACTGTGTTCAGTCTATTTTTGTTTTGTAATAGCAGAATATTACAATCATTACATGATAATGCTATTGAATACGTTTACTTTGGACTTATGGATTATAAATGCAATATACCAAAGAAAAATATGAAATCAATACTTATGCCTCGTTTACATTCGGCCCATTTTCGTGGCAGTAAGCAGGGAAGTGGGCAGCACGAGCATGTAAACAGGTCACTCACGCTGATCATGCTCCTCGCATTGTCACTGCCCGTCGCTCCCGTCAGCATATAAGCATACCATACATTGCTAGAGACCCACAAGAAATCGAGCGCTCTCATTGGCCGTATTACATTTGTGATAACATTATACAATTATCAATATTCAATGTACTAATAATAATAGTAAATTTGAAAATGTGATGAATTTATTAAATTCTTGTAATGCTTCTTATGGATCATCACTAGGTGGTATTAATAAATTGGAAGAAAAACTTAAAAAAATTAAAAGTCAAGGCCAATGGGAACATTTTTTATTTACAGCTGGTAACTGTATATCAACAAGACAACGAGATGGTGCTAGAATTAAAGTACAGCCCACTACAATTGCAAGAAGAGCTGTAGGTGTAACTAGGGGAAGCAAACGCTTATTAGGAGGAAGACCTCCAAAAGGTGAAAATCCTCCCAAAAAAAGGAAAAGAAATTTAGGACTTAATATAAATTCAAATAAGCCAAATGCTAAGAGCCATGGATCATTATCAAAAATATCTACTATAGTTTTTGATTTACTAAATGTTTTAACTGACTTTCATTTTGAATCATCTAAATTATTATTTGTGTAATTCTAATTATGTTAAGGAAGTTTGTATTATTATTACTATTATTTGTATTTATAATTTTTTTTTTATTTTTTATCATAATATTTTTAACTGGCTTCGATTTTTGAATTATTATTATAATTTACTACACTAATACTATGACTGGGAAACCTATATTTTATTAATTTTTGGATTTTAAGATAATTTAAAACTACTTTATGGAAGTATTTTTAATATTTTTAATATGTTTTCAAATTTTGTTTACTCACAGTATATTATATCTTTGTAATGTAGTCTTGGGTATTTTAACTGAATGTTTTTAATAGAAATTATCTTGGTGTGTAAATAAATACTAAATGGTCTACTAACAAGTAGCTTGCCAATAAATAAGTTATTAAATATTAGTTAATTATAATTTATAACTAATTATACAATTAGGTACTAGGATAATAATTTACAGGGATGGATTCTCAAAGGTAAGACTAAAAAGTGAAAAAAACAAATTGAAAACAGATAATATATTTTAAGACTAGAATATCAAAGTAAGTATCATAATCAATTATCACTTATCAGTGTTCCAAATTTGAATTGTTATCACCAGTTAAATACAACCAATCAGAGCTCGCGCTTTGGCTATGGGTCTCTAGCAATGTATGGTATGCTTATATACCTCCCGTCAAGAGCGGTAAATTAACGTACATGTCCCCAGCCCCACCCATTTAACTTTTCGCAATTTTTTTTTTCGCATAATTAGTACGTAATTCCTATGATAGGTTACAGAATTCCTACGCCAAAATTCCGGCCGTGAAAAAAGAATTCCCGTGGGTGGGGCTGGAAACACGTTTCTCCACCCCCACCTATGCCTAAAAAAGGGGTTTTCGCAATTTTTTTTTTCGCATAATTAGTACGTAATTCCTATGAATTCCTATGATAGGTTCCAGAATTCCTACGCAAAAATTCCGGCCGTGAAAAAAGAATTCCCGTGGGTGGGGCTGGAAACACGTGTCTCCACCCCCACCCATTCCTAAAAAGGGTTTTTCGCATAATTAGAGCGTCATTCCTATGAATTCCTATGATAGGTTCCAGAATTCCTACGCGAAAATTCCGGCCGAGAAAAAATATTTGACGAAAGATAATTGTTTCCAATAGTTTTTCAACTTGTTGAATATTTTTTTTGGAATGTATAATATAGATATATGAACATATACATTATAAAATATGTTTTTAATATTTTACATGGACAGACAGACAGTTGATAAGAATAAAATCATTATATTTAAATATTTCATTATTATAAAATAATAAAAATATAAAATACTTTGTTTCAGACAAACCTTGTTTTAGATTCTGAACGGAGTGAAGAATGTATTGATTTTACAATGATGTTTTTTTTTTTTTTTTTTTTTTTGTGTCTGTCGACACGATTTGGGGCAGTAAAAATGCTTCGATTGCCTTATATAGCAACTTTTCTGAAAGGAAATTGAATCTAGTTGGTACTTTGGGGGGTCAAAAGTTAAAAATTTTCAATATTTTTTTAACGCGCCGGGAAAAACCCTTAAAAAATGAGGGAAAAACGGTATATTTTACGCAAAACCAGTTTTCGACAAAATCAAATTTTTTATTTTGCTATAACTCAAAAACTAATCGATGTAAATACTTGAAATTTTCACCAAATGTTTAGATTAGCGTTCTCTATACACCGTTAAATTTTCAAAGTATTTTGACTTTTATTGAGCTAATTATAGACAATTGAAATTTTCAATTTTTTTAAGTATTTTTTTTTAAAATAACGATAAAATTTTTTTTTTTTGCCAGAAAATCTTGAAAATTTAATACAAGGTTTCTTATAAGTTGTTCCATAACTGATAAAAAAAAATCCAAAATCATAAGTCACAATTTTTTTTTATAAGTGCTCAAAGTTCCAATTTATACGAAATATGTAAAAATTGCGAAAATTTGAAGTTATTTTGCAGTTGAAAATTCATAAAATTTTAAGTATTCAAAACTAAGAATTGTAAATTCGGTACAAAGTTTGACATACGTTTTCCTTCAATTATCTGTAAAAAAATTTGCACTGGAATAAAATCAAAAATTTTTATGAGTGTTTGAAATTACAATTTTTTCACATAATCGCGTAAAATAACAATTTAGGCATCATTGATTTTTGATATTTGTTCTTATTCAAAAAGTATAGGTCGTAGAAACTTAAAACTTTTACAAAATGTTTAAATAGGCATTTTCTTTACATAGTTGTATTTTCAAAATATTTCGTTTATTTTTTAGCTATTTATAGGCATTTGAATAATTCGATTTTTCTTAGATTTTTTTTTATAAAAGTCGATAACAATTTTTTGGCCCTACCAAATCGCTTGAAAATTTAATAGAAGGTTTTGAATAAGTTGATCTAAGAGTGATTCGAAAATTATTCAAATACATAGGCACAATTTTTTTTTATAAGCAGTTGAAGTTCAAAAATCGACAAAATTTGTCAAAATCACGAATATTTGCAAATTATTTTGTAGTTGAAAATGTATAAAAATTTTTGTATTCAAAGATAAGAAATGAAAATTTAATACAAGATTGTTAATAAATTTTGCTTACGATAAGTATAAAAATACCGCGATACGTTAAATTAAAAAAAAATTTGAATGATTGTCTGAATCTATAATTTTTACAAAATCAAAAATTGACGCGTTGAATAAATATAATTAAATAGATTAAGTTTATTATAATATAATCAGTAGCTGACAGCTGTTTTATACAAAATATTGGTAGATTGTAAACACAAGGTGTATAACGTACCTTTACATGGTTGAATAGAACGTTACTAACTTCCAATTTCCAGTTATTTTAATGTGTGTATCAGTTCCATAAACATGCGGATTTTATATATTATTATTAATTATTAATATTTAAATAGACATAGCCACGGAGCATTCAGCATATATGGACGGCGGGGTCGGGTGGTACCGTCACGATAGTGCATTTAGGCAAATAATATGGTATTTACCTACGCCCTATCTATGCACATCCTGGTTTGTCCAATGCTCACGAGCAGAAGTCACATGAATAGACAAATGTAAATTTAACCCAATCTAGGATATTAAAATAAAATATATATTACAATTTAAGGCTGACATCTTCATCTTCGTTCAGAATCGTTTTTTTTTTTATAATATAAAATAATTCCAAAATCTATCCAATAATGCCTAATCTAGCAATGCATCTCGTGTATCCCACCCAACTACTGTATCCTGTACTTAACTTACAATGATTTATCATTGCATTCAAATGTAAAGTACCATACAACTAAACTATCGTAAACCAGGTGATCCCATGATAGAAAGTGCTATACACTCCTCACCATTATCTTGTCCGAGGAGTGAAGCGACGAAGGACGAACTTCCACCACCATTATCTTATCGGCTTTTTTATATTTAATTTCATTTGAAATATGAAATAATTAATACTTAAATCAGATAGTAATAACTAAATTTAAAAATGATAGTGCAAATTAAAATTAAATTGTATATATAAGAAATTCACACGGGATAACTGTTGTTGATTTAACCTGCTTTACATTCTTTTGTAAGTCATCAAATAGTTCCCAGTTATTTGGTCCACGCTTACAACACGCGTAGTAATGCCCGGTGGATGTTCGTAGACTATTTGGACTACGCCGATAACACCCAACACCTCTTAATTCGTAGGTTATTCCTGAATTGATGAGTATTTCAGGTATATCTTTTAGTGCTATCTGTAGTTGTGGAACCGCTTCACTGCTGAAATTACCTTTTTCGTCTCCTGTAAGAATGAAAAAACATTGCATTTATTATGCTTTATTATATGATTATTATATTAAGTCATAATACCTTTCCAATTTAATATTTCCACAAATATATGATATTCTGATATTGTAGTTGTTTTTGTTTTCAATCCTTCACGTGGTTCGCCATCATTAATATAACCACACGTCATTTTTTCAATATTAACTCTAGAACTTAAATAACTTTGCAATCCATGTAGGCCATCATTGTTTGTAATAGATGTTATAATATTTATTGGTATTGGCCCTTCATTTTTCCTTCCACAACTTTTTGTATTACATTCTATGTGATCATAAGCCGAAGGTAACTCCTTCAGTGCACAATTAAATATGTTACTGGCTACAGTCTCACATTTGGCCAAAGTTGTATTGTATTCTAATATTTCCAACTCTGGGTTTAATTTTTTTATCTAGAATAAAATTCAGGTATATTTTATATTGATCATATTTTATTAATATGTTAAGTGAACATCACACCCGCATGTATTGATTCCGTCTTACAAAGGTACAACATAGCAAATTGTACGTTCACAACTATCCATTTTACTATAATAATTTTAAAATTAGAGTTAATTGACCTATTAGAAAATTTAAAGATAAGATTATTATCTAGGGAATCTGGGAGATTTTAATTACAAAAATTGTTAAAATAATTTTAAAATGTATAAAAAATGTACAGTATTAATAAATTTATTAAAATATCAATGAAAACTTCTCAAGTGTCCTTGATGATTATCATACATTTAAATGTTTATATGTCAATTCATTCTAATTTTAAATATACAGTAAAATGGACAAAGACAATATATTCAGATGTGGTATCCTCTTAATATATGTTTAATATGTTTTTATAAAATTAACTTTGTTAGATAATATTTTATTACCATGATCTCAGCTCTTTTTGAGTATGTACTGGATGTTAAACCATTAGTAATAAGTTCTGCAGTGAATTTTAAAAATTCATTATTGCATTCGTCGACCTTTACTTTGTACTCATCACTATCATTAATGGATACCATTAAAATTGCAGAAACAGTATCGAATGCACAGGTATTACTCATAATAACTTTACCCAGATTTTTAATGGTACAACTTTTTAACTCTTGTGCACGCGAGCCATTCTTTAATATTGGTAGTGATTGTATATGCTTTGAACTTTTTAACTGAAGATGCCGCAGGTTAGGGTTGGGACAAAGGTAGGACTTTGAATTCCGTTGCTTTTTCGAAGTACGATTCCAAGTTTCAACAGATTTATTTTCTTCCAATTCTTCCAAAACATCCAAAACATCTTCAGAGCAAGCTAAACAAAGTCTAAGGTCTTTGTTCCCTTTTCTTTGAGTAGAGCAAGATGGAATAGCATGAACTGAAACCGAACATATCATACACTTATGACCTTCATTTGCCGAAGGAAGATTTCCTGATTTGCATAACGGATAACGTAAAGTAGATACATTTTCCGGGCACTCATTGGAATTAGATCGTAGTATTTTTGGCGAGATTTCATTAATACCATCTGCGATATGTTTTGCTGGTGATGTTGCAAAATTATTATTCGTGTCTTCTATATTATTGGTTGGATCCTTGTTATTTTCATAGTTTGGTTTATAAACAGTTTTAGGTCTATTAATTATTTCTACAGTACCCTTGTCTATTGTTTGGTATAAATATTCAGGTGAACTTGATTGAGAAAATGATGTGTTGGTTAAATGTAAAGGAGAAATTTGTTCAATGATTTCATTATTAGATAAATTGTTGTTCTTTTCTGGTATAGTTACCAGTGTAGAGCTATTTTGTCCTCGGATAATTGATGCCCCTTTCAAAGATAACACATGATTTTCTAGAAAAATTTCAATATTTGTTGGTAATTCTATACTTTTGAAAGTAAGCTGCTTTAATTTGTTGAAGCTTGACTCAACAGTTGCCGATGAAGCTACTTCTTCACCATAACCAAATATAGGAATCATAATTCCTGACCAAAGCGGAAGAAGTTTTAAACTTTTTATAATAATTGGCACTAAGGAAGGACAGTAAAATGGATTAATTCCAGTACCTTCTTCTAGAAAAGTTTGACTTTCGTCGTATATGGATTTTGCCCAAGATTGAAAGGGGTTTTCAAAACTATCAAGACCTATATTTTGCCTTTCATATTCTTTTTCTAAGATTACACGTATCTCATCTTCTTCTTCTACAAGTGTTAATATTTGGTTAAATTCCTCTTGGAAATCTACAGAAAAAATATATTATAATTTATAACCTATAAGTATCAAAATAATGCAGAGTAATTATTTTTTAGTATTAGAAAATTAAAAATGTTAATTTTTAAATGTACTTCCCCACAGAAACATTTTTCTAATTTAATTATTATTTTTAAATAATAATAATACTAATACAAATTTGAAAAATATTATGATTTACCTTGAAAACCTGTAGATGTTGCGTGAAGTATTTTTTTTTTTTTCGCATGGTGTATCCAAATTATTGGATATGTTAACACCGTCTGTTTCATTTGATAGTACAACAAATAGAGTTAACAACATTGAACGTACTTCAGGTAATGACTGACTCTTAATGATTAATCCAATTGCTCTCAAAATAACTTCACGAACTCTTCTGGAAACATTTTTTAATGGAACCCACCTGCAGACGATTTTGATAAAATGAGCAACATCAATTCTGATAAAACATCTGGGAGTCCAATGTAAATCCGAAGCTATACGACCAGTGAGAATATCTGCACATACTCTCACATAATCTTGTAGTAATGAATACTGTGTGAACACATGAGAAATAGCCGATAAAAGAGCTAAATAATTGTCACATATAGTTTCTTTAGGCTTTGGTACATCGCATGCAGACCATTGACCTAGCCAATTTGCAATCGCTGAATTTGTATGCCTTTCGCTAATCATGTTGGTTACTGTGAAACTATACCCAGGTATTTTATCATACACTACACATTCATATAAGTATATAATATTCGTATTTTCAAAACCTAATTTCTTAAACTTTTTAATTACTGAACCAGTTGCATCTATAACTAATCTTGGTTTAGTGTTATTATGACAATAGCTTCGATACAAACGTATTTGTTCACTTGAATGGTAGTGAACAAAAAAAGGATCATGCCCAATATCTCTAATGACACCTTTGAATTCATCTTCGCCCTTCATTATAGTTAATGCCGTTAAAGTATCGTCACTTCTTTTATTAGCACAAATTTGTTTTGACTTTTGAAGCCGGAGGGCATTTCCCGTTGGTAAAATCGCTGGTCCATAATCACCTAATAAATATATTTATTTATTCTAAGTTGGGAGCGAATATGCTTTTGTAAGATATTTATTTTTTAAATTAGTGTTTAATACAAGGTTTAAATATATATGTCTACATTATACATATAATAAATGCCTCCTATTCCGTAGGTACATAATGACGTTTAAAAATGTACGAATGTAAAAAAATAATAATTTAAACATTAAATAACATTTGGAGTAAACAATGTTTATGTGTTTCTTACCCATTTTCATAAGGCGCGTAGCTTCTTTTTCTCTATATGTTTCAGAGGCCATACCTTCATTGACCAAGGCAATTGCAGATTTAAAAATAACTGGACCTAGCATTCGACGTTTTCTTTTAATTTTGTGTTCCTCATTAAAATTACCAGAATAAATACAATGCACGAGTACTCTGTAATTTTAAATAATTATAGGTCCGTGTATGAAAATATACTAATAATTTTAATAAATTTTAAATAAAAATAATGTTCAAACTAACGATATTATGTAGAATTTAAAAAATTTTAATTTTGATTTTATATAAAAAAAAAAGTCATGTATATTACCTATGTATTTTATTATTCCCTATAATAGCTCAAAAAAATTAAAATTGTTTGAATATTTTGTGATGTAGAATATTCCAATATAAACATTCAGCCAAAATGTCATGTATTTACGGTTATTTTCTCAGTTATTCGTGTCTAATATTATAACACATAGAAAAATTTTGCTTTTATCATATTCAAACTACAAAAAGAATAATGAAACCATATTCGTTCAAAATTTTTTCAGCTACATATTTGTATAGAAATATTTTTGAGATAAAATTAGGATTTTCAAAGATAATTAAAAATATCTGAAAAATCGTTACTGAATAATGTTATTAAATTTTGATTCGATACTGACTCACCATAGAGCGGTGTAAATAGGTTTGTGTAATAAATAAGTAATACCATAAAATTAATCTACATATTTTAAAGTATGTTATACCTATGCATAGTAGTGTATAGTGAAATTTAAATAGTATAATGTTAAATCCCTATGAATATTGTGAATTAGGTAGGTACAATAAAATAAAAAATTGAAATTTTCCGAAACTAGATTTCCGTCAAAATTCCCGTTTTACCGAATTTTTATTTTTGTTCTATTGAATTAATTTATATTCAGTTTTTATAAAGGTATATTTGAATAAAAATTAATTTATAGAGTATATAATATTAAAAATTTAATCATTATATAATATATAAATAACTATTGCAAAAAAATAAATGTATTATATTAAAATACCTAGAGTTTTCATATGGTCTATCAGATATAATTCCTTTAAAGTTCGATCCACAAATTGAGCATCGTGCAACAACCACTGCATAATTATTTCCATTAGGAGTCACTTTACCTCTGCGGAATGACAAGCAACATGGTAATCGAGTGTGCTCCCAGAAATGTTCAGCAAGAATCGGTGTCCAATTACATTATGGAAAACTATAGTATAATCTGTTATAAAGAAAAGTTATCATAACTATATGCATCACAAATAAATTAACTTAAAAATACTTAGAATTCTGCATGGGCCTTGATTTATCATTCAACTTGTAAACAATTTCTCGTGGATGTATTTGATTCCATTCATCTGCAGAAAATGTGAAAACAAATTCTTTTGTTGGCAATTTGGTCACATCACTATCGCTGCTAATGAGGCTTTCTGGAAATTGTTGATAAATGTATTCTAATATTCTAATGAAGACTGCGCTGTACTTAAAGTTTTACATACCATTATCATCTAACATAATACCATTAATATCTGCATCAAGTTTAGGAATTGACTTTTTTACAGAAGACAAGTCAAGTTTCTCTTTAATTCCATATCTCCCCTCATGAACAAATAAATGAATAGCGTTGCTAGACATACGATTACCAATACTACAACTTATTTCTTTCCAGACAAAATTAGTAGCAACATAAACTCCTAAAA
The DNA here is from genome assembly GCA_027580255.1 of Therioaphis trifolii. Classification (NCBI taxonomy): domain Eukaryota; kingdom Metazoa; phylum Arthropoda; class Insecta; order Hemiptera; family Aphididae; genus Therioaphis; species Therioaphis trifolii. Next base: position 35,743,151 of record CM050408.1, on the reverse strand, counting down.
ATATTAATTGTACATACATCATATGCAATTAAATACAATATTATATTAATCAATAATCATAATATTATTCTAACTAATAAAAAAATGTAATTATGTAACGAAAAAGATGTTTAATAGAATAGAAGTCATGTAATAAAAAACCATTAAAAATTAAATATATAAAATGTAAGACAATTTACTTGTATTCAATTTTAAAATGTTAGCTTTAAAAAGAACATTTTTATGAATTTCTAGTTTCAAAATAATTTGTGAATTTTCACATTTTTAAGAAATTATAAAAGTTCTCACATTATACACTCTGAAGATTTAATATTTTAATGAACATGAACGCTCAATTTTTTTTTTAATTTCCACTAACAGTAATTTATGAGAAACATTTTATAAAATTTCAAGTTTTTATAGGCAATAATTGGTGAATAATTTTTTAATGGATGATTGAAAAAAAATTACTTGTAAGTATACAACTAAACAAAATAGACAAAATAAACAAAATAGTTCAAAAAGGGTTGGTAATCTATTTTAAAAATGGCATCACGTAAGTAAAATTCTTATATAAATAATTAGTGAAAATTTCAAACAATTTTTTTTTATATATTATTTTAATTACAACAAAAAACTAAATCGATTTTGTTGAAATCTGCTTTTGCGTACAAATCCCCGGTTATCCTACATTTTTTTTTTATGTTATTCTTGACGCTACTGTAAACTATAAGGAATTTTTTATAATTGATACACCAAAGTACCAACTAGATTCAATTCTCAAACAAATAAGATGCAGTAGTAGAAAATTATAAAAATATTCTATTTTGAAACAAATTCAAACATTTAAGTAAAAGTCTCAAGATTCTACGTTTGGTAATTTTTTAAAAATAACAAAAATCGAAAATTATTTATTAGTAAAACGTTATTTTACACGTGTATTTTTGTTTCAAATTAAAATTAAAACTTTAAACACTCGTAAATTTTTTTAAATTGAATAATCCTCAAACTTTTTTATAATTATTCTAAGCTTAACTTATGGACAGCATAGTATTAAATTTTCAATTCTTAGCTTTTGATAGTAAAATATTTATAAATTTTTAACTACCAAATAGTTAAAAATATTCATGATTTTGACGAATTTTTGTCAATATTTGAACTTCAAATGCTAATAAAAAAAAAAATGTGCCTATATGTATTTTTATAATTTTTGAATGAGAGTTTATGTAAATTTTCAAGTAATTTGTCCCAGCTAAATTTTTTTTATCAACATTTATAAAAAAAAAAAAATAGAAATAAATTGATTATTTCAAATGCCTATAAATAGCTCAAAAAAAGTCAAAATATTTTGAAAATAAAATCACGTAAAGAAAATGGCAATCTTAATAACTGGTAAAATTTTCAAGTATTTACGACTTATATTATTTGAATAACAACAGATATCAAACATCGTTTGAGGCTAAACCGTTATTTAACGCGGTTTCGTAAAAATTTAAATTTCAAACACTCATACAAATTTTTTGTCTGAACCCGGTAGAGTCTTTTTTACAGATATTTGGAGAAAAATTTATGGAGAACCTTGTACAAATTTTCAAAACTTAGTTATAAAAGAAAAAATTTTTACGATTTTTCAACCACAAAATTACTTGCAAATTTTTGCAATTTTGACATATTTCGTATAAATTTGAACTTTAAGCACTTATAAAAAAAAAATTGTGACCAAAAATTTCAGATTTTTTTTTATCACTTTAAGAACAACTTATAAAAAACCTTGTATTAAATTTTCAAGATTTTCTGGCCGGCCAAAAAATTTTAATCATTATTTAAAAAAAAAATTCTCATAAAAATCGAAAATTTCATTTGTCTATAAATAGCTCAAAAAAAGTCAAAATACTTTGAAAATTGAACTGTGTATAGAAAATAGTATAAAAGATATATTAGATATAAAATATAGTTACTTACTTTTTTCACCATTCGTATCAATGTGCACAACTCTATTCTTAAATTTTAAGACTGCATCCATTACAACCGCAGGAGGCACAGAAGGCTTTCGTCCACCCATTTTTTTTTAAATATTAAAAAAATAATTCGTAACACAAAAGTAAATAGTTTAATTAACATTAAACAAGAAAGACAAGTAATAAAATTGATTGTCAAGTATCAACTATGATAATGAACAAAAAGAAAAAATGTCTATAATTATCTACAGATATACAAACTACAATGATTATATTTAGGGATGGGCCGATATCACTTTTAACCGATAACCGATAAATCGATATGTTAAGCTAATTTAAAACCGATAACCGATATATTCAAAATTTTGAATTTTATCCAAACACATGAACCGATATTATAAAATACCCGATAATACTTACCAATAACCGATAATACTTACCGATAAGTACGAAGTAGTAACTAGAAATACTATTAATATTATTATTTAATATTTATTTTTATATCATATAATAACGTTTCCAAGTACAACAAAATGGATTTAAAATGACAATTTTTTCAAAGTATATAAAAAACATTGCGAAGTACAAATTATTAGGTACGGGTGGTATGGAGAAACGTGTTTCCAGTCCCACCCACGGGGCTATATATTTTATAATCTATATTTCAACATTTCTAAATTCCAAAAAAAATATTCAACAGCAAGTTGAAAAACTATTGGAAACAATTATCTTTCGTCAAATATTTTTTCACGGCCGGAATTTTCGCGTAGGAATTCTGGAACCTATCATAGGAATTCATAGGAATTACGTACTAATTATGCGAAAAAAAAAATTGCGAAAAATCCTTTTTAGGCATGGGTGGGGGTGGAGACACGTGTTTCCAGCCCCACCCCCGGGAATTCTTTTTTCACGGCCGGAATTTTTGCGTAGAAATTCTGGAACCTATCATAGGAATTCATAGGAATTACGTACTAATTATGCGAAAAAAAAAATTGCGAAAAGTTAAATGGGTGGGGCTGGGGACATGTACGTGGTAAATTGAGCAGTGCGAGCAGCAGGTTAACCGGCAGCGCAAGTGCGATTGCATAAACACGTAATCGCCCTCGCGCTGCCAGTTGGGTTGCTGGCTGCTGCTAGCGCTGCACAATGTAAACACTCACTGCCACGACTTTGCAACAGAAGTATTTTGGGAATTAAATACGGCAGCGCGAGGAGCAGCGGCAATGGCTGAATGTAAACGAGGCATTAGATTTCGTTGCGATTGCTGGTAGCATTGATTATAGAATAGATCTATTCTATAATCAATGCTGGTAGAAAAAAAACACTAATAGGCGCGTGTCTGGTAAACTACCGCCAACCACGGACCGTACACGTTTGACGTTGATTGATACGACCATTGATTATAGAATAATTATAGAATAATCTATTCTATAATCAATGATACGACTGACAGTGAAACAAGTGTCTAAGCACAGAATATAATAATCAGAATGGACACTGTCACACTGATAACAAATTATACAGTAAGATAGGATCAAACAAAAATCAGGCGCCCTTTTAATTGAAGTAGTTCTTATGAATTTTATCAAGCGATTAGAAAACCTTCCAAATATTACAAATTTCTCTCAGAATACAAAAATTGTCTAAACATTTTTATCTTTTTACATTAATCTATTGTGTGGTTTTTACTTTGCTATTTCGCATTTATTTTTACGTTCTGTGTTGTACAATAATTATTCTATAATGTGAAGGTTAGGAATAGGATATGGAAAAGTATTTTAAAATCTGTGTCAACTTTTCAACGTTTATTTTGTTTTTAATACAAGCCACAAGGTATTTTTTTTTTTTAATAGAAAAATAAATTAAAAAATTATAAAAAAACATAGGTATAGACATAGGTGTATACATAATATTAAAAACTTAAAATATACAGTATATACAACATATTATTTAAAGGTGAGAGAGAATGTCTAATTTTCTATTCTTTCTTCCCATTGATAGTAAATTTGTATTTAAATATTTAACAGTATGAAAAATTCTTAATCGAATGTAAAGAGCCTTTAAGTATTCAATGTCAAATTTAGGGCATGGGTGATTAAAAGGAATATTATCTATGCAATTTTTAAGTTTTCTTCCAACATCATTCTCTACTGCTAGTGCAGGAAAATTACTTACAAAAATGTCATCTAATTCATTAATATAATTAATACACTGATCGGGAGGTACATTTAAATTTCCATAGGTTGAATTTTCTGTATTTTGGCATGCCTTTAAGAATATAAATATAAATGATTGATCTAATTGATCTTGATGCTTAGCATACTTTAGACATAAATCACAGGAACGTTTTTCAATGCCTTTTTTTATTAAATATCCACACACATATTATGCAAGTGCATTCATTGCAGGGAAACACAACTCTCTGTAATCTACAGTGCTTACTTTTAAAGCACACAATTTAAATGGAGATTTTTCTGGGAATAATACAGGTGCATTAGTTAATGGTGGAGCCAATTCTCCAATGTTGGTTAAGATTTCATTCAAGTCGTCTAAGCAGTTGGATCCATCGCTGTGTTTGAAGAAGTTTATGAAAAATATCTTTCTAAATGCCCAAAGAAATTGTATAGGTGTTGGATTTACATTATTTCCATTTTGATTCCGAAAGCTGCCAAAAAGGTTTTCCAAGCAGTCCTGGTTTAATGTCACATCTATATTTATAACTTTGCCATTGAGTGTTTTCTTTTCAAAAATAGAAAAATAGTGATATTTTCAAATACTTCATACATAAGTAATAAATGACCTATCTGTTGAGCAGTGTTTTTGAATGGTCTATTTAAATTTTTACCTACAATTTTTTTTTTTTTTGAATTTAATATATTAAATAACTTATCCATAATATGATCAATAAATATTGAAGTAGTTTCTGCAGTAGAAGGTAATGTACCACCATGGATACAATATTTTTTTTTGGTCTAAGGCGACACTGCCACCTAGCGTCATATTGTGTTAACTGAGAATACTGATAACTCCCGTTCTCATTAACACGCGCCAGTAAAAATTCCGAGTCCTGTTTTGAAAGAAGCGGTAAATTACCGCTCGCGCTCCCGGATGAAGGTTAAAAAATAAATTTGAGCATCGTTACAGTTCTTGAAAATGGTAAGAATTTATTGTTTTATACATATTTTACTTATTTATGAAAAAACATATTTTGCCATGTATTTTAAGAGAAATATGAAATTTGTCATCACACTTTGGTTTAATTTACAGCATTCATTTTACAGTTTAATATAAATAAGTTGTATGTTTAGTTATAAATTCAAATAAAAGAACGATTAAACTGAGAGATAGAAAACTCCTAGATAGCCTAGACTCTAAATAACAGTTGATAGTTTTCATTTTAAACCTAATATAGGATTTAATTACAATATTTGACAAATATTTTATATTTATATTTCGCGTATTTGCCTATATCGATGTACCCAAAGTATTTGATCGAGTTTGGCATCAAGGCTTACTTTACAAACTAAAAAAATTTCTTACGGCTCCACTCTACTTAATAATCAATTCTTATCTCTCAAACCACACATTTTTCGTCAAACAAGGTAACTATTTTTCTCCTTATTTTAAAATCTAAGCAGGAGTACCACAAGGCAGCGACTTGTCACCCGATCTTTACAACGTCTACATCTCAGGCATACCTAGTGACAAAACTATTCTAATCGCTACATAAGCTGATGACACAACATTACTAAGTGAACACAGTTACATCACAATAGCATCCTCAAATCTCCAAGTTAATCTTAATAAAATAAAAAATTGGGCATCCAATTGGAAAATAAAAATAAATGCTGATAAATCGTTTGTGGTACCATTCGCTCAAAGAAAAACTTTCCTGCTGTTCTTAAATTCGATGAAACTGTAATCCCAGTAGTAACCCAAATAAAATATTTAGGCCTTATCTTAGAGAAACTTCTCACTTAGGGACCTCATCTAAAATTGAAAAGGTAAACACTCAACAGCAGACTTCATCTTCTTCGCTCTATCCTCAAATCAAATAACTCAAATTCTCAAATTTCTCTTTACAACAAAATTATAATTTACCAATCAATGCTTAGACCCATCTGGGCCTATGGAATTCAAATATGGGGCTGTGCCAGACCATCGCAGTCCCAAACAATTCAAGCATTCCAATCCATCACCCTCCGATTTTATAACCTCTGCCCCCTGGTATGTTTCAAACCACTTACTCCAAAAACACCTTAATATCGAAACCTTATATCAAATTACACACATCCATTACACAAAATTTCACACCAAACTAGTCTGCCATTCCAACCCACTTATTACCATTCAAGGTAGCGTAAACATTCCTGAAAATTCCCCCCTTATATTGAAAAGATGCTGATGTAGAGATCAATTCAATCCCAAACCTTAAATGGAAAACACATCCGAGGGTTATGTCACTGGACAGCCTCCCTTCCCACAATATTAAATCATGTTTATTAGGTTATCATTAGATAATATTATATTTTTAGAATAAATAAATAATTCATAGATGACTTAAGTTCATTGCCTATTAGGTCCCTAAATATATTTATCTACATATATATTTATACATACAAAGTCATTTTTATCCTTCAAATTAAGAAAATACCTTAATAATAATTGACTATAATTAATAAAATAATACAAACATTTTGTCTTTGCAGGCTTTTTGTCCAGGACATTCGAGATGTGAAGCACCTATTTCAGTTATTACAGATATATTAACAAAGAAGGATCCATCAAAGTAAATAGTCGACAGTAATTATTTTGCTGAGTAAACAAAATATTTCAATTTAAATAGTGAATACAAATTAATTATGATATGAAAATTAACTGTTAGGTGTAGCTTCCTGTTTTTGTACTACATAATTTATCATTATAATGCAATAGTCTCCAAACTACACTTACGTTTTTTTTATGTACAAGCTATACATTTTTCTTTGAAACATTCATTTAATGTATAGTTACATAATAGTTTATTTTATCAAAACGTTTCTCTTTTATCTATTTGAAAAAAATTGTGGGAAAAAACTTAAATAATTAAAAAAATAAAATTCAATGAAACAAAAGTTAATCATCTCTTAAATCTGCACCCTATATTTTATTATATTTTAAACACTGCACAATGTTTGTAGATAATAAGCAAACGTTTAAAAATGTGTAGACCAATCTTTTTTCAGTAAACAATGTTTATATACTTCAAATTTTTTTGGAATGTCTCTTAATTTTCTAATTAACTTTTGATACTTGAAAATAATTATCAATTAAATTGTAGTCTTTTTAAATAAAATTGAGAATTATATATTTTGTCTTTGTGTGATTTGTTTTATACATTATTCTGATATTTTGGTAATCTATTAATAGCCTGTTAATATTGTATTACTAATAACCATGGCTCGGGGCTTAAAGCATTTGCTTATTTTTTTGGTTTGTCTTAAAATCTAGCAGAGTGCTATGAACATTCATAAAATATAACAACGATTTTCAATTTTTAATTTGAAAGTGCATATTTTTGCTTATTTTGTTGGTTTTAGAAAAAATTGCTTTTAACTAGTTTTTTCTGCTTTTCTTGCATATTTTCTATAATTAATGATGAAATGACGACGTGGGTTGACGAAAATTTATATTTTTTCAATGTGTACTTGTATTATAACTCCAACTAGAAATATTTATTTACGTATTTATTCTATTTCCTCGTAGTTAATATACCAAACTCGTATTTTTGTTTGTTTTTGTTATCTATTTGCCGTGTCGATCGTAGCTGGCTATAATTTCAACGTAACGCATTGGCGTGGGCATTCCCAAAATGTTTGTAGTTTTAATGATTATATTGTGATTTATGATTTATATTCTTATAATTCTATGATGCATTAAATAACAAAATGAAGATTACTTAAAAAAAAACATTCTGTGTTTGTGGTTTAAAAAGCCTAAAAATATATCACAAGGGCACAAATACTTATTTTTTTAATACAAATTATTGGAAGATTTTGAGGCAACGGATTATACATATTTTTTTTAAAGGGGGTAAATAATTTTGATTATGCTTATTTTTGCTTATTTTGCTACGTACTTATTTACATGCGTATAATGAAGTATTTAAATGCTTTTTGAAGTACTTATTTTGATGATGTTAGGTGCTTTAATCCCGAGCCCTGCTAATAACAAATTTTTTCAATATTTAATTACAGACTAAAGACTGAAAAATATTGTTTTCTATTGTTGATATTTAATAAAAATTATGACTTTCTATCATCATTACTTTTGAAGTAATAGCTTCAACAAAATAGATTTTATTAGAATCTAGTTAATAAATTTCATTGCTTTTATTCAATTTGGTTAATATATTTTTCTTTTGCTTGGATAGATTTATACATTTTACCACTGATGAATATACAAAGATTTACAATTCTCTGATCTATATAGGAACTGAACTTGACTTCTGAATCATTATTATTACCTAAACATTAGTTACATAATTTTTAAGAAATACATAATTATATTATTATAAACTTAGCTTCATTCAGAATCTAAAATAAAAACAAAACTAATTATTCAATTATTTTCGTAATTAAAAAAAAAATTATATGATTATTAAATTGTTTTTCATTTAAACCAATTCTGATGTAATTATCATATCATACCTGCGTAATGTTATCTATTTATTATAAAAAACGTTAAATCTAAAGTAACTGTTGAAAAAAGTGTTATGATGTATTTGATATTTATCAGTGTCATGTAATAATAATGTATTTATTAGCAATGTTTTTAAGTTGTATACACAATAATATTTTAATATTACATTGCATTGTCTATAATCAAGAATAATATCATTGTTTTAATTGACAAGAAAAAAAAAAAAATAATAAAATAATATGCATTTCATATGACTTTTCACCATAAAATTGTTTGTATGTTTTAATTCAGCACTTTATTATTTTTCTTCCAAGATCTAATTTATTTTTTAATAAATAATTGTTTTTTTTTTATCTAGGTATGCAGAAATTTCAAATGAATTTAAATCATTGGAATTTAATAAAGTAAAGGATTTGGCAAATTCATCTTTTGGAAAAGTTTCTAAAATCAATAGTTTAGGTGAAGATCCATTAGCTAAACTTTACGAGGCTTTAGAAGTAATTATTAAACAAATATTAATTAATTGTATCTTTTTGATCTTTTTATATATACTTCTTTTTTTGTAGATGTATGCTGAATACTGTGGTAAGTTTCTTTTATTTAATAATATAAAATACTTTTGTCTTGAATATATATTATTTCTATGTTGTAGATTATTTAATATTAATGTTATTTTATTACTATAACAAAGTATTAGGGATTAATAAAATTATTTATATGGTGATAATTTATAAATTGTTTATTATGTTGTTTGTGGATATCCCACCAAAAATACTCAGTTATTACTCAAAGAAAAAGCTGAAAAAAATTCCTCATGACAATTGCTCTTAAAAAAACATAATATATAAATGGAACTGAGACAAATACTATTATATGTAATATAATTATACTATAAATATCCATAACATCGAAATTACTTTAAACTTCTCATTTTTTTTTTTTTTTTTTTTTACTTCACAAAAAGTTAAAATTATATAATGTATAGGTAGTAATGAACAATCTACTCGTATTTATTTATTAATGTTAATATTAATATATATATATATATATATATATATTTTAAATTTATTTTAATGTAAAACAAATCGGCTTCTTTGGCCATTAGTTTAACATTGTCTTAACCCATTTGCGCCGGAGTTTTTTTTATTTACAATTTTAAAAACATTTTTGTTAAAAACAAATAATAATAAATGGAATCGATTTTGTCCCTATCTTATCTTGAAATAATAACCTATTACTTAATGTTATTTCCACAGCAATTTGTCAAATTCCCAATGAGAAATTAGCTTCTAAATATAGGTCTACCTATGTTGCCATATGGCAACGCACATGGCCTTAATGGGTTAAAATTAGTTTACATTGATATGTGTCTTAAATAAGGTTATATAATTGTATTTGCTTTGTGGATTGTATGATGTTGGTGGTTGATTGCGAGTCTGGTTCTAACACTTCTCCGATCTGTTGAGGTAGTTGGTATTTTTTCCTCTTGTCTTTGTATTTTTGGCATTTGGTGATTATGTGTTTTACTGTGTAGTTCACTCCACACATTTCGTATATGGGTGGATGATTTTTGTCATGAGGTGGTTGTGTGTGATGAATGTATGACCTATTCGTAGACGATTTAGTATGGTTTCCTCTGTTCTATTGAGTCCTGCGTTATGCCATGTCTGGATGTTGTTTTTTATTTGGTTTAACTTTGTGTGTTGTTTCGTCCATAGTTTGTGCCATTAGTGGTTTAGGACTTGTTTGGTTTGTTTTTTTTTTATCTTCGTATTCATAAATTATTAATGGTTTTATATTCGTATTTTATTTCACATTAAAATGTCATCATGCATAGGTTAAATCCTTCTATTTAGAAAATTGAATATTGACAAGTTTAATTTTAGAAATTATTTTATTTTAATAAAGATATTTTTGTTATATATCACAGTATTTTAATAAGTTTTTTTTTTTTTTTTTTATTGTATTTTTAGATTTTTTGTATGGCTTATTTTTTAAAAGAAATGTTGACTTTTTCTTATACAGGATCAACAGAATGTTTTGGTGGAATACCTGATATTTATTGTATAATATTAATAATGTTTGTGTCAGTACAGTAATAATATTTTGGCCCCTTGTGTATTTCTCTTTATTTTTATAATCTTAACACAGTTCATATATTAGGTAGTTGATATGCATTTAATACTTTAAATTATTTAGCATACAAAATCAACTTTTTGGAACAGTATAGATATAAATAAATAAATATAGTATAAAGAAATAATTACGGCTGGAATTACCTTAGTCACAAAATCATGGTAATAGCATAGGCAGCAGATCTTGGAAGGTACAATTTTTTTTAAAAATGTTATTATTATATTAGTGAAAATCATCAAAAACATAATATACTTCTGAGTGTAACTTTGAAATTATTCAAGTCATTTGCTTTTAAGTTGCTAGTTTCCCATCACAATATTTCTGATTGATTTATTCCCTTTGGAATACCAATATTTCAGCTGTTGATTCTGTAGACATGTTCATAAATTATAAAGGAATTAACATGTTTTTAATAGGAAAGTTTTGGCTCCTATGCTATACATTTATTAATAAGTATTTAACTTTAACCAGTATTTATTTTATTATAATGGCTATTTTATTTATTTCTTATTATTATTATTTTTTTTTTTTACCTTGCTTCTTAGCTTTATGTAACTAATGTCACTTTAAATAACAATAGTCTAATGTTGGTAGTTTTGAATAGTGTGTATTAATTATCTACCTAAACATCTACTTAAAATTAATATAACCATGAACATACAAATTTGTCTTACCTTTATGACAACAACAAACTTGAATTTTTTAAATATTGCTTTTCTGTGCATTTAAAATCATTATTTAATGTATTTTTTTGGCTTTTTAATTTCATTTTACATTAAAGTGAATTTTCTAATTATGGTTAAATATTATTTATCTTGAGGGGATTGGAAGCGGGCCTATTTTTAGTAGTTTAATGTAGGTAATTCTGTATATATGACATCAGGTTTTTAGATTCTAAGCAAAGCGAAGGATCTTATGGTTTTACAATAATTATAATTATTTTTTTTTTTTTTTCAATGTTTTTTTATCTCAAGACAACTCCATAAGTAATGCTGATAGAAACTTAACATTTTCACCATATATTAATGACATATTACTTCAAATTTAAAAAAAATTGACAACTTCTGGCTGTAAATAGAACTTTGAAAGTACCTTGTTCTTTTAAAGTTTATGTCTAAAAAAGTTATAAATATTTGAAAAAACTTTTGAAAATGTAATATGACTTTACTCATCACATCTCTAAACAATTCTGAAAAAAAATTTAAAATCGTGACAGGATTTTTTTTTTAACATTTAAATAAATTATTATGAAATTTTTACACATTAAACTGTTTTATGTCAATTTTCAACATTAAATGTTTATGCAAAGAAATTGTTCCATCCAAGCGGTATATTTTTATTCTAAAGCTTTGCTCCGCTTAAAATTTAATACGCCCATTTCCATTAACTTATCCCAAGAGCATAGGTGGATATTTGGTTACATCTGTGGGGTATATATATATATAGATAATAAGAAAAGGTAATAAGAACAAAATAAAATTAAGAAAGAAACAAATTATTGATAGCTACTATACTTTTTAATTTTAATTTATAAATCTGTTATTTTCGGTAAACATATAAATAATTTCATTAGTTTTGATTCATTTAGGTATACAATTTTTTCTGTGCACGAAATTGAATATATTGAACCGCTCTCAAAACATAGATGTTTGGAGTCATGTTTTTATCCGGCACAAAGCTGAAAACTTCTTTCACAAGAAGAGTAGGTAATTAATTGAATAGATTTTTAGTCATGTGCAAATCATTGTAATATAATATTATGTTAAACAAAAATCAGAAGATCTCATTTAAGATCCTTGATCTGTGCTAAATGACAGTGGCTGTAATTACTAGAGCACAGGGACAGCAAGTTTACTTACTTCACTACGATTTCATGATTTTTTTTCCATCTCATACGATAAACAAATCAAGATTCTTTAAATATAAAAATGAATCAATATTTAAAAATAGCTTAACCGATTTGACTTTTTTTCAAGACACTAATCTGTCTTGCTTTTGTTAAATTAATAAGGGATTTATCAATTAATATTCCTTTAAACGTGTTTAATATTTTTTAATTTTTTTTATATTTTCCACTTTAAAATAATATGTATTATTGCAATTATTGTTTTGTGTTCACGATCTTATTATTTTATATAAATCTGAAATGTAAGGTTTTAGGATAAAATGCTTAAAATTATGGATTCGACCATTAACTACATTGATGGGAAAGTACAATATTACTATTGAATAAGTTATTACCATACATGTAGAAAAACTTAGTTATATGAGGGTGCTAATTTTGAGCCTGGGGACTTGGAGATCCTGTTAAAGCACCCTAATCACTCTAGTGCACAAAATAAAAAAGGCCTCTTCACGGTGGAATGATTAGAAAGTATAGTTAAGGAATAGAAACATTTCGAGAAAGCTTGATAACGTTCTGGAGAGGCTTCAGCAGTTCACCAGCAGTTTTTGTGATATTTTTTAAAATATCGATTTATACCAAAAAGCCTAACAATTATTTTATCACTTAAAATGGTTGTATTTAAATTTTGTAAAAATCCATAAGTTTATTGGCCTTTTTACTACCTATGTTTTGTTAGAAATCGATTTTTATTTTAAACATAAAAATAATGTAATGCAATAAAATAAAGTCAATTTGCAAATTTTTAGTAATAAAACTGAATAATTCTACCCTAAAAAAGTCAAAAATCAATTTCCAACCAAACATAGTTAAATGGCTAATCAACACATAGCTTTTTACTGAAGTGAAATCAGACACTTCTAAATAGTCTAATTTTTGTAAGGCTTTTAGTTCTAAAACGTTAATAAAACCAACCGCTTCCAGTCTTCTTAACACAATAAAACAATACGAATCGATTTTTGCTAACTCATGTAGGCTTGTAAAAATAGTCATTTGTTCAAACTGTTGTGCTATTCAAACCTATTACAAAAAAAAAAAATAATAATAATAACGTACTCGCAAGTCGCATTACAGCTTGTCTCAAAATAACTATGCCACCGTTTGTTGACCACCATTTTATTTCCACCCAATTCAAATACATTCTCATATTTATATGAAAATAATAATAATTTATATGCAATATTTATTATTTTATATTTATATGTTATTTTTATAATTTTTTTTCTTGGTCTAATTCAATGATTTAGATTTTGGCACATTAAAGTAAATTATATGAATGTGCATCTTAAAGAAAATAAAATATTTTACATTTGATTAAATGTTTAATCTGTCTTGGAATATAATGTTAGTTCCTTATGTCCTCTCATTGATAGCTTTGGTGATGATATGTTTTACTGTGTCATTCAATATACATAATACACATATTGGAAGTTTGTTTTTAGCCTTGATATTGTCGTGTTTCATATTTCTTATATTTAATTTTGTGTTTCGAGTTAAGTTTTCTGTATAAGTTTTTTTATGGCTGTGTTATAATTTATTAATTTTGAAGATAGGTGATTGACCCTCTCCAATATAGTGGAGGTAAATCTTTAAATATTTCTTGATCTGCTCTTTTGTTTCCATATATTCCTGTGTACTTGCTGAGGTACCAAATGTAAAAAAAAAAGTATCCCTTTTTAAAAGTTTTGTTTTTTTCAAAACACAATATTTTAAAAATTGAACAATCTATTCCATTTTACATTTAAAATTAATTTTTTATTAAATATTATTATTTCTTCTTAGGAGATCATTCATTATTGTTAACCTATAAATTCATATTATTATATATAATATATTTTAATAGAGTTTATATTTGATCAAAATTTAAAAAAATAATTACACGTTATGTTACATTTATTTTGAGTGCATTAAAATGTTATTAATTATATGCTTGATTGTATCATATTTTGAGTTGTTTCTGTTTTCTTTTTTTTTTTTAATGTTAATATTTTATGCTAGGTTCATGAAAAAACCTTAGGCAATATGTCCTTAAATACTATTTAATTTTAAATTCTTTTGTTTCTGATTTTTGGTTTATTTTTATCAAATTGTTTTACTACATTTATGTACTTGCTTAAATGTGTTTGTATTGATTCAAAAATATGTGTGTGTGAGTGTGTGTGTGTATATACCTTTTTTTTTTATTCAGGTAATCAATTGAAATCTGCAAAATTAGAATATAATCAAAAAAATGTTGGCAAAACTCAAGAAATTTGCAAAGAAATGCTATTACATAATCCTGATGATTTAGAGATTTTGTTGTTGTTGGCTGCATCTTATTATGAATATCAAGAGTATGACACGTGTTTGAACTATTTGAATGAAGCATATGTCAAACATCCTAATAATGTTGAAGTATTAAATAACATGGGGTTATGTTATTACTCAAAATCTCAATATTGCTTAGCATTTGATTGTTTTAAAGCGAACGTATGTAAGAATATATCTAACATGGATGCCTGGATTAATATTGCTAGATTATTAATTGTGTTAAATAATAAAGAAGATGCACAAATTGCATTTGCATATGCTTTAAATTGTGAACATGATTTACCTAATATCCGTAATGAATATGCACAATTACTTTCATCTTTAAATAAAATAGAAGAAGCTGAACAGCAATACAAAATTGCTTCTAAAAAAGCACCAGAATATGTAGATACTTGGATCAATTTAGGAAATTTATACATGAATACTGATAAAATAAATGAAGCTATTATTTGCTATAAGAAAGCTTCAGAATTAAATAATAATTTGACAAAACCTTGGAACTATTTGGGAAAAGCGTATTTAAAGGTAACAGAATATCAAAATGCTATTGACAGTTTTCATAAAGCTCTTGAAATTTGTCCAGAAGACATTTTTGCATTGAAACATTTAGCAGTTATATATGCTCATCAACAAAATTGGTCGTTGGTTATTGATACTTATAAAAAAGTTTTGAAATATCAACCTTTTGATCTAGATACCAATTTCCGTCTAGGTGAAGTATATGATAAATATCTTAAAAATTACCAAGAAGCTGAAAAATATTTTAAAATTATTTTGAACTTAAATCCACAAAATGAAAAGTTTCTTAAGTGTCTTATTGTAGTTTACCAGAAACAGGGTAAAAATAAATGTGCTTATGAAACTGCTATATCATTAGGTGATGTGTTCTATGACCAGAATAATTATGAAAATGCAATGAAAGCATATACTATTGCCTTAAATTTACATAAAGAAGATGGAATGGGTCATTGGAAATTGGGAAATACACTGTATAGATTAGGTCATATTGATTCAGCTTTTGCCAGGTAAGAAATATATATCTGAAAAACAAATTTACTTTATTTTTTAATCATTTTATTTAATGGTGTAATATATTTTTTTAAACTTCCATCTAAATTATTTATATTTTACTCATAGTAATCTCTGGATCATTTCTGTATTGTGATTTTAAAGGTATCTCTCTGTATTTACATTTAATTGATATTTGATTACTATTACAATGAGTTTTTACTCTAAAAAATAAACACTTAGAAATTGTTTCTGTAATTGAGAAATTAATAATTAATGTCATTTAAACTTTCACAAAGGTATTATTTGTATTCATATAGTCATTTAGTTATTACTTCTTACTATTGTTTAATGTGTTTTGTTTTTTTTTTTTCCATGGTCCCAAGGAATACATATTTTTAAGTTGATTATGTTATAGAGATGAAAATTAGAAAAAGTTATCCACCCACAGAGTTTTAGAATTTGTAATAACTTAAATTTAGTTAATATTAAAGTACATAAATTACTCAACTGAAATTCATCACTGCCCACTAAACTTGATAGTTGATTTTTGCTATCCTTGCTATCTTAGCTCACTAGTAAATTTCGTTATATTTAACTGTACATTGATAACTTGTAATGCATTACACATTTTAAATATTTAATAAAATTAAGTTTTATTTTATTAATTCTTTTCTCATAGAAAATACTCTTCAATCATAACAATAATTAAATACTTTTTTAAATAATTGATTTTTATTGTTGTGTATTATTAATATTTTGACAGGTATCAAATTTGTTCAGTGTTGAAGCCTAATTTCTCTAATGCCTATGCTGATTGTGGATTAATCTGTGAAGAAAAGAACCTTCCTGTGAAAGCTTTGGATTACTATGAGGCAGCCCATGCACTTAATCCAAATAAAATTTTTTTACAAAAACTGGTTAGCATTAAAGAAAAATTAGGCGATTTTGAAAACGTGATTGAACTCAACAATACAATTCTTGAACATGAGGATTCAGATAATTCAATTAAACTGTGCGTACAAGACGAGAAATTTCTTACAGAAAATGTTAACGATTTTTGTTTTTTTTTTTTTTAACTAGATCCACTCATATGGAGACGCCGTGAGTTATTCTAGCTGTCAAGAATTACTGGACGCGAAATGATATCCCAAGAAATTCGACACTTTTTAGGTGTACTCAAGATTTATTTCCACAAACAAAATTATAAAACCATTAAAAGACCTGACCATCACTTGCCTCAAATGCATTATAATTTATAACATTCTATGTAATATTATTGTATCTGTATTATACGTTATAATATGCATATCTATTAGGTACTGTTATATTTACTGCATGTTACCTATTGGCATGCGTCGTTATTTTTACGATCTCGGACGGACAAGATAATCATAATAATAATAATAATAACAGCCAAAAAACCTCATGACATGTATACGTGACGAGCGCACGTTGAAGAGTGCAGTTATGCACCGTGCGATCGAATTTGCAGGTTTGTACCTACAACTGCGCACACGACGCTGCACCATACACAGTAAGTATTAGGTTTAGGTATGTAACAACAACAATAATAACATTTAATAATACAATATATTATTTGTATTTTCGTATTCGCGAGCTAAAATGGCGTAATACGTCGTTATTATTATTATTGTATATTATTAGGACGTTGTGTTTTAAATTACGTCGTTTTTCTTCTTCCCGTGCGCGCTTTTATGCTATATTTACGTACACGAGCGTATTGTGTTGTGTATCGGCTATTGTGCGTGCTTGTGTGCACTGTGTGTGTGTGTGTGTGTGTGTGTGTGTGTGTGTGTGTGTGTGTGTGTAAGACACGTGTTTAATTTAATATATTATGAAGTGTGTGTGTATACGATAGTTGTACGCTTGTGTGGCGTGCGCGTATCTGCTGTATACGACGGTCGAGCGGTTTCACGTCGGTCAGTCTGTTGCCAATTTCCACGGCGATAATACCAGCGCGTTTTTGGGGCTGAGTACAACGACGTTGTGTAACTGCTCGACAAGTTGTCACGAGAGCAGAACTAAAACCCTGCGGACGACCGCCGTCGCCGCTGCAGCGTCCGTCGCGCGCCGTTGTGTCCGAAGAAATTCGACGGTGTTCTAGATACACACACACACACACACACACACACACACATCACATACCTAGTGCGACAAACGAGTACGCCGACACATAGCGCGTATTCGGGTGAAAACACCATTGCGTATAACATAATATACGTATTGTAATACACAGGTAATTTATATTTTAAAGTAATTTATAATAATTATAAAGTTATACTTTAACTGCCGTGCAACGAGTGCTCGGTTCGTCTGGCGATATTATACAGGGTAATTTTCTTCGGCGTACCCTCTCTATTTATAACCTATGTTTAGGTACCTACTTAGTGTTCGAATTCGAGTACGTTTTCGCGCACGATTAAAAACTCTCTCACAGCACTATATTTCGATCAAAACGTTTTAATCTTTTTTCACTATTATTTTTATCTGTGATCTTTGGATTTCTTATTGTTACGGTTTCCACTATTTATTCTATAACAAGACATCATAAAAGAGAATATTTAATTTGTTTGGATTATTTGATATTTTAGTGTTTTAAGTTTAGAGTAATGCGACCCCGTTGGTCCTCGCGAAAATGTTCCGCCACTTATTCTTCTGCTCTAAATTTTACCATGTTTGTATTTTAAATTCCTAATGAAACAGGAATTACAATGGTATTTTTTTTTTTAATTTTATTGTTAGAAACCACTCTTTGAATAGTATTTTTGTCCAAAAGTTTCGTTTAGCATCTCTTTATAGATCAGTCATTGTATCTAGATGACAAAGTGTGCTTTAAACAAAATTTTTGTTGAATCGTTTTTAGTTGATTTTTCATATCTGTCCAAAATGACTCTTACTATAAACTTGACATTTTCACCGATTGCCTACAATAACTCTTAAAAGACAAAAAGTTTCAAACAAATTTGATTATTTTGGAGCTAATTACAGAAATTTGAAAGTACCTATGTATATTTTTTTTGACATTTTTATCTGTTATCTACACAATATCAATACTGGAAAAAATATCAAAAATCGTTTGTCAAGATTTTTTTATAAATTGGCTATTAAATTTAAGTGTTGAAGTTTCAACCATTTTCATATCCAATTCCTTGGTATTTTAAATGTTTAAAAAAATAATTGGTCGATCTAATCTTTATGAAACTTAGATTTACTTAGAAAAATAATTGATAGGTTTGTAATCTGTTGGTGAATGAAAATTTCTATCAGATTAAATAAATGAAAATTGTAAACGATTTTGATTACCAAAATAAAAAAATCCACCAATATTTAAACTAAAACCAGTAAAATGTGTAATGGTATTCATGACGCTGAAGCTTTGCTTAGAATCGTTCTTCTGAAGAAATGATTTATCAATGCTACAAAATTAAATAACACTCATCGCTATAATCTTGTTTAATAATGGAAGGACATAGTTCCATCGCTTGAAATGTCTTACCCTGAAAAAAAAATTCAACTGAAAAGATGGAATTATTACAACCAACAGGTGCGTGATATGTTAATTTGTCTTCTGTAACTAGAGTACACGGATTTTTAACGTAAATGTTAGCGTTACATCGGTGTTTCATTTTTTTTCAAATCAGAACGCCGACTAAAATAATATGTTATGTAAATTGTAATGTTTGCATAAGTTTTAAATTGAATCTTAAAACATACTCGAGTCGTTACAACAGGCAACAGTGGATGTATTGAGTACTCTTAGTAAGAATAATGTCTTTTGTAATATCGTACAGGTAGGGGTGCGTCGTTGGTTAACTGAACAATTACTAATCCATACGACCATAAAGTTTCGAGGTTTTTCTATGAGATTAATAGTACCGCAGTGAAATGCATATTGTTGTACTTTTACTAGAATAATTACAATATTACATATTATTATATCGAACAATACGTTCAATATTTACTCAAACGCGATAAATAGAATAATAAGTTGTCGTCGCGGCACGCGCATGCCGCAGTTATCGGCACTAGTGTCTGGTCGAACAAAATTTTTATCGATCAATAAATCGGATTCAGCACGTCTGTGCTGTGTTCACGCTACCAGCGAGTATTCGAGATAAATGTTTTCTCCAACCGATAGATTGTTGGTTATTACTTATTAGATATTCATGGTTAATCGTTGTTAATTATCACAATGATAAAACAATTATTTCACCTATTTTACACTTCACTATTGATACACCGTACGTAAATTTCCGATACGATAATAATAATATATTGTAAGTTGTAACATATAAGCTCCCAATTTCGGCTTTTTTAGTATACGATCTAATCGATAAGGGCTCACCAATGTAATTTGCTGTTTACCTCGAATTTCAGTCTACTGAAATGTATCATAAATAACAACTTTAAAATTAATGAAAGTGATAAAAATAATGAAAACTAAAAAAATGAATATAATATACAAAATCATTCAAAAGTACTTAAACGTTTTTCAAAACTCTTGGCATTCATAGCTCTTCGCTATAATTCTCTAAGACTTCTATAAGCATATTTTTTCATGTACAATACGTACAAAAATATGTGTTAGAGATACATATTTTTACATAAATTTAATATAACATTATACTTTTGGAAGTAAATCTGACGTTGTCCATCATAAATATGTTTATTTATAATAATATAATATTTATAATATAATATATTTATTTTCAAAAGAAATGGTCGTCATTATCCTTAAGGTATACGTATACCTTTTGGTACGTACCTATATAAAGGTAATTTTACGGTCTAGGGCATTATTATCTTAGTCTAAAGTTATACTATCTTAATTAGAATATTGGTTATTCTAATTTCTAAACCATTAACTTATCATAGGGTAAATGGACAATTTCTCATCAAACTATAATATTTTTCCTATTTATAACAATAGGATATCAGTAAAAAAATTAGTTAAATTTCCAATTATGTTTGTTATTTCGTATTTATCGTTACTCAAGACTATCAAGATATCAAAATAATGATTTTGGTTATGAAGTATTGATACTCACTGAGTATATTACCTTTTTATAATCAAAAATTGAGGAATTTTCTAACAATTTCTGCGGGAAACATTTTGGAAGAAAAAATGTCATTGACCTACCTACATACATAGAAAATATGTATCATTGTATCAATATTGTAATACTGATATTCTGACAGTACTTTTAGCTTTTTATCGGTAGGTGGTACCTATATATTTTTAAATGCTCCTCTAAATATACAATTATAAGTATTTAGTGACATACAATTTTTATTTAATAATAAAATACAATTATTATTTTACGTATTATTATATTTCAATCTGATATAATTTGCAATTTGAAGATAATAATTAAAATTACAATATTCAAAAATAAAATATTAATATTGAACAGTGTTTATGTAAACAGTTTTATGAAATTCAATAATTAATAAATTTATAATGTGATATCGGCGTCTGAGGAAGGAGGACTTTATGTTATGAACCACCTTCGTAAATCACTGTTACCTATAACATTGAAAAATTAAAATTATTTTAAAATTTTTAAAATTGGAAAAATATTTAATTTATTTAAAATTGTGTAGTCAAAATCTTAAAAAAAATAGATCTCATAATGTAAATTAAATATTATTAAAATATGGTATTTACATTTTAATCTACATTATATGATACTTTCTTTTGACGAATCAGACTGAGTTATACTTAATTAGCTGTATAAATTATTTATTTTAAATGAAGTATAATTTTTAAATTAATGAGATAAAAAATCCTACGTGGTAAGGTACATTTGAGTATTTATATAACATTAAAATAATTTAAGCCATACTAATTTGTAGATAGAAAGATACTAAGAATAGTACATTTAATTTGTAACCAAATAGATGGAAACAGTATAAACAAAATAGACCCTTGGAAATTGGCATCATTGCATGATTCATGACTGAATTATTCAAAATGAATGCCACGCGTTAGATCTTATCGATATTTTATAAACGAATAAAATCATTTGATCAAAAAAAATTTGATGTGTATTAATTAAATACGTTCAAATTGTTATCTTATATTTTATTATTACAAACAAATTATCATTGGTCATAAATTACGATATCGAAAACTATTGTACATATTAAAATATATATTATGTATTCATGTTATTTCAATATTGTTTCATTTTTGATATTATTACTTTAACTATTTAGGTTTCTAATTAAGTTATAAATATTAAAATATGTATTGTAATTTGTGTCCCGCATCTCAATAAATGGATAATATTCTGGATCCCTAAGATCATAAAACACATTTCATTAATCCATACATAAAAATAAAATTTTAATTTTTATAATAAATGCATTGGTATGCACTTCGTTCTTTATAATTACAACTGAAGTATTGAAGTGTTATTCGCGTGATGTATACACACCTAATGAGTTCCTAACTAGAGAAAGTTCCTACGGGCATTTAATCATTAAAGTAATCACACAAATAAATTAAATACTTGTGTAATAGAATTTTATAATAATTGAATTTCAAACAAGAATTTGAACTTCATGACTATCAAAGATCAAATGCCTTCAGTAAAATGTTTTAAAATTTAGAAACTGAAAGAAAAAACATAAATATAAGAAAAACAAATAATCTTTAATTTCATAATTTTAAAATAGCTACCTAACTATTCATATCACGAATTTATGTAACTTCATGATTTTAACACTATTTATACATTTTAATTATACATTTATCATATCTCAGCTATCAATAAAACTATTAACATATTTCTTGTTAATTTGTTTTTTTACTTTAGGGCCAATCTGTATGTTATATAACTATTAATAATAATAACGATCTGAACCAATGCGATAAGAATAATAAAACAAAACATTTGATATTATATACATTAATACACTGGGCTAAGTACTTTTATCGTATATGATACGCTACATATACTATTTTAAAACAAATTTAAACATAATACATTGTACCTAGGTACTTAGTAATTATATTTCTAATTTTCGTAGTGTATATTCTTTATATTCATAAATTTAAAAATCGAATGAAAAATATTTTAGATACTTATGTTTGTAGAGCACTTAATTGCAATTATTTAAACATTAATAAGCTATAATTTCGAGTTATCAGATTGAAAAAATCATTACGTATGTGTATAGGATAATAATATTATGTTTAGGCCTGTAGCCGCAAATATGCGTGATATCAAACTTCATAAATAATTGTCGGGTGATTAGTAGATTACTGTAACTTTTGTTTGAAATCTATAGTGTAGGTTCTCATATAATCGTATTTAGTCATAGCCCTAATGTATGTCTAAAATCAGAATTTAAGAAAGTATAATCATCATCCGTGAACTTTATCAAGTGTTTTATAACATCATTATATTTTATTGTTTAAATTATCAATTAAAATTAAAAAAGAAAAAAAAAAGTTGGCTAGTAAATTTCTTCACGCTAACCAGAATCTAGAGACGTGCACGTGGGAATACGAAGGCCGGGGTATAGAATGGTTGATATCCCATGAACTCTAGTTTTTAATGCAATGAAATGTAGAACGATGTGCAATGCACTCATATTATTATTTATAAGTTGCAACATAATAAGTTGTAATTAAATTATTCAATAAAGTTTAACTCTTGAAAAATGTCTAAATATTAAGAAATAAGTAGCGTGACCTTGGTAAATGCATTTGTTTAATCTTGGTTTTAGTTGATTAACTACGTAAATCTGCAGATTTTTTCTATAAGTATCCAATTACTTTTCATTACACCGTATAAGTAATCACAGGTGTAATAATCGATTTTTTTATTATTATTTCATAAATATTGTTTACATTTATTAAAATACTTCGATTTTTTCCTTTAAAAATGCTAAAATTGTAATAAAAATATGTATTAGCGTAACAAATATTTACTTTCCTATTCTCTAATATAATGACTTGGCTACAGTAAGTACTTAATTTATTTGGCAGTTACCAAATAATTAAAAGCTATATAATCATTAAGAGTTTTTATATTTAATCTTTCAAGTCTATAGGATCTTTCGGCTATTCAAACTGAGCTGAGCTATATTCGCAAATAGGATCCGCCTAGTTTTTCATCATTAGCCCTCTATAACAAAGCTTATCAAATGTGGTTGATTGGTATCTTACTCTAAATAAAATAATAAATTAATTTTTTTAGAATTACAATGATTTTCGTGATTTTTAAAAAAATTGTAGGTCTTCTACTTTTTTAAACTTATTAACAACTATGTATTCTGAGAGAAAATATCTATTTAAAAAACTTTGATTATTATTATTAAATTTTTCCGTTTTAATCAATAGTTTAAGATTTCTATTACAGGTAGGTATCCTACTATAATTGATTCGGAGAAGTATTAGGGTTATCGACCCAAAATTATCACCCCTTCATTCACTACCTACTTTAAACTCTAAACTTATAATAACAACTTGCATAATTGGTTAACAATGGTTCAGTAACAATAAAATTTAAGTAGCGAAATTTTCAAAAAAAATTATTTTCTTACAAACATTTGAGTACTTAGTTTCAAGCAAGAGCTAATTTGTAATTAAGAAAAATTATAAAACTAAAAAATTCCGCAGAAAATTAGGTTTTTTAGTGGTTTAAATCGTAAGAAGTAAGAACGTGAAAAAATATACAAAATTATTAAATATTGTACAGAATTAAAAATGGCAGGGTTATTACCTATCTTGACACGCTTAAGGATCACTTTATCTTTGTATATTGTATATTATATTATTTTATAATTACAAAATTTGTGAATGCCATTACAGTGAAAAGTATATACTTTTCGTCTGTTTTCGATGGCAGTAGACAACTATTAACCGAGGAATGTCAAATTTGTTTTACAAAGTGAAGTGATAAACATTTATATATGAGGCATGGGTGCAAATAATAGTTAATGTTTATTACTTATTAGTTATTAGATAAGTACCATTGAGTAAATAATATATTATTTACTCAATGTTGAGTGTTGAATTTTCGCACTCTTCAAATTGGAAAAACCCATGATAATGTGTTAAAAAAAAGATAGGTCTAAACTGCAAGTATTATAAGTAATAGTCGCAAAGTGACTACTTATATTATTACATATAGGTCAGATATTTCAGGAATGTGACTGGAAAAAATTAGGTTTTGCTTTATTTTCAATTTTAATAATAATTTGTTTTTTTTTATTATTATTAATTATATGGAAAGTACGAGGAGGAGTAAGGACCAAAGATTCTTTGTAGAAATTGAACGTTTCTATTGAGGTGTGAACAGTAGATAAGGTGTTAACGAATATTTTCATACTATGGTCCTATAGGTATAGGGACGTAGAGTGGAATGTGGCAGTGGCGGATCTAGGGGGTCATGGGGGTCATGACCCCCCTCCAAAATTTAAACTTAGGTCTTTATGTTATGTTTATTTTACAATTATTACATTCATAATTTATGAATTATTATTATTATTATTTTTTGCTTTATTATAATATAGAATAGTAGGTACATACAAAATGACTGTACATTTTCTTTCATTTTACTTTTATAACAGCATAAGTTGTGATAATTTTTTATTTTATAAAACATGACCCCTCCCGAGTTTTTCTTCTGGATCCGTGCCTGGTGTGTGGTGCATGTGTTTATTACTAAAAATCCAAATATATACTTAACAATGAACATAGTTTTAATAATACGAGAAGGTAAGCAAATTTACAATTTTTTTTTAATTTTATATCGTAAATCATCGGTTACACATTGTTGATACATCTATAACTCCAATACTCCACAGCTGATAAAATAGTATTGCATTGTCAGTAAAGTAGTTTCAAAATTTAAGCCGTAAACAAATACATATATATCTACTGATACTGTCACAAATTCTTGAATTTTTATGAATATTTTGAAAATTTCCTTTTTTTGATTATCCAATTACGTAAACATTTTTTTTACCAAAAAACCCAACAGAAATTAAATATAAGTAATATATATATATATATATATATATATATTAATCTTGCTTATGTTGTTCATTAGCTAATCTATGGTTTAATAATATTAGTCTATAAGCATACAATATACAAATCTACGGACTTTCCCCCTAAATAACCTGTGGACACGTGTGCGACTATAATCAGTCCTAGTTACGCCAAAATTCATTAGGTATCAAATAGTTAATTTTTAATATTTTTATCCGATAAAATCAAAAATGAATCATACTATAGAATATTGTCTTAAAAAAAACTTTAAGAATATATTCACTAAAATAAATGCACTAAACTAAGAAAAAAAGCATGGATTAAGTTTCAAATTATTCAACTAAATCAAAAGTAACTAATCCAATTGATTATAGAATAGAATTTCTATTCAATAATCAATGCTATAACTATATAACACGGAGTCAATGATACATTGATACACAATGATTTTTAAAAACCGAGTTCATGTTTATTCACAATTATTATGATGTATTTAATATTCATTGTTGAATTCACCTGCTTTTTACTTCATTTAAAACTAAAAATAATAGTTTTAACCTACGTTTAAAAATATTGTTTTTAAAACTAGTGAGAATATGCATGCTTGTATGAAATCTGGTGGAAAAGATGAATTAAAATGTATTATTAAAGTTTTGAAGATCGAACGTGACTATTGTTTGTTATCGTACTGAAAACGCGGCCGTGATTGTCCGAAAAACGGTCGATCGTCTAATATTTTTAATCCCTATGTAAAACGATCATACCCTACTAAAAAAACAAAAAAAAATAATAAGTCGAGTAGGTACGTCGTCAATGTAACTACATGAGTATTAACTATTAACACTCTCGTGTACATTGTTTCTCGACGACGACGACGACGACGACTACGATGACGTCAGAGCGAAAAACGTCGCACAGAGATAAAAATAATATAGTAAACAAGTAGGTTAAATTGAATGAGTATAGATAATAGTGTTTAACCGAGTTGTATTATTATTATTATTATTATTATTATTATTATTATTATTTTTATTATATTATAAAAACAAACGGGCTGTTATTATTTTTCAAGTCCGATTACTCGCGCAAACATCGCGTATATCACAATATCGTGTTAATATTACTGCTGTTGTGGTCGTCATCGCGGATTTGATTATTTTTATCCGCCGAATTGTATCTATTCACCTAACGAACGACGGCGAAGAAAAGCCCTCCTCGTCGAATAAAACAATATTTTTTGATATGCACACGAATTTTCCCTCCAAAACCGGTGTAATCGTCGAACGCAATGTTATTGTTATATTGCATTTAGTTAGATCGGCGTCACCGATTATAAAACTTGGCCAGATAAGTGCATCGTCATAATAATAACATGAAAACATTGTAAACATCGACGGATGAGGCGGAAATTTTAAATAATAACAATATTATTATTATTATTATTATTTATCATCGTTTGTCGTGAAAATGCGTATTAGTATTACTACACGTCGTCGACGACTTTCTAATCGAGTCGCGGCGGCTGCGGAAATCGCAACACGCGCCAGAGAACGCTGCTATTCCGAGAACACGAGTTATTATTATTATTATTATTATGGCGGCGGCGGCGGCAACGGTGTGCGTAGTAACCAGTAACCGCTCAAAACGTTATTATTATTATTATTATTTTTTCTTTTTTTATTATTATTATCATAGTACGAACCGGCGCGGCGGGCCCCGGGCCCCGCGTGTGCGATTTCATTGACGTCGTTTCACCTCGCGGACACTGACCGACGACCAGCGGCCGCCGGACGACATCAGCTCGACGGCGGCGCGTCAAAATTATTATTACTATTATTATTATGTTGTGTAAAAAAAAAAAATAAATAAAAAAAAAGGAGGAAGAAAAACAAACGTGGCCGCCGCCGCCGCCGTCGTCGTCGTCGTCGTCGTCGTCGCTGCTGCGTAGTAGAAGAAACTTTTTTTTTTTTTTTTTTTCGCGCGCGTGGACTACAATTACTCGACCGCCGTCGCCGTCGCCGCCGTCTCGGATTTCCCTCCAACGCGCGCACGGTTGGCGGCACCGTAACCGCGACGGCCGCGCGGGGCGCCGGGGGCCCGACCCCGCGCCCGTCCGCCCGTCCGTCGCGCGCGCATTCGCCGCGGCGCCGACAACAACACTGCGGCCTCGTCCTTCAGTGGGCCCGTCCGTAACATTCTGGGTCGTCGTTTCGACTGGAAGTTTTTTTTTTTTTTTCCAAAACACATTTTTTTTTTTCCCTAAAAGCTTTCGTCCACGTTTTTTTTACGCGCGCGTCCGACCCGCGTCGTACACTCACGCCGGCACCGCCGTCGCGTATCGCGTCGTCGAAACAGCGATCACGCGACAAGCAGCAGCAGCAGCAGCACGACGCTCGGCCGCCACAGTCGACGATACCCCGAGAGACCGGACCCGCTCGCTGATTTCCCGCCGCCATCGCCAAAAACCTTCAACGGGTGAGTAAACGACGACGACGATGACAATGTTACCTATCTGGGGGTGTTGCACGACAAATCGTCCGACGCACTGCCGCCGTCCGAGTACGACGGCGGCGTCGCCACAAGCTCAATATGGCCACCGTCGCGTTCGCGCCATTTTGCACGCGGTCTTCCCGCCGTGAGTCTTTCTATGACTTATCTTTGTCAGCTCCTCTACTCTGTGCGGCCCCACGCTGGTCTGATGGTCGGCCTGTTAGTAGTTGGTTCCTACTTATCCTCCGTCGTCACGTGTATCCTCTACCTAGTCCACGCACCCTCATTTAGCCGGCGATCGACACGCTTCACGTGTCTGTTGTATGCTCTCGGCCGCCTTATACGGTCACTGTCCTAGATCGGTCAGTTGGTCTTAAGACTACTTGAGTTGAGGCCTTGTAGAGCATCACTTTCTTATGTAGCTCCAAGCTTTTATTAGCCTTTAATTTGATCAAGGCTTATTTCCATCAATACTTGTCAGCATATTCAATCGGTGTTCATATTTAGGTACTGTTATTGTTTATTTGATTTAAAACTAAGGCCTAATTATGATCCTTTACTTTTTATGTACATGTACCTATTTACTTAAAAATAAATAATAGGTAATTTATAACATTCTGATATTTAGGATGATTTATTGATTTATCCATTTAAAATAATGTATAGTGTGTGTGTGTACATAGTATTAAATCAACATTTATTTGTCTCGTTAGAATAGGTATCCACCCAATTAAATTTATATCCTGCTTTATATATTATTATATGTCCTGCTTTGTATATTATAAATACTTCAATTTATTTCTATTTTATATCAATTGGGTTAGCATGTCTGTATATATTTTTGAAGATTTATTTAACTTAGATTTGATTGAAATACCTAAATTGAAAATTGTATCAATGTAGAAGAGTATAATCTAAAAATTATTTGAAAAGTACGAGACCTATTACCTACAAATAAATAAAATATCCCCAGAACATTTAGTCTATTTTACTGTGGGAAAATACGGTTTTACCTTCTTGCTAGTATTAAAACGTATTAAAATATATAATATTTCTAATCTGGTTTGTAGCATTAATTTACTGTATTTAATCTAGTATTTACCTGAAATATCTTTATATTATGTCCTGCTTGACCAATACACAATAATTACAAAATCAAGGTGCTAATTCAAATAGGTAGTATAAAATAAATTTATAATTTCATTTAGATCTATATTAATTTAGTGTCTACTGTGAGATATTTTGGATTTCAAAAATATTACATTTTAGGTTACCTTTATACCTAATTATTGTTATTTTGTATTAAATGTAATTAACTTTTAGTGTCTGTTAATGTTGTTTAATGTAACTATCTGCCTATTGAATTTAGAAAAAAATGTGCCTATAGTTTCTGGTTAGGTCCTAGGAAAAGAACTCTATTAATTAGGTATTCGTTAATATTTGTTTTGTTCTTCAAAATCATTTCATCAAGTAGGCATACCTAATCTAAATATCAACAAGGACCTGATAAGCAAATATTATGTTACATAATAATGTACTTAAAGTAATGTTGCTATTGGTACATTTTATATCAATTTCAAATCTCCATTCATAATATAGGCTTGGGTTGTTCCGTCACCTGGTAATTGATTAGTCCAATGTATCGAATAGTTTTATTATCTAATCTTAATATTACTGACATTCTGTTTTTGTAGCATAGTTATGTGTTAAGATAAAAAAGTTTTTTTTTGAGTTAATATTATTTTATGGTAATTAAATTTACTGTACAGCCAAAAAATGTCACACTGGTGCATTAGATACTTATGTTAGGTATATGATAATCAAATATTCAAACTATTCAAAATATTTAATTAAATAAAATCAAATTTCTGAATTTGATTATTTTCATATTAGGTACCTACTATGTACCTACTTATAGTACTTTATATAGTTATAATATTATATAGGTGTATGTTCTTATTTATAATTTAAATTATATGTTAAGTTATGTCTTATTAAATAATTTTAGATTTAAAATACAATAAAAATTGGTGTGTTATATATTAATATATTATATAATAATATAATTGGTTTTACAATAGTTTGTAATGTGTAACTTCAGAGGTCGCATACACAGAAATAATTTTGTATCTATTAAGTTACTGTTATAAAAAAATAATGAAATGGTTCTTTTACAATTTTTTTATTTTTATTTTAGTTATTTAAAGCTCCTGAAGTTTCATCACTTGGGCGACACAGAAGTCATCTAGGAAAAATGTATTCTTACACAATGCACCTATAAAACACTGTTTGCCGCTTACAGCGACGACAGATTGTAAAACGTAAGTACCTACTAAAGGAGTTTAAACTTAAACTATTTTAATACGACTTATTTACTATTGATATGAGCGGGTTAATTATTTGATGTAATTGCAAAAAAGTTTTAATTATTGAATTCACATTAAAATAAAACTAAAATTTAATATTTATTTTGTAATCACATATGTAAATTATGTCTGGTAACAAATTTTTTTAAGAATGTGTGTGTGTGTATATTTCTTCGATATCTAAATCGTCTACCAGCTTAAAAAGAAATTCTAAAAAAACATTTGTGCAATTATATTTTGGGGTTTTGGCATGCCAAATGTGTTATCTGGCATTATTTTCTTTGCTTACCATTAAGTTTGTTGGTTTTCAGTTTAAAAATTCAAACATTTTATTATTTTTATTTAAACCCTTATCTAAATTATGTGTTATCGAGATAATTTGGTTGTATGTATCATTTTAAAATTAGTGATTGATGTGAAATGTTTTACTCGTTCAAACATTAAATTAGTAGGAAGAAAAACTAATTTTATTCTGTTTCTGGGTATACAATATTTCAAAGTAAACTGTAATAAAGTTGATTACTTACAAGTATGTAATAAATAATTATTGAAAATACCTTATAATTTAGAATATGAATAAAATCTGTTTTATTTACTTTTTTATTTATTAGTATAGATGAAATTATGATGTAGATATAATTTGTATAAATAAATATTCTGAACTTTTTGTAATTTAAAATTGTTTTAAAAAGCAGTGTCTTTTAATACAACAGATTTCAATATTTGTAGAATGAAATCCAATACATTGATTTGTTAAACCAAAAATAGCACCTAGTAATACATAGATTATTTCATTTCATATTTGAAATGTCAATGTTAAATTATTTTTGGAAATTATTGTTAATAATTTTAAATATTGAAAAAAAAAAAATTAATGAACCTTCATGTATAAAATTTCCTTTAAAACTGTTATATGAAAACAAATACTTACCTTTATTATATTTAGGCTTTCTTTTTTGAATAAACATTTTCCTAGGTAGATGCTTAACTAATTCTTATTAAAATGATTTAAAAATGATAATATTATTTATGATCACCTAAATATATTTTTATGTTATATCTGTTTTTTTAAAAGCATTAATAATTATTATCTTATTTTATATTAGCATAATTACTGTTTAAGATTTACAGTAATTTTTATGATTTGCCAATTTTTTTAAATGACTTTCTTTTTCAGCCATAAAACAAGAAAATGGTACGCTAAACAACCATCCCTTCTTTGAGAAGATGGGATCTAACACTACAGAATCATCAGCTCAATAAATCACTTGGCTATTTAGTATATTTAAAAAAAAAAAAATTTTAACTTCAAAATTTAAGTTTTATCCATATTCACACCACAATATTTAAAAACCAATTTTATTTAAGAACTAAAACAATAAGGTAATACTTCACAAAATAATTTTTGTATTTACTAAATAGCATTATTAATTTAATATTATGAAATATTTTCTTTAGTCAACAAGCAAAAGTATGTCCCACAGTCATTTCTTAACAAAAGAAAACTTCCCAAGTTTTTGTAAAAAACTGTCTGAACTTCAGTGGACAATGGACTCAACATGTATGGAAAAACCCGAATCTTCATCTCCTGCCTATTCTTTTTTACCAACAGCTAGAAATGTACCGAAAACTGATTATCATCCAAAAGAATCTTACCAACGTTTCTTTATCGATTCAAATGAAGACAACTCTTTAATTGAAAAATATCTGAAACAGGAATGTGACACATATAAGTTGTTTGGCGGACCACCAATTAATCCGTTATTTACTGATGAAGGACGTGGATCTAGTATTGAGGATTCTCCTAAGTCTTTTTCATATTTTTCTAAAAACAACTGCTCATATTTGGATAAAAGTATTTGGGCACAAGATTCTGGTAATGATAGTTGGCCTGATGCTTTCTTGCCACTGGATATAAAGGAAGACACTACATGGAAAGGATTAAATACTGAAGTAAAAAAAGAACCAATGTCATGGGCAGTTATTCAACGTCCAGCTAAAGAAGATAAATTTAAGCCAATTAATCAATTGGTTGATGCTGGTGCTGCAATTTTTCCTGATGGTTCACAATTTGAAATTGATTTATCATATGAGGCATTTGATGCAATTGAGATTGAAGGAAAATTATATATTGGTAAAGATGAATTTCGGCGTACAGATGATGGGTTGTTGTATAAAGTCTGTAACCAAGATAAAGGTAAATATAACTGAATATTTTATTGTTCATTGTATTACTAGTATTAATAGGGGTCTCAAATTTCGATATGATATCGATATCATAAGGATTTTTTGACTATTTTCGATATCGATATCAATGACAAATATCATGATATTTTCGATATCGATATCTAAATGATATCTAAATAAATATCGTAATATAAATAGAAAAAAAATCTATTTATGAATAATGACTAATGGGTAATGAGTATAATATTGAATAATCAATATTAAATATAGAATAATCTATATCTGATATCTATTTTAAGTTCACTTAGTGCCTATTTTAAGAAATTAAAATAAATTTACCCAATGTGTATTGTATAATATTCATTATCCCATGGCTGTACTGCTATGGGTTGCATAATAAACATTAAACATATACACTATACATTAAACTATATAAAAATATTTATATTTATTTTTCATCTATTTAAAAATATTTAAGTTATAGTACTTCAAAAATTGTTTTTAATGTCTGTGCACTCAGTTCATAGTTTGCATCAAAATTTGCAATTAAAAAAAACTAAAAACTACATTTTTTTTTTGTATATAATATTTTAATATATTTCTGTGTTATGGTAAATTAGTGTGATATCGATGTATTGATAAATCGATATATCGATATATCGATAAATCGATATTAAATTTGGTTTTTCGATATCGTGATAAAATATCGGAAATATCACTTCGATATCGATATTTAAAAATATATCGTTTGAGACCCCTAAGTATTAATGTACTCAATATTGAAAGTTAAATTTGTGTTAGGTACTCAAACAGATGACTGGGATGGTGATGACAGTGTTTTGGTTACTCGTACTGCTAGACGCCACTATCATTTTCCAATATTTCAAAATTGGCACACATCTCAAACAAGTGATAACCAAGACCTGTTAAGTGACTTTTTTAATCCTCAACGTGCACGTGAAATCAGAGATGATATTGATGAAAGAGCTCAAATGGTAGATATGCTTCGTACCATTGTGGGTATGCAACATATTTGGGAGAAACCAACTATGTGTAGTGATATTGGTGCTTATCAAGAACAAAACTTGTACATACCAACAACATGCAATGGACTGGCTGCTACCTACACAACGTAATTGGATATTATTTTATTTAAATGTTATCTATTCAATTATTGAAACACTTATTTTTATTTTTATTTTTAGTTTGCAGTCAGATAGTGGTTCGGAGAGTTCAGAGGATATAGATACTAATCATGGTAAACTATTCCGAAACTCTCGAACATAATTAAGCATCATTGATTTGGAAACTCACAAGAAAAAAAAACATTAATATTTCAGCTCCTGCACCATTGTGTTTGTTGTCAAGATACATTAGACTCATTAAGGTTAGGTTAAACATACTTTTTCTTTGGGACAAAAACTATAATCATTTAAATTTTATGACCTTTAACAATTAGTTATGGTCAATAAGTTATTTGTTTAAAACTTTTTAAAACAAAATAAAAAAAAAAGAACAAAAAGGTCAAAAATCCCTATAAAAAAAAATTATATATTAAAAAAAATATATATATTTATTTATATCTTATGGATAGACCTAAGGCTATAAAAATTACCATATGGGTTTTCTTAGGTTAATGTGAAGAAATAATCCAAACTAAATAATTTGCTTAATTTGGTTATAATAATATATATATATTTTTTTTTTTTTACAAATTTGTTTTAAACTGTCAAGACATGTTAAGAAATCATCATTTTCATCATCCCTTGGTAGCCTTTTGGAAATATTTTTTGTTGTTTCGAAGAAATGTAATAAATTACTACTAAAATGATCAACTACCCGAATGTTGATTCTTACGTAATTAGAATCATGATATCATTAGAGTTTGGTGTCTATGAGCTAAGTACTCAAAAACAAGTTACTAGACAAATTTTTCAGGATTTATATTTTTATACATGGATTTTCGGTGAAAATTATGTATTTTAAATTACTTGATCAGTTATAAGTTATATCATACCTAAACATAAAATGAAATTGAAATTGATTAATAATTTGGGTTACTTTAAATGTTTTTAAATAAAGTTCATGGAATTTATAACTAATCACCGATATTAAAAGTAATTTTTCTTTTAAATTGTTCTTTAAATCCTGTTACAAGTTTGTCTGGTTCTGTTAGAAGATATCATAAGACGGGTCCCGATTTTTTTTAAATATGGCGCCCGAAATTTATTTGACAATAATATATATATATATTTATACATAAATAATATATATGTATGAATTTTTTTTTTTTTAGTTTAAAGTGAAATAAAAGTTATTTTTTCTAAATAAAACAGTCCGAAAACCGTTTTCGGCCCTGATTTTTAATAAAAAAGCGCCTAGAGTTTTATGTTACAATTAACCATTTTTATTATTATTATTTTTATTTATTGCACACAATTTATGTATTTAAAGTGCCTTTTAGAAACTTGAACTTTTTAATATGTGTGAAGGGGTAATTGACTGAATAAATCGCTCTTTTGTTTATCGGTTATTAGAAAGACAGACTGGATGTTAACCGATAAATATATTAATTAATTGAATCAAAAGATGCGCACCCCTGATTGTGAATATTCATACTCACACATGATATATAAATCTTATTTATATATTCATTTTTTTAATTGCTTATTTATAAACATATTATATATAAAATCTTTTTTTCTTTTCTTTTTTTTTCATACAAGGCCGAGGTTATATTGTTTTCGTGCATTTGTTTTGTTAAAGTTGTTATTTATTTAAAACTGTTTTTAATACATTTTGCAAGGTTTAATTAGAAGCACGGAATTATGGAAGAAAATTGCTTGTGTTATTTTATATTCTATCTTGATTTGTCTTGACAGTTTAAAGCAAATGTTATGTTAATCATGTTTGAAGGTATTTTAATAGTACATAAAATATACATGGGAGATCGTTGGATCTTTTTAGGTAATTATTTTTTTGTTATATATACATATATTTAAATATATGTATAAAATGTAGGTTCTTGTTTTGGATTTAAAGATTTCTTTTAAACTCAAAAAGAATAAGGTAAAATTTGATTAGGCCAAACAAAAAGTATGAAGACAAAATGTAATTGCACTTAAAAGGAAAAAAATGATGTATGTGTATTCATATTTATATGTATGCATATTTTTAATATATTTGTTAAATTACAAGTAATTAAGTGTGTTATTTTACTTGAATAATTTCATTTCATTCGAGTTCCTAATCTAAATGAATGGGAATCTATATAAATTAATCTAATATCTGATCTATATAAATTGTATTTGTTGTTATTATACAGTTTATTCCATTTTTCTTTTATTTTATTTTCTGTTTTACAATATGAAATATCTACGACATAAGTATGTCACTGATATACTCATAAAATATTACATTTTTTTATAGCATCAAAAATAAACAATTAACATTTTAGTTTAATTGAAAAAATATAAAAATATTTTCATAATTTTAACTTAAAATATGTTCAATATTTCATATATATATATATACATATTTATTCAAATTTTATATGCAAAATAAAACAATGTTAGAGAAGTACCTCTGTTCTTTAAAATATAAAGCTAATATTTTAACATACCATCAGTTTATTTAATTTTTTTAGTATACTTTCAAATTATATGTATGTAAGTACATAAATATATTATTCATTATTAAATTTCATTAATTTTTTAAACATCCTAATTCAAAAATATATTAATTTTCAAAATGACAGTAATTAAAACAAATATTTTTAAATTTTTCGATTCTTTATTTATATTCATCGAAAAAAAATTATTTAAAAATTTTATCGTATAAATATATTATTGAAATTAATAAAATATTTATTAATATTATCACTTATGTTGATTAAAATTTAAATAAAGAAATTACAAATTAAAATGAGTAGTTAAAGTAATTGTTCTAATAGATTTTAGTAATTATTTATATTTACTAAAGTATATAATTTTCTTTTTACTTGATATAATTAAATGTAAGTATCTCAAGTTATACATTTATTCTAGTTTAAAATTGTAATTCATTTAGTAAAATAATTTGTTTTTATTGTTATAAGTTATTATAAAATATTACAAGTTATTTTAATGTCTTATAGTAAATTAATCCGTTTTAAAATAATGTTGTAAATGAGTAAAGAATAGTTCACCAATTATCGGTATCATTATAAATTAATTTTCAATTCATTTTTTTTTTCTAATGACTCATAATCCAGTTGTTCAATATAATAATAAATAATTTTTGTTTTTAGTACTTTTGATAAAAACAATAATTGTCATTGCTTAATTTATGATTTTTTTTTTTTTTTTTTTTTTTTTTAAATACAATTAAAAACTTTCTTAAGGGAATAAATAAGTTTATTTTCTGCATACAATGCAAGACATAATATGGTGAATATAATCTTAAAAATATAATATACCCTGAATAAAATATTTAGTCTAAATCATAAGATGTTTTAATTTAAATTGTATTTTATTGAATCATTAAAAAAAAAAAAAAAAAAAAAAAAAAAATTGAATCATAACTTAATTTTAATATTATAATAATTGTCGAATATACAGGAATACAAAAATAAATCATAGAGACATTAATGATATCATTTAATTTAGTTCTAGTTTTAGAATTTATGGCCTAATTATTGATTGTAGTAAAGTATTTTATAAATGTATACATATTCATGAATATTCACTTCATATGCACTTGTATAAGAAGTGTGTTAGTCAATGTAATCATTTCCCATTTGTTTTTTGATATTCCTCCATTTTTTTCCTTTGATTTGTATTATGTTCTGTAAATTTAAAATAAGAAAATTGTACTGTAAACCATAATAAAAAGTGACTAGATAAATCTTTTAATCGTTTTAAAACTACTACGTTCAAAATGTAATTTTTTCTATTGAGAAAGATTGATAGTTTTTTTTCTCGGCAAGTAATCGATTAAATACAATTTTGTTTTTGTACTCAATAATGTAACATTTTTGTTAATCTAATTGACACCTTTTTATTTTATACTCAAAATTTAATCCTATTAATATTACTATTGTATGTATTATATAAAACTTAAAATATAATATAAACTGTACACTATGATATTTGTATGTTGGACAATGAGTATAGACAAATGTTAAAAAAGGTTGTTTTAACCTAACAGTGTAAACAAAAAAAAAAAAATGATTTAATAAAGTAACTACAAATGGAATAAGTGCTGTATACTTTATTTATTATTTTAGTTTAAGAATTTAATGAACGCAGTTCAGTCATTTCTTTCTATGACGAAACCAATTGAATAAATTTTTTACATCGTAAATGAATATCTTTTTAATATTAGATTTATAACAAAAGGTTCTGTTTAAAATTAGTTTATTTTTCTCTGATTTTAATGTTGTATGCATTTGTTTATAAGTCTTATAAATCTTATAAGAATTTAGTTAAACGCTCATTTAAAAATCCGAATTCCTAACTGATTTTCAATTTTTTTTAGCATTATTAGTTCATTGTATTGGGGAAGTCATATTACATTTTTTTAGGATTGTTTATCAAATATTTAAAATGTAATTTGAAATAAACTTAGTACACTATTAAACCATCAAAAGTAATTAATAGCAAAATTTACTCTTTTACCTGCGTTTTCTTATGCTTGGAAAGTTTGAAAATAGAGAGAAATTAACCTTAAAAGTACCATTTCCGATCTTTAAAGTTGGATGATTCTTTTGGACAGTGTAAATAAAATGTTGAGTGTACCTAAAAGAAGGGCCTCCAGTTAATAAAAAATAAAGACCTTTGTAAAACCTAAAACAAATTCCTACTCTTCTCTTCAAACTGAAATTAAAATGCAAAATAAAATATTTCTGTAGGTTTATACGGGAATTGGATTTTGTGAGTCATTTATAATTACTAATTACTAAAACATCAACAAATTATGCTCCAAGGTAAAACAAAATTATAAACATCTTAAAAAGTCAGTTATTGTCATTGGAGAGTATCTGCTAATCTGGTTGTACCATCTAATGTCCATTGACTTTTGACAGTAAGTTATTTTACTTGGACACTATTGTATAGTCTTGTTCAAAGTGCTTTTAAGGCGTCTCGGTTGACTTAGATTCAGTTTACCATTATAGATATATAATGTTGAGGACTCCATCATGTACTTGTTAGTGTATCGTGGGGTGTAGTCACGCCAGGTATACAATTATTAGTGCCATCTGTTCATTAATTAAAAATTATAACTTTATAATTAAAACATAGTAATAAATTAATAATGTACTTTAAGTGTTATGAACGGCGATAAGCATCATCGTTAGACTGCTTGGTCTCATAGATGAGCATCTGCGTATTACACTGTGGTCATAATACAACCAGTTTTTCATGATAATGATGAAAATCAAAGATTGCGATCTTTATTCTACGTGACATCAAACTCTTCACAGATATTATTTACACTTTCAACGATTGAAATTCTTCATGCTAATGGAAATTGATATGTATACTATTTATTATATATATTTATATTTGTATCAAATGTGTGTACTATCATATCATATTATTATTATTATTATTATTACCACAGAATAAATAAATATTTATATTATTGGAAACACATACATTCGATCGAGAACAATTTGGTCTTAAAAAAACGATCTATGGTAATTATTCATAAGTTTCACCGTTTAGATTATAATAATAAAAAACCAATAAATTCCCTATTACTGTACGTGTAAAAACGACATCGGTACTGTCCGACGCGCATTCTGGCGGAATGCGATAATTTCGGACCATGTTTTTTCGCTTCGTCCGGCCGTGTTCGGCGTCCTTCCTCTAAAGGTGCGTTTACATTAAGGCCGGGGCTATACACGGCGGATTCCGCCGCGGTTCGACCGCCGCGTATTCCGCGGCGTTTTCCGTCAAATTCAAAATGCATTGATTTATATCGGAGTAGCTATACACGACGGATGTATTACGCCGCGTTTTCAACCGCGGCGGAAAACGCCGGTTGGCTTGCGTTTTGGCGGACGAACGCCAAAGTAATAAAAACGCAAACTCCCAATTTTACATTGTTTTAAATTAGGATGGGCTATACTGGTTACGGAAAACGCTGCGTTTTCACCATAATTTTATGAATACGATAATTTTAAATGGATATTCAATATTTCATATATTTAATTTAATCCTAACTACCTAGTAAATAAATAATAAAAAGATTATATATTTTATAATTAAGTTAGATAATAGATAACAAAAATAAAAATGTTTAATTATTTCATATTTGAAGGATGTACCGCAAACTTCCTGTATATAGTTTTCTCTCTTTCTTCTTCCAATGCTTCATTTATGGCAATTATTAGCACTGGTATAATTTTCGGCATAATGATAACCTACTACTACGAACTGACTAGTGCAAATGATCGATCGATGAGTGTCTATTATTAATTTGTGTTATTC
Organism: Therioaphis trifolii; assembly: GCA_027580255.1. Taxonomy (NCBI): domain Eukaryota; kingdom Metazoa; phylum Arthropoda; class Insecta; order Hemiptera; family Aphididae; genus Therioaphis; species Therioaphis trifolii. Next base: position 35,702,625 of record CM050408.1, on the reverse strand, counting down.
AATTGCAATAAATATGTTTATATTATTGATACAATAATTATGGGGTTTACCATTTTTTTTAAATATTGTATAGACATATGAGACGGAATACGCTCGGCGGATACGCCTTGTATAGCTCGTCCGTCGGAAAACGCCGCGGAATACGCCGCGGTCGAACCGCGGCGGAATCCGCCGTGTATAGCCCCGGCCTTAAGCCGCGAACGCGAACGAACGCGAATTCGGTACATCAAATCGGTACCAACGAACAGGTGTAAACGGTAGACCGAACGCGAACGAACGCCCATTTGAGCCATTCGTTCGCCTTCGTCGCGGTTCGAATTGGTGGCGGTAAGATCAAAGAAATCGATATTTAGTTTGAACGTGATTCGGCCCGTCATAACAGATTCGCCTGCGTTTGAGTCAATTACCTGTTTTGAGTGACATTTTGAGTGAAATTTCGTGTTAATTAATTAATTTAAATATATTTATAAATAATATAAATAAATATTTTTTTTTTATCATGGATTTTTCGGATGATGAATGTATTACATTAATTAATTTATATAAGTCGCGTCCTATTTTATGGGATCCTTCCAATGCCAAATATTAATTAAATGGCTGATTTTGATATTCTAAATAACAATGCTAAACTAGCGAACGAATCTCCCATAGCTAAGTATCGCAAAGTTAATGCCATTCTTTCAGCTGGTGGTATTGCTTTTCTAAATCTTGTGTCTTCTTTTTTAATTTCAGGTTCGATTAAGGCAAGTAATTGATTAAATACACTTGGTGACATTCTGCAGCAATTTAAAAACCGTTCATTGTCTTCTTTTTGTAGGTCTTGTAGTAAGATACTACCACCATGCAAACATCTATTACGGTATTCATTATATCATCCACCAACGCCGTTTTTTTCGTTTTTTTAATTTATTATTCTCTAGTGACTTCATGGCCACGAAACTTACACCTGCTATAAGTAAATCGTCTTCACTTGACGACATTTTAAATGTATAAAACAAAATAAAATCAGCTTTAAAAAACGATTTGAACACTACGAGCACTTGTTCACTCAACAGTCGAATTCACACTAAATAGTATTTTGAAACCCTGAATCCGAGCGAACGCAGGCGAATGCTATCGAACGCAAAAGAATAATCACGAGCGAATAGTTTGTACGGTGGGGCCGAATCTCGAACGAATTCGCGGACGAATTCGTTCGGTAGCAATTTGTACCATTCGTTCGCGTTCGTTCGCGTTCGCGGCCTTAATGTAAACGCACCTTAATGTTCATGGAACCGATTCACGTTCAACCTAGCTCGTAATCAGTTTTAAAATAAACAGTCGTAATGTAACCACGGTCGTGTAAAGTGACTACTCCTACCGGCTACCGCCCGAGTTCCAAACATATTAGAAATAAGTTGTCCGCGTTGTCTCGCGGTCGGTGCAATGCAATTAAGGTTACTAGACTAAACAAATGATTAGAGCCATACAAATACAACATAATTTCAATTCCATAATTATTCTCCCTTCCGGAACCTGTCTACAACGCACTGAAATTATTAGCTCATCATCGCGTAGGTGATGCAAAAAGAGCTGCGATAAAAACGATACGTTTTTGCGGTTTCACGTTCAAACTGTGAACGTAACCGTTGCATGGTTTTTCACCAAGTCTCAATGTAAGTATGTACTCGTCGTAAGTTTTATAAATATAAATATATATATATATATTATAAAATACTAATTTCAAAAACTCTATTTATAAAGTAATTTACGTCGGTTCTCGAGTTAAAGTTTTAAGTTTGTATTAGTTGACGTGCATTTATTTAACGTCGTGAAACTTGATCGTCCACTTCTCCATCTTACGCCGCACCATGAATATTCATCGTGTATACATGATACGCGGGAAATAACGACGGCGCATATTTTAAATTATTTTTACGCAAAACTAAAAAGTTATTTTTTTTTGTTAATAAAATTACCGACTTTCGAATGTGGTTTCTGCGGACGGGCTCGAACGCGATAGGGACGAAGGCGCACATTAGGCCTAGAATTCAACAGGGCTGAGATGACCTTCCCCCTTCATGCCACTCCAACGGTCTTATTGCAACCGAAACACAAATATTCATAAAATCATAGATGGTGCCATCGTTTTGAATTGGGCACGAATATCAAATTCAGGTACCACCGTTTTAATCATCGAGATCCTTGTTTCTGTTAAAAATCTCTTGCTCCTAAATACATTATCAGTACCAGGTACCTATTTCAAAAATGTTTAATTGTTAATGTTTAAAATTGAATGGACATAACGTTTCAATAATGTTGGTATATAATATACATTTTATACAAACTGCAAACACATTTACATATGGAACAAATATATAAACAGCAATAATTACGTGTTTTCCATTACATTTATTTCATATCAATACCTACCTACTCGACGTATGATGGCAGACGGAATCTCCTCAGGCCACAATAGTACACTGTTTATCATTGTTCATCTGTGTTACTCAACGTTTTTCCTATCAACATGACTAATGTAAATCTCGTTACCGCAAAATACGAATAACCCTCAGCTGAAAATAAATTAGGAGTGGTAATTTGAAATGTTTGAGGGTACTAAGTAGTAAGCACTCCCCTGCCCCAGGGCCTGATTTAGGCTTTTTGTGGCCTTAAGCAAAATAAAAATTGAGGCCCCTTCAGTAGCATATATAGCCCCCTTCACAAATAAGTAAACAAAACAAATGTATAATTATAATTTATTTATATATTTTAACAAACATAGTTATGTTATACATTTTTTATTTCTACAGACTATAGATTTCTTGTACCTACCTATTATGTACAAAATTAAACATTTTTTTTTTTTTATATTAACTAGATAAAAAGCTATATTTTTATACTTATAATTTAAATAAGCTGTTTTATAAAATTACTTTTCTTGCTTTTTTTAAAGCAAAGTCATTTATTGTGTCATCAAAGTTTAAAGAAGATGTAAGATCACTTTCTATTGATAGTAAACCTAAGTTATCAAGTCTTTCTTGAGTAAGTGTTGATCTTAATCTTGTTTTAATCCTCTTCAGTACAGAAAAAGACCTTCACTACTACAATTGGTACATGGAACTGATAAAAATATCCTGAAAATAGTTAAAATAAAAATCTGAGGCCCTCTAATAACGGAGGCCATAGGCAATTGCCTATCCTGCCTAATGGTAAATATGGCCCTGCCCTCCGATATAGGTATGCGCGTACAACTCGGTTTTGGTTTATAACCGCAACGCTGCTGCTATACGTACGAGTAACCGACCGTTGTACGTTTTTTTGTTCGGCTGGCCTATCGAATCCGTCGCCTTTTCCAATCCGATGAACCCTGTCGACGGTCCGCGAAATCAGCGGGACTCTTGCAGTCGATTCTCGAACCGTCCAATGTAACGCGCGACGACGCGAATCGACTCCATAACGCTACAGCGATGACTTGATTGTAAATTACGTCATAATATGTTGGTGTGAATAAGGGATTTACAGGAGCGAAATAATTCAACCACACGCACGAAATTACATTAAAAAACAAAATATGCACGAAACACGGAAAACGCATCGTTCAATTTTATTCTAATAAATAATTATAGGAAAAAATATGTATTTTTTTTTTAAACACTTTCAAAACGATTAAAATTAAAATTTACATTTCGAAAATTAATTAACATCAGTGCGATTGTATGACATGATTGATATGAATTTAAAATTATTTTACTGAACGGGACGGACACGTTAAATAACGATCGTGTATATATATCAACAGCCGGCGGCGGTTTTTCACCGTGAAACCAGTTGATCATATTATATTGATCGATACTATTTTGTGATGGTTTCTACTATAGGCGTATTCAAATCAGTATAGAAGTAGATACCGACCAAGTATCTATAAATTGATTCTAATAATAATATCATAATATAATAATATAAATAAAAATAAATCGATTAACTGGAGTCAACAATACTCGTGGCAAAGAAAGCCGGGGATCCTTGTTTTTGTGTTAAAAATTGTATTAGGTACAATAAAGGCGACGATTCGATACGACGTATAGGCGGAAGAAAATCATCATAAAAAAACAAAATTATATAAACTATGATCAAGTCAAATAATTGATAGTAACTTATATGTAATTATTATTTAATAAGATTGTCTAATACCGTTCGTTTTATTTAATGTTTTATTGCAATTAAATGTTTTCAATCAAGTTTCCTACGTTAATTGTCGAGGCCTTTTATATTTACTCTTGGGCCCTGGCAATTTGTTCATCATATACCGCCCCACTGGAATTTACTAGGCGTGTAGCCGCGAACGGAAAAATAGTCGCTCGTCACTAGACAATGAGATATGATATAATATGATACGATTGAATTACGGTCTTGATAAATATTTACTCTTACTTATTAAACGTTTGAATGCTATACATGTTAATTAGAGCTCCTTATTTCACGTGTACACGTTTTCACGTGTTCACGTGAAATTAAGGTTCAATTTATACAACCCGTTGCTTAAAATTTCACGTGTATTTATAATTTTGTTCACGTGAATCCGTGAATTATTATATTCACGTGAATCCGTGAATTTTTATAATCACGTGAACCGGTCTGTGATTGGTCGGCGGTGTTCGGCGACCGACGGCGCTTGTCGTAGTAGGCAGCTACACAATACATACAATACAATACATAATGCTCACAATACATTTAAAATAGTTAATATTGGGCATAATATTTATCATTCAGTTTTCACGTGAATATACTAATTCACGTATTCACGTGAATATGATTCAAATACGTGTTCACGTGATTAAGCTTTCATTGATTCACGTGTATTAACTTTACGTGATTTATTTTGTTTCATTCACGTGATCACGGTATCCGTGAACACGTACATTCATATTCACGTACAAAAACGAGACCCCTAATGTTAATACATACGCGCAGAGACGTATGTATTTAAGCATTTCGCGTTCCAGGTTAGAAATAAAACGCAATTTCTTCTGTGATATATTTGTAAAAAAAAAAAAAAAAAAAGACATGATGGTGAAACCAAAGCAGTTTTCACTAAACGGAACAGAAAATACTTATTATGTACGAAAAAATACATAAACGCTTGTACACGTGGTATGTCAATGTGTGATACATTTTACAATAAACCGCACAAATTCAATCGACTTATTTGAGCGACATGGTTGGTAGATTCATAAAAAAACAATACGTGACATATGAAACTATAAAACTGATGTTTGATGCTTATTGAAACTATAAGAAGTAGAGACTTTGAAACGTTGACTAGACTTTCGTTTCATAGAGTAGGATCATTTTGAGAAAGGGGGAAAAAATATTTTGTTCCAATAAATTGGTGTATTTTTACTTTTTTCGTTTCGATTGTTGAGCTTTATAATTAAAACATTAAAAATTCTAGACGAGCGCAGACAAACTTTTTTTCTACTATCTTGTTTTTTTACTAAAAAATATCGGTCGACAAGAGCAGAAACTAACTTTAAAACCATTTTTTCCCCACTATTGTTGCCTCTGAACGCAATTTATACACACGAGTACAAATCTTGATATTCATTAATGTGATAATACTTTTCTCGTAGATCTTATGTACCTAGATGCGCGATAGCCGTAAAAGAAAGCGAAGCAAAGTTTCCTCGTTCCACTGCACTTACGCACTAAAACACAGTGTTGCAACGGTCACTAGACGTTTGAAAACTGATAGCTAATTTCAACGTTTGCGGTGTGGCGCTATATCATCTAATAGTGTAAGTTCTATGACTTTTCTATTCCTGGCATTATCAATGCATGTCTCGTGATGAATGATAACCGCTGTATAATTAGTTTGTTAACACCACGACCACGGATAAAAAGAACCTAAGAATCTTGAGTCATGATTTTTAAAATTTGTTCACTATCGTTACTTAATTAAGCTATGCGTATGTTTATGTAATATTTTCGGAACTTTTTGTCAGTTATTAAAATATTTATTAGAAATAAGATTAAAAGAAGTCTGTCGATTCGATAAAAAAAGTATAATAATTTACGCCCATGGAAAAAATCCTGATCAAACGATAAACGATTTATAAAATTTTTTTCTATATCGTTAATTAAGTGTATGAGTATTGAATATTAAATATTGAAGTTTCAAAATTTTTTGTCAAATATTAAAAATGTTTTTTGAGATAAATTCTAACAAAACAGGTATTTCCAAAGTTTTATTTCAGCCCAGAAGTTTTCAAAATTTTTTGTAACTTTTCTCTGGTATGTATCAATACGCCATTAATATATGGTGAAAATTTCAAGTTTTTAGCGACATTTACTTTTCGAGTTATGTAACCTAATCGAGTTGAACGGTAAATTTTACATGTTTTTCGGCAGTATTTCCTCACGCCTGGAAAAACTATTGAGAGAAGAGAAAAATGAACCGTTGAAAGTAAAATATACATGCAATTATCGATCTGTAGAGTTTTTGATAGGAACTTTTGGACCAATATATTACTTTACAAAAAAGTGTTCACAGGAAAAAAAAACATCATTGTAAAACCATAAGTTCCTTCGGTTCAGTCAGAATCAAAAAAGAGATAACACGATTATCGATTATAACGATGTAGACTTGTTGAAAAGACGGTCAATTGTAGAAAATACCATTCTATACCGTGATTAGCGAACAAATATTACGCTTAACCAAACAAAAAAGGTAACAACAACAGAAATAGTTTTGAACAAAAAAAATATATATAAGGATTTGATATTTTCGTAAATTGGATTGTGGATTGTAGAAGTATTATTTTTTTAGGTGCTTATTTATTTCGAGGGCGGCTAAGCTCTCTTTCGTCTTCAAATGTCCATTTTTGTGTATAGACTGAGCCTAGAGATATTATTGTACAAACTTTTGATTTTACGGAAAGAATTAAATAAAAAAGAAAAATACATATTTATACTTTGATAAGTACAATAAAAAAAATTGGTATACTTACAATTTTTAAGAAAATCACTTCTCATCAGGTCAAGTTAAGAAGTAGTTTCTAGCTGATCTAGCTGTAAATAGTATAAGCGCGGACCAACACATTAAATTTCTGTAACTTCTCATCCTTGGAATCAGGGCCAATTTTTGCGTGTTGCCTATACCATTGTATAATAATAAAATACAAGAGTGTAGTAGACAACAGTGGCGCAATTAGGACTTAACTCTTGGGGGGAGGGGAGGCTGAGAACTTTTTAGGACTACCAGTATATTTTCGTGTATGTAAGTTTAAAAATGTATCGCTTGCTTACACAATACCAAGAACAAACAATTATAATTAATAATTATTAATCACCTATGTACAATTCGCCGATTAACATTACAATATACACACATTTTATTTAGTAAAATTCATAAAATTATAATTTTTAAGATATTTTTTTTTCGACCTTGGCAAATCGGTCAAATATTTCCGATGGATTATAATAATGTATTTTCACAATTTATTTTTTTCAAATATTTCCCAATGTTAGGTACTCTGTTAGAGTTGTATGAATAAAATAAAGATTAATTCATATTTATTTTAGCTTCAGCAAAATTGTTTGAATCACTTCTGTAATCTGTAGGAGAGGGATAAAATTTCAACTGTGCCCCACAAGTCCCCCCTTAAATGCGCCACTGGTAGATAGTCAAATTACCTATCTTATAATTTTATTGTATTCTTTAGTTCACTAAAATAATTTTTGAAAGTGTTTATTTAAATATGATTTTTTACTGATAATATTTAATCTAAAATTAGATCAAATTATTTTTATTTGTACCATCGGCTATCAGACAATTAATCGTATATGTATACAAGAAAAATTAATAATGCAAACCTATTTCAAACAAATAAAATTTAATTTACTTTCCTAAAAAAAAAAAATCAAAAAATAGGGTTATTTTTTTGTATTGTTTAGAAAATAATTTTTATATTATTTCTCAGAAATCATTAAAAATGGTATCTAGTGATATGAAATAGTTACTTAGTTTCTATGATCTGCCATATTATGTGATTGATTTTTATAGTAAAATGTCTATTTTATTGATATAAAAGGTATAATTAACTTTACCTGACGTGAAACTCGAATGGGACCATAGGTAAACTAAATTATCGTATTGTTAGGTATACTCGAAAAAAGAAACATTGACAAACTTTGAAGATTGGAAAATTGAAGATTTTAACGTCGATCGACTTGCCAACATGTTTTCTCCGTTTTAACGTCGCTCGTTCTTCATCTCATCCAGTACCTTTCTTTATTTGCGTTGATACCTACTGTAATGGCAAAAATAACAAAAAACGATTTCCTCTGCGGCTCTGCCCAGGACGAAACGAATGAACGTGTAACGATGATTATCGAGAGGTGTCAAGTCGTGAGTTTGTTCGAGCACGCACGATTCCGTGCTTATTTTTTCTCCGTCCCAGAACCGTATGAAAAAAAACAGAAGGAAAGAAAAAGAAAAACCTAAAAGGAAGTAAAATAAAGCAGACCGCAGGGAAAAGTCGCAGGCAGCTTACCGTACGTTATTTGCACACACACACACACACACAGGAGGTCATACAGGACGGGCACGCTCGCGTTCTGGCGGAAATAAAGAATAACGACACGGTTTGATAAATTAAAAACCCCTATTGTTTATTGTATAATAATACTCGTACATTCGACTATATTGTAATAATATACAATATTATATATTATTTATTACTCCACGTTACACACAACTAAACGATATATTATCTATACAAAGGCTACGTTATAGTTAACTATGTAAGACTACTCGATAATTGCTACGTTACGTTCGTATAAATCAGCTGGATATAATCCACTAAGGTCTACGGCGAAAACGAATGCCATTTACAGATTAGGGCTCATTTAATCCGTGAACCGGATTCGTTTTTATTTATATAAATCAAGCGTTACGATATAATATTATAATGAAACGAATTATTATTACACTATGTTTATAATTATTATAATAATGTATTTGGTAAATATTGTCGCGATCGTTCTAAAAATTAAAAATATCACATTTTTATTTATTTATTTTTTTAATACATATATTATTATTATAATAATAATATACGCATAATATGTAGTATAATATTATATTAAACAGCGTATTTAAGAATAAGTATACATGTAAAGTACAGATTTGATGTTACCCTGTTTTTAAACACATAATATAAATGATATTTACACGATTAAATCATTATAATTATTTTCATTATAATTCCATAATTCAAATTGTCTTTTAAAAACCTAAGCTTAATTAAATACGTGCTAATTCATGTACATGTAATATATATATATATATATTTATATATAAATGTTTTTTATTATTTTTAGTAAACATGTATGTATATATATATATATATATATATATATATAATAAGCAATATAAATATAGTACTGTATTATGGTGGATTTTAATTATTATTATATTATTATTTTTTTTTCGCCATGATCGGGAATATTATGTATATTATGTACAATTAGTGACATTTATATGTATGTATAATATGTATTCTACAATATGATGATTATAGAAAAGGAAAAAAAAGCAACAAAAGAGTAACGACGTAAACGATTCCTACAAGGCTATATTAAGCGATATCCTCATAGAATTATCGTATTATGATATTGTTCGTACAAATATACATGATGATAGTGTCAGTAATTGTTACGGTTTTATTAAAACTGCATCTGATCCGCACCGCGGCACGTGGCAAAAAGAAAAACGCGTCCGGTGCGTAACACGACGACGACGACGACGCGTGAAATAAAATAAAAAATAAAACATTATTACGGAAAACGTTTGGCGGCGATCAATCGTGATTCTGTGTTCTAGTCGTGGCCACTGCTCGCGAGTCGTATGGCCGTGGTAATGGCTGTCCGCCGTGTAGAAAAAAAACATTTTTTTGTTTTTTTTTTTTTTTTTTTTCTTTGTTATTGTTATTGTTATACTTTTTTTTTTCAAAAACCGTCGCCGAGCTGGTAGTCGATTTGAAAACCATATAAGATTTCTACGGGGGGGGGGACATTAACCTGGCAGGAACACGTACCGAGTCTAGCAGCGTTGACGCGGTTATGATTACTGTTCGATTTATTTCGGCCCCCGGTTTTTTCGTCTGAATCTCGCACCCGCACACACTTTTTGAATTTAAAGGAATCCTCGAACCCCTCTTTCGACGGCGGCGGTGGCTGTGTTATACACCAGGGTAACGTTTTATAGGCACCACACATGTTGCGTACATAATCGCTTACAGCGGTTCCCGTTTTGGCTCCGGAGACGATCGTTTTGATTCGAAAAAAATAACCGTCGTTCGAAACGTGTGATGTTTTATTATTGAAAAAAAAAAAATGTTTTATCGCCTGACGATTTACGATTTACGTCAGGTGACGAAACGCGTTTTCTCGGCCAAATAAACGGTTTTGTCCGACGACCTCGTCGGAATTGAAACAACGCCGCCGACTTGACACGAACACCGGACCAGTTACGGACAAAAGAGAGCTGTGCGCTTAAATATTTATTCTTAATTTTTGCGAGTACGACACTGAAACGGGCTCGCGAAGCATTTTTTTCAAATTCAATTAAGGCTCGAGGGTTGGTAAATATGTCTTAAAATACGATATTTGTTTTCGTTTCCTATTAGGCACGTTTTGAGAGTTCGTACCGCGCGAAGCAGCTAGTCGGGAACACTTCCTCCCGTGGATCGTACAAAACGCGAGAGAAAAACGTCGAATTAAAAAATTATTATTTTATGAATCGTCGGAATCAGGTTTTTTTTTGTAACGGTTTTGGCGTCTGAATATCGGGTTATTAAATTTGTGTGAATTTATGACATTTTGTGTTATGACATTCAGTCGTGCTCTGGGAATCGTTTTTCACGTTCGGACCCCCTCGTCCGTGGGGAAATCCGCGATCACGTATTGGGCTCAAAATGTGCCAAACCGGGAGCCGCAGTCAATAATGAACAGATCATAAACATTATAGGCGCTTTCACACACACACACACACACACACACACACACACACACACACACACACACACACACACACACACACACACACACACACACACACACACACACACACACACACACACACACACACACACACACACGCACGCACGCACACACACACACACACACACATACACACACATACACACATCCGAATCCCGGGGTCGTCTCGAGTGTTGGATTTCTTACGCGTCCGATCCGATTCAATTAGGTTTTTGTGTATTATTCGATTGTTTTTTTTTCATTGTAGCGATTAATCAGCACGTACTTTGAAATCGCAGAAAACGGACGTGTTGTGTTTGACAAAGACGAATCAATTACGATCGCCTTGATTCTTGACGGAGAGGAAGGGTTAATTCGAAAAAAGTAAAAGAAAACAACGTGCTTTGTGCAAGGGCGGGCACATGATTTACGAGTAAAAGAGAGCAGGGAAGAGATTCACCCTTTTATTTCACGTTGTCAACGTGACGCGATGAAACACTAAAATCATATAATTAAATTACAATCGGACGCCAGTTCACACAAATCCGATCCGACACGGTTCAGCGTCCGATCTCGAAAAAAACATCAATCGATCACTGACGACGTTTTATTTTCGTCGGACACTCAAAATGCCGATCGGACTGTATTGACATATACGTTAAAAATCGATAAGTTCAAATTACTGTTTCCAACATGAAGACTTTAAAAAGTTTTACCAATCAAGTCGTCGCTGCATAAACAGTTTGCCAAATTAAATTTATGTATAAAAAAAAAAAAAATTATTATTAATCGAGTTAATAAACGCGAAAGAAGAGATCATGAAATGTATTCAAGTCGGTTACGCGAGAAAAAGGATTCGGATAACGTTTTCTAGACGATTTAGGTCCGTTTAATTTTAATGCGATGCCTGTGGATCTGGAATGGAATGTTGTGTAACGTCAATAAAAAATTCTAATCATAATATTATAACAGATGAAAACTCCTCAACGGTACAACGGTCGTGGGGTGAAATGTTAATTTAATATCGTTTCTCGGACAGAGTTTGAGAATTTTATATTTATTATATTTTTTATGCTTTCATGTTTTGAGGAATCGATAACTCGCCACCGGCTCGGATTCAAGGGCCGAATCGTTTGCAGTGGTCCGACAGTGTTTGGATTTAATTCGAACTCGGATTATCAGTTGTACTCGACTACGAAAAAAAAAAACCTAAAAACTAAAAAAAAAAAACACGGAGAAAAACGTCGAGGGCGCCGCCGGAAGGAAGGGACGCCGGACGCCGCGCCCGGGCCCCGTTTACGATATGTGGAAGTCGCCCTTCATCAGCCGCGTGAGCGTCTTCTTGAACTGGTGGTTGGCCAGCGCGTAGCAGAACGGGTTGATCGGGCTGTTGGCGTAGCACAGGAAGTACGAGAACAGGAACAGCCGCTCGTTGGTGCACGGCGGGTTGGAGCAGAAGCCCTCGATGAGCGCCAGTATGTGGTACGGCGTCCAGCACGCGACGAACGCGCCCAGTATGAACGATATGGTCCGGAACGCCTTGCGCGCCCTGTTCTCCGACTTGGACTTCTGCCGGCCCGACACCTTGGGCCGCTTCACCTTGAGCCGCTTGCCGATGGTGCGCACGAAGTCGCCGCGCGAGCTGCCCTCGCGCTTGTCGCCGCCGCCCTCGCGTCCACCACCGCCGCCCTCGCGTCCACCACCGCCGCCGCCTCCGCCGCCACAGCCGCTCTTGGTCGTGTCCGACGACGACGTCTTGTCGCCGGCCGCGCACGCCTCCGCCCGGTCGTCGTAGTCGTCGTCGTCGGCGCCGCCGCCGCCACCACCGCCGCCGCCGCCCCGTCCGTCGGACGACGACACCAGCACGGTGGTACACGACGTGGTGCACGCGGACGTGCTGGTCCGGCCGCGGTCGTCCATCACCACGGCCGTCTGCACCTTGGCCACCGGGGCCGGCGCTTGCTGGTAGTGCTGTTGCTGTTGCTGCGCCGCGGCCGCCCTGATGAGCGCGGCCTGCAGCAGCGACGACGACGCCGCGGCCCCGTGCGCCGGCGAGCACTGGGCCGACGACATGGTCTCGTTCATGGAGCTGGTGCTGTTGGTGGGGCTCTCGAACGTCGGCGACCCGATCACGATGGAGCTGTCGTCCATGAAGTGCAGCTCGCTGATGTCCATGCCGACCAGGGCGTCCACGCGGCTGTCCACGCGGCTGTCCGTCACCGGCGAGGCGGTGCCAGCGGGCGACCCGCCCGGCTCCTGCCGAGGCGACGACGCTCGGGGCTGCGGCTGCGGCGACGGCAGGGGCTGTGGCTGCGGCGACGGCAGGGGCGGCGGGGGCGGCGAGCCGCGTCGGCCGCCGCCGCAGCGCACCACGGCCGCGTTGGAGAAGGACCGCACCATGGCCACCACGCCGCCGCCGCCGCCGCCTTCCGACGGACAGTCGGGCGCCGACGCGTACGGCAACAGGTTGTCGGACGGCGACAGGTGGATGCCGCTGTTGGACCGCTGGACCAGCGCCGACTGCACGATCAGCTCGGCCACCGACTTTTTCCGCGGCCAGTTGATCTGCTGCGGCGGCTTGTTGTCGCCCGTCGTGCTCTCCTCGTCCGACTCGAACGCCGGGCTGCTGGACCGCTCCTTGTCCACCTGCACCGTGGCCTGCTGCTGGTTCTGCTGCTGCTGCTGCTGCCGCCGATGGTCCTGATCGTCCGTCCGGTGGTTCTGTCCGGTCGCCGCGCCGTTGTGACCCACCCGCTCGCCAGCCGACTTGTTGCCCGTCGCGTACGCTTGCTGCTGCTGCTGCTGTTGCTGTTCGTGTTGCTGTTGCTGGTCGTGTTGCTGTTGCTGTTGCTGCTGCAGCTGATGCTGTTGCACGTTATGGTGCTGCTGCTGCTGCTGCTGCTGCGGCTTGTTGGTGTCTTGCACCAGCAACGTGCTCTGCGTCTTGGACATGCCGATGCCGGCCGCGTGGCCCGCCATGCCGGACACCGTGCCCGCGCTCAGCGCCACCATCGACTGCATCTTGCGCTGCTTCGCCTCGCTCTTCTTCTGCATCTCGTACGCCACCTTGTATATGCCGCCGTACAGCACGAACAGCACGATCAGCGTGGTCCAGAAGTAGCCGATGATGAGCGCGGTGTTGAACACCGGGTCCTTGAGGAACTGCACGGCGCACTGGCCGGGCAACAGGTCGCGGTAGCCGACGAAGTGCTCCCAGCCGAAGATGCTGGTGAAGAACAACAGCGCCGGGATGATCCACGTCAGCACCACCATCCACATCACCTTGTCCTTGGTGCGCCAGCCGCGGTACCGCGCCGCGATCTTCACCGAGCAGAACCGGTCCACCGTGATCAGCAGCACGGTGTACTGCGACACCAGGCACACCGTGTAGTCCACCGACAGCCACAGGTCGCACAGCAGCGGGCCCAGGTCCCAGTAGCCCTGCAGTATGTACACGCAGTAGAACGGCATCGACACGGTGCCTGACCGATGAAAAAAAAAAACAAAAACAAAAAAAAAAAAACGTTAGTAATAGTTTATATGTTAATATTGAAAGAAAAAAGAAAAAATATTGCATATTACAAGTTTGCAATGAAGTAACATATTTTATGTCTTTTAGTACAGACATAGACGCGGACACAAAAAAATTGACACAATTCAATATACGTACAATTATTACTTTTATTATTATTATTATCATATATGACAAACAAAATAGATAATTAGGTTTTATTATTTGTTTCATTATCTTGCGAAGTGATACTTTTTTTTTTTTTTTTTTTTTTTATTTAGCCTTTAGTATTAACTATTTAGCTCGAAGAATTAAATTAAATAAAAATATATGTATACAGGTAATACAATTAGAGATTAATATTTACAATAAAAATAATAATAATAATTATAATAAAAAAGAAAAAAAAGAGAAATACATACAGAGGAAACAGTTATATAGACAGACCAGTCTCCAAAATAAAATATATTGTTTTTATGATCACCTCCTCAGTCCTGGAGTTCAGGAGGGAGAGGGTGTCGAAGGAGGTGCCACATGCCTCGATCTCCCTTCAAGTGATACTTAGTACCTAGTGGTCGATGATGACTGAAGTAGGACACGTAAGCAAGCGTTGGTACATTGGACAAGTTTCTGATCGTAAGGCGGTATAAATAACGAGTACCCATAGACCTATAAGTTATATAGTTAGTTCTCCTAACAGAAAAACGAAGATCATTATTATCATAATAGATTTTATTATTATTGTTATTATTATTCGAATTTATCGTCATATTATTATGATTCTCACTATTGCTTTACGCCATTAATATAATTAGTAATTAACATAATTACTGTAAAAACCAAAGAGTTGTAATAGCACTAAATGTGCTGAAACATAATATTTTTATAATTATAATAAATGAAAAAAAAAAAAAGTCGTCGAATAAACGATGCGGGACCTGGCGGTAGTGTTGTGATAAACAGTTCCTGCTCGTTCCTCGTTTTCGAACGGGAAGGGAAGGACTTATATTCTATTCTCTCACACCATTATGCACACCTATGTAAGCGTAGTATGCGCTCATCCGTTACGATGTTAACGCGTTGTTCGATTTTATTTGGAAAATAAAAAAAAAGCGATCGAGGTTTTGATTTAATCGTACTTGTACCAAAACTATACGTGTTGTTGGGAAAACATTGTAATTTGATGTGGCAAATGATGTTGACCAATAATTATAAAATGTTGTTTTTTTTTATAATATATTAATTTGTTATTAGTAAAACTATGATAGCTCAACAGTTGTTTATATACAATTTAATTAATTTAATAATTACAATTTAAGAAGGAACAATACAATGATATTTTAAAACAATTTTTAACTTATACGTTAAATAGTAAAACCAGCCTCCGGGATAAATTTGATAATTATATTTACGACGTATTCACTAATTAGATTGGAGAATTGAGGAAATATTAAAAGGAATATTTATGAAATGTACTTATTGACCGGTTTTGTAGTAGTACAGCATAAAAACATTAAAATCATGACGTTCACTTATACTCCAAATGAATCGATCCATAAGGGCTTTTGAGGAAAAAACACTTGTGATCAACGTTAAAGTCAACAATATTTTTGAGAACACCTCGTCGAGGAGTCAGTTAATTATTATATTATATTATATACGTGCCTGTAAGTAAAAAAAGAAATGTGTTTTGAAAATTGTTTTTTAAAAATCGACTTTTCGACCCACGTTCGATCTTTTTAAAATAGATTAGTAAGATAGTGTAGGTGATCATATTCGATTAGATAAATAATTATTCGACTGTTCCCCAAATAAATCGCGTTTAATCGGGTTGAATACGATTGCGCGCCGTGATCGTTGGCGATTCATTTTACGAAATACGGTCGCATAATGTTACGTTGAATCGATTTCATCTTTACGCCATTTCATTGCAGTATTGTTCAATTAGACGTACCACCTCCGATCCCATCGACTCGTGTACGGAGATGTAAATCATTAAAGTTATTGGAAATCCAAGTTGAAAAAAATCACAAAAACTCGTTCAACCTCATGCGGTGTCCACAGAAAAAAACGAAGATTATTATTATTGTCTAGGACAGGACAGACGGCCGTACGACGAGGGTCGATTTTTTGAATTTGTATTTATTTGTTGCAAGACAAATCACAATGGTAGTTGTATGTATATGAAATATTTTGTTTTTTTGTTTTTGTTAACTTCCTTTTAGTTGCCTCGTGTTGTAGGGGTAGTTCTTATTTTTAAGTTAGAAACACCACATTGTCGTATATTTATACACTAATGAACTAATTAAGAAGTCATTTTAAATAGAAAAAATAACACTAATGATAACAACAATAATAATAGTAATAATAATAAGAATAATAACTTAATGAGCAACAAATAAACTAACATTTAATTATTGTACCTATAACATTTGAGAGAACGTTGATAGATAATTAACGATTATTTTTAAGAAGTTGTGTATGAATTGATCGGCGGTCGATACCTAGCGGTGTTTGCACCGTAAATATGAGTTAGTCACACTACGACGATGCACCAAGCACGACTATTTGAGCGTAAAGATTGCAATTTAAGTGTCAAAATTTGTTTTTTTTTTTTTACAATATATCGCATATATGAGTGGGCGATAAAAATTTAATTATTGGTACTCAAACTAGGGTGACCAGACGTCTCGTTAAAAACGGGATTGTCCCTTTTTTGATCATCATGTCCCGTTGTCCCGACAAACTTCGAACGGGACGCTTTTTATCCCGTTTTTATAAGATGGTCCCGTTTTAACTCCGTTATTTCCATATACATAATTATGTTCATTTTATGAAACAAATATCGATGTACAAAACGAATATAAAACAGTTATTAATAAATTAACATCATTATTGATCAATAGGGCTAGGATTTTAATGACCCAAAAAACCTAAAAAAATGACGTTAAAATAACCTAAAAATTACCTTAAAAAATGCCCAAAAGATAAAAAATGATTTTAAAATGTTATAAAAATACATTATAATTATTAATTATTATGTATTAATTAATATTTCGGTACAAAATTATTTAAATTATAATATTATAAAATATATATATATATATATATATATACTATCTCTATAATTGAAATATTGAATATGGTATTATTTCTGTTACAAATTCAAAACTTTTATTGAGAACATCTAGTGTAAATGAAAATGTATAAAAATATTACCTAGATTTCAAAAAAGTATAAAAAACGTCCGCAAAATTGAAAAAATGACCTAAAAATGCTACAAAATGACCCTAAATCCATAAAAGTACAAAAAATGCATGCAAAAAAAAAGCAAAATAAAAACTATATATTTGGACTCGTATATGAGCAAATTACATTTTGTGCTTGAAAATGTCCTGTAAATCCTAAAAAAAAATGCAAAATCCTATACTATCCTAGCCCTATTGATCAATGAAGGAAAATCTGGGCTATCGAAAGAGAGCAACAGTGTTCTCTCTCGGAGCAAAATCGTACGCTATCGGGTTCCACCTGTTGAATACCTTGTCCTTTTAAAGGGCTGCTGTTGTCCGCGGGGCTCGTTTTTTATGCGATTTTTTGACGGAGACCAAGAATCACAATGAGTCGATTGTTATAATATAACAATTATGATGCAATAACACAGGGGTCGCCAACCTTTTCCGACAAGTGAGCTACAATCCACATTTGAAATCTCTAGGGATCGACTTGTATTCATTTAGATTTTAGGAATATTATTTGTGTTTTTACGTGTATTCAAGATAAAGAAGGTGCTCGTTAGGTTACGTTATAATATATTATCGTATTATATGATGTATATAAGACACGTTGTATGTGACTAACTGACAATATTAATGGTAATCATAAACTATTTCGATGACTGTAATGTGTTAGATAAATATAGGTACGACAAAACGCGACCGGCCGATATTGGTAAAATCGACATTTATTACGATCGACCGGTCGATCGCGATCGTCCGGTTGGCGACCCCTCCAATAACACATAACTTTGTTTGTTTGTTATTTTTCGGTCGCCATGACAACACCGTAACGCGAAATCGGTCAGAAAGAGTCGTCAAACCAAAAATATTTAGAACCCGGTCCAAAGACTCATCTGTATGTTGAAACGATTAAAAGCGATTGTAACGCGCGTTATGGCTTTTGCGTGGGAAAAAAGTTTCTCCCCGTCGCGTCGCCTTCTCCGGCACGTCCGAGACCGGATACGAGAAAGGCGACGACGTGGTCCCCCAAGGCGACGTCCTAAATATGTTGTTTTTCCAAACGAACGAACGAACGAACCGATGCCAAACAAACACAAACGAGTGCTCGACCAAACGAATAACTCGATGAATAAATACATTTTTCCGCGTGCGCGGAGAAACGTTGGACCCCGTCGGTGTTTTCCAGCGTTTTTTTTTCTCCAAACCGAAGACGAGAAGGGCGTGTTCGTTCGCATTCCACCACGCGGTCGCAAACAAATCGACCGTGCTCGTATTGTAATAATAAATATGTTTTTGAAACGAGGCGATTTTTTTTCCCTACCGTTCATTGTATAATTGGCCGGAATCGAGGATGCCGGCGCGGCGTATAGATCGGGGTGGAATCCCTCGGAATGTGATTTTGTCGAAAACCGTTGGCGAAACGACGAGAACGATCGTCGGGACACGACGGGAATAAAATCGCAGTCGTCTGCAGTCGGAGGACTGTTGTGGGTTCGATTTCTGCCGACGACGATCGTTTTTGGTTTTGAAAATCGTATGACGATCGCGTACGAAATCGACGGCCGGGTCGCGATATTACGCCAACGTTTGTTTTCCATCGTTGTCGAACACGTTAGGAATTTAGCACCGATCAAAAGAGTAAAGTTTACCCCGCGGATGAGTGACATTCGTGTTTGACTCGGCTTTACACGTACTTTACGTAGGTACTACAATAGACGTTCGATTTCATCGGCGGAGACGCAACGGTGCGACCGCGTCGCGATAATATAATGCGGTTTACGCAATAAAATACCTAGTGTAGTCGAGAAACCAATAAAATCACTTCGATGTGAGATTTTCTTTTGCACCTCAGGGAGAGCGGATTAGATTATGGCAAGGAGAATTTCCTTCGACAGAGTTTCCCCCAAAAAAGAAAGTCTTCCTACTGAAAATGACCTTCCGTGTGCACTACGGAGAACGCTGAACCGATTAAGCGTTGGCGTTGCTAGGACTAAGAGTAATTTAGCGAGATGGGGGGGAATGGGACTTTTCGGCACTGCCGGTTCAGCGCCACCGGTTCGGCGATAGATATTTTCGGCGACGCCGATTCGGCGATAAAGAAAAAAATAAATGTATGCATTTATTTAGTTAAAATCAAATTTTAATTAAATTTTTTTTAATAATAATTAAATAATGTAGATTGATAAATGATAAATAATGGTATAAAAATTAGTATGTCACAGTGAAAAATGTACAATTTTAGTTAAAATTTTATTTTAACGCTAAATTATTAGATATTCCCCTTATAAATGCGGGAATGTCATTTTTATCATATTTATTGTCGATAAATATGATAAAAATGACATCCCACGTCTATAAGGGAATATCTAATAATTTACTTATTCATTTTACTGTTTTAAAATTTTTTTTATCTAAATAAATTCATGCATTCATTTATTTTTTCTTTATCGCCGAATCGGCGTCGCCGAAACGGCAGCGCCGAAAATATCTATCGCTGAAACGGCAGCGCCGAAAAGTCCTAGACCCGAGATGGGGTATTCAGGAAGACCAATTATGAAGGTGCGGACAGGTCCAGACAAACGACCATATACCGCAGTGCCATAGAGCCCCGCGTAGGATTGTAGATCGAAGAGATTTAACGGGTCGTATCACGAGACGAAGAAGGGAAACTGTCGAATACCGGAATGGTGAAGGAATCTGATAAGTTGCAGTCGACCACCCGATAGGAGGAGAAGACTTCGATGAGAGATACGTTCGGTGAATTCTCACGTGCGTGGAGACGGGTCGTATTCGCCACTAGGCTCCGATTGTTTTTGTGAAACGGTCACGATTACGTATTTTTTCGCCCTTCCTGTCGACGCCTATGAGCTCCTAGCGGTTTTTCGATTTTAACGCCCTCGAAATCGTCCAGGATAATATGTTTTCGACTATTTTCGGTTCGGAAACACTTTTTCTTTTGTTCCGAATCGTAACAACAGTCACAATACCCTTGACGCGTTGACCTATTACGACCGGCGAGGATAATGTTTTTATTTCCTCGTGTGAAGGTCATTTTTTTACTCTACTCGTAGTAAATGGTTATTTTTAAGCCACAGCAAGTGAATAAAAAAACATAAATTAGCGCGCCTCACTTAACGACTCCGACCTCTGCACACTCCACAATAATCCTGTGATCTGCGATATCTCGCACATCCTCTTTGACTGTCCAAAACTAACCCTCAAGCGTTCCGACCTAATTTCTCTTTTCAATTCCCTCAAACTACCATTCAATATCCAGCACATGCACATTATCTCTTCACCTCAACCAAACATAATAATGCTTCCAATCTTATCCTTCTTCAACCATTCCGTCTTTCTTATTTAAATTAATATCACCCCCCAATTAATGTCACCATTCCTCTTAATTGTTGAGATTAATTGTTAAACAAAATCTAATAAATAAATAATAAAAAAAAAAATTAGCACGTTGACGGTGAATTATCTCTGTAGTTTTATTATGTCCTAGCGTAAAATCGCAGAAAATTATTTTTGAAACGGTGTTTCGCGTATAATTGTGCTGTTCGTTATAAAATCGATATTTTCCAGTCGGAATATTTTTAATTGCAAAAACGTCATAGTTTATTTTATTATTTACATTACGTACACACGCCGGCGGCGGGCCGAGGGAAACTAATTAAGCATGCAAAAAACAAAGTAATAAAATGCAAATTTAGAAAAACGCGTAAAATGTCATAATGATGTAAACGTAATAATCGAAAATTATGCGGGGCGATAAAATACAGAAAATGTTTGTGGAGACGGACAGTGAATTATTGGATTTTCATACGTACCTATACGTGTGTATTAAGTATGGTGTGTATTTAATTATCATATAATTAAGCGCACTTTAATATGTAGTTAGTAGAGGATTCTTCAGCTGGATAATCATGGCCGTGGTTAACAAGAAAGTCTAAGACCGGGAAATTGATTCATATTGGAAAATCGTCAAAACGATACTACTCGTTCTAAATTTATCCAGGGAAAAAACATTGAAATTTAAATTAAAAAATAAATCAATCAAAATTTTGAATAAACTTAACGATTATAAATAACGTATGTGCATTTTCCTGGAAAAACTATTATTTAAACCGAAGGCTCTGGTATAGTAATACTAATAATAATAATAATAATAATAATAATAATAATAAAATATACCGATTTTAATTAAAAAATTTTCTCGACGTCGAATTAATTTTAATTATAGCGAATAAAAAGCCATTATGTTTCTTTATTATTATTACTATTTCGTGTTTTTATTTAATTTTTTTTTTTATGATAACGTTAAATTATGAACAGTACTAAACTTCACTAAGTCTGAATTTTATCACATTTAAATTTTAGTACACGTGATGAAAATCATATTTTATGCTCTCGTTAATAATGTAAAACATAATGTATTCGCACGTAAATCAGTGCGGACAAAAAAAAAAAGTGTCTAGTCGTAGAATTAATTTCGGAAAACTTGTCCGAAATCACGTTCTCTCAATGACTAATGGCACTACGGAGAAACATACTCAAACGATTATATTTTATATTATTTGATTTTTACGTCACATTTAGGTTTTTTTTTCATTTTTCACTTGAAACTAAAATTTGTTTGCGAAAAATAAACGTTTTTTTTATTTTTAAAAACCACACGAGTGTATCGTAAACGTCTCGTATCCGCCTTCAGTATAAGAAAAACAGAAAAAAATAATCACGCGAAACATTTTGGAGAGAAGAAGGGCAGGAAAAATCATTTTCAACGTTGCGCGATGATCCCAGATCTCTATAATATTATATAATATTATATTTATGTACGACAGTAGGCCAGGCAAATACGTCATTTTTAGGTTGCAACTTATAGGGTATTTGCCTCACCCGGCGAATCATCAAAAGCCGAAAATTCTTCGACTTGAAATTCTAAAACGTCTAATTCGTTTTTATTTATAACGTGTTCGGTGACAGATGTTTATATATTTTTATGTCGATTCGGTCATGACACGTCGTGGTACAGTTGTAAGTCCGCCGTACGAACACGATCACGAATAAACTGTAAAAATCACACGTATTGTTTTGTAATGTTTTTGAACTTAATTTTTGTCGACACGTAAGCGGCGAAAAACGCGCGTGCGGTAGATCTATTTTATTCCTTCTTGCAGTGTTATTCGTATTATGTATAATATTTCATCCAGACGGCCAACGCAACGCCGGTTCCTGGTCGGTTTTCGTTCAGACGAGTTCGAACCATGTAACGTTAAATTTGTTGATTGATCACACGGCATTAATCATTTGCCTTTTTTTTTTCTAGTCACCGAATTTTGACAATTTCTCTGCGAAAACACGCAGAAACGACGCCCCTGGGTTGGGTCGGATCGGGTTAGTTTATGCCGCAGATACGTACACATTGACGCGTGTGGAATAAACTACACGCCGGACTGCAGGGGCCGTATGACGAGTCGATTAATATTATGATGTATGGTTATTGGTTACCGCGTGTAAAAACGGTCGTTTTTGCTCAGAACACAGACATATTACCATACAAACAGGACGAACTACGTACGTCCACACGATGCAATCCGCGCTTTATGATATTCGTACGTTTGAATTTATTCCGTAATAAAATTAAACATTTTTTTGAAAAATTTTACTTAACGTTTTATATTATTTATTCGTATATAATTTATTGTAAACACATTGATGTAATTTCTTAATTTTTCAAATGACGACCTTTTACGGCAATGAAATATTAGTGGGGAGGGAGGGAGGGAAAATGCTTTTTGGAAATTATAGCGTTTGAATTGGTATTATCGTTGTAGCGTTTGAATCAATTTTTAAGTTCAAATGAATTTTAGCGGGGTGATGAATGCCGACGACCGATCGCGTCGACGAAAAACAGCGAAGAAATTTGATGTTCTCCGTATAAACGTAGCCCTTTAGCGTGGCGTAAAATATTTTACACGAGAAAATTCAAATCACGCGTGATACGGGTATAGATCGCATCGTGCATAAAATATCTCCGTCCAACACCCTGCTGTGTATAGGGTTTTACGATTCGGAATATCTGTGGTCGGCATTTCCACGTCTACGTGTGACTGTCGGCAATGAATCATAACGGTTCGAGCGCGGCGTTTATTCCACACACGACGTATATCACGCATGTGATATTATGTCTGATACGTTACGGACAAAATAGGAAGTCGGACGTTGCGATGCGTTTTTTAAGAAAAAGTTAACGTTGTCCGGGCGTTGTATACAGTGGCCGAACATGAACTTGAAAAGTTGCAAATTAAATAAATCGTCTGCCCGAGTAGACTAATCAATTATGAAAAAATTGAAAACAGACGCTCCGAATATCGGCTACGAATTATAAACAGTTTTTAGTTTTTGAATCCGTTGTTCCAGGGGCGCCCACAGATATGACATTCTGGGGGAGCAAAAAAAAAAAAAAAAAATTGTGACTCGTGAAGTACGACTATATTAATTTTACGAGTAGGTACATAATACTATGTAGCCCCCCATAGCTACGTAAAAAAACTACTCCCGTGATCGTTATAATACAGTCGAACTTGGTTAACTCGAAGTTGAGGGGACCGGGAAAAAAGTTTGAGTTATCCAAATTAAATTTTTTTTTCTATTGCTATGTATTTATTATAAATAAAGTAAAATTATAAAAATTATTTACTATGTATTTATTTATGAATTATGTATGTGTATTTATGAAGTATGTAAAAACAAAAATGAAGTTAGAAAATTATTTGAAAACAGGTATTTATTTGTGTTTGATTTTTGCTGTTAATCGTAGCGTTTGTAATGAATTTTCCTATTTTTTTTTTTTTTTAAACCGACTAATGAGCAATGACCTCATTTCATAGATAAATGACGGAAATATCACAGTTTTATAATATCGATATGACTCAAACCTACGAGTTATCGACGAAAATATTCGAGTTAAACGAGATTTTTTTACATTGTTTAAACAGGAAATTCTAGGGACCGGAGTAAAAGTTCGAGGTGTCGACGATTTCGAGTTACGAAAATTCGAGACAACCAAGTTGGACTGTATCGTTTCGTAAATGACAACGTCGCGGCCGCGACGCTCTCGTCTCGTCTCGTCTCACCGATCAGCATGTCCGTGGCGGCGAGCGACGCGATGAAGTAGTTGCTCGGCTGCCGGATGGTGCGGTCCACGATGAACGACACCAGCACCAGGATGTTGCCGGTGATGGTGAGCACCATGCACACGCCGATCACCATCACGATGATGACCTTCTGCCAGGACTCGAACGGCGACAGCACCGGCGTGAACTCGGTCGTCGTCACCGCCGTGGACCAGTTGGACGGTACCGCGGAGCCGCCGGGCGCGCCGGCCGTGCCGTTGTCGACCGCGGCCGCCACCGCGGAGGACCCGTTGACGACGCTTTGGTCCATCTGCCAACTGCGGCGGCGGATAAAATCAAAAAAATCATTGACAAAAATAAATAAATAAACGTCCACTGTCAGCATAATAACAATCATGACAAATGTAATAATAAAGATAATAATAATAATTAGAGGTCGGATTTTTATGATTTTACATATTTGTTTCTGGTTTTTGCAGTTAAATGGGAGTGAGAAATCTTTACGATTCGTGAAGCACCGAATTCACAGGAAAAAATTTATTTTGCAAAAAAAAGCATATTTAAGGGGTCAGAGAATATTTAACACGTTAGAGAATATTTGACAATATCATTGTAACATCGGCATATAATGAACATATTTCACGTACCTATATCACCACTTTGATAAATACGATTTTCACTAAATTTGATTAATTTCTGGGTTTTAATAAAAATTAATCTACAGGTACACTTCCGGAAAATTATTCACCGAATACGATAGCCGACTTGCAATATTCTCCAGTGACACCGGTTGATGTCAAACGGTCCTTTAGCATATACAAAAACATTCTTACAATCCGGCGTACTAAAATGACACCGGAACACATTGAACAATATATAGTTATTAATTGTTATTGTAAAATTAATTTAATTAACTATATTTAAAACCAAATTTATAAAAAATAAATTTAAACTGATTTTCTTTTTTTTTTGTATTAAAAGAATATTTTACATAATTAAGGACATAAAACATCATACATATATATGGCATTTTAAAAGAATATTAAAAGAATATATCGCCTGTTTTATGCGACATAAAAACATCATATTTTAAGTATTTTAAGAGAATATAAATCCGACCTCTAATAATAATAATAACAATGATAATAACGTCACCTAATAGGTCTATATTGATGTAACCATTATTAGTGGAATTATTGTTCAGGAGGCACTAAAATATAGTTTTTTTTTTTATGATTATGTATACTAAAAAGCTTAGTTTTTGTTTTTTAGATATTAAAACAGTATATTCATAAAGCAATGTTACACTTCCTAAACTAAATATAATGTGATATATTATCTTTATGTTACTCCAAAGTGAAGTACCTAGTTGGTTACACTACTTGGCCTATAATAATGTGAAATATTGTGGCTTAACGAATTTAGACAGTGATGGTTGCTGTAATTGACTTTAAATAATAATAATTTTACAGTGGGCTACACTATTTGACCTGTAATATTGTATACTACTTCAAATACTATATTATTGGGATATACCATAGGCTTACACTAATGATTGGCTTGCTGAAGGAAAAATTGTTTGAAAATGTTGATATTTACGCCGAGGCTTACATTAATTGACACTGATCAAACAGTGTGGCTCACACTAAAAAAAATTAAATTAAGTTGAATTTAGACTGGAATTAGTCATCGGAGGGTTACAATATTTGGCCACAATGTGTATTTTCTTTATAATAATTCATATCAATAATAACCTGAAATTTGAAAAATTCTTCTGAAAAATCACTTGACCTATTAGCCGACGATATTAACAATAATGATGACAATACTAATAATAATATTGTAAAAATTATAGTAATAATAATGATAATATTACGCGGTCACGTGGTATAAAATGATCACTGTTTCCCGGGTTATTTTATTCTACTTTTTATGCTTTCAATAAGCACACCTCTACCCAATTTAGTTTTTTTTTGAAAATTAACAAAAAAAAAGTCGGAAATTTGACCTTATTTTCACAATAAAAATAAAAGTGAATATTATTATTAAGTTGGAAATATTTTTTTTCCGTTTCAATAAGTATTAGGTACTTCTCATTATTTGTGTATTTTACGTGTATAATAAAATAATAATATTCTTTATCCATTCACATAAATAAATCGGTGAATATCTTATTAAAAGACTTTGTAGGTTTCATTTGAAGTTTAGAGATAAATGGTTCGGTATTTTATCTAACTCTTCTAAAGAGTTTTTTAGTTTCTTTAGCTCTGTTGTTTTTAGCAATTTTCAACGTACAGTGATCGGTCAATATTAATTTTTGGTTTTTCGTTTATGCAACAAAAAAAAAAAAAGTTACTCCGTTGTGATTGTTCGCGTCTTCCCGGCAAAGAGTTGATTTTTCCCGTGGGGGCGTGCCCCCCCAAGTTCGGAATCATTGATAAAACCAGGACCTTTTGACAGCAGACACGTATTTATGGGTGTCGGACGTGCTTTAGTACTGCTCGTGTCTTTTTTCGGGTTATTCTTTACAACGCGATAAAAAAGTTACACGTTCCGATACGTACGTTGAATAATTGTTTTTTTTTTCAAACGCGAAATGATAAATTAAAATTAAAAAAATAACCCACAAAATATTCAGGGTTAAACGATTTTTGCAGTTAATCAACACATATCCGAGTACACGACACGAAAACCACATACCTAATTGCTCGACTTTTGAAAGTGATTTTCAAAGAGTGTTGTTAAATAATTTTGAAAACCGCCGTCGATTAAACGGATCAACTTTGCATGTCCGTGGTAAATCGAATGACGATTCGAGAATCGGCTTTGAAAAAATTCACTGCACCAGCCTTCAAGCGATGACTTCATTAACT
Source organism: Therioaphis trifolii (assembly GCA_027580255.1). Lineage (NCBI taxonomy): Eukaryota > Metazoa > Arthropoda > Insecta > Hemiptera > Aphididae > Therioaphis > Therioaphis trifolii. Next base: position 35,674,844 of record CM050408.1, on the reverse strand, counting down.
CCACAAAGGAACCGTAAGAGGGACCTCCGCGTAAAAGGGACCCAGACGAGGGTGAAACAGAAACGGGAGTTGGCAGTGAAAGAGTACCGGCAAGACTGCCCTCGGGCTCGTGCGTCTAAATCAACTCTTTTATTAAGAATTTACATTTGTCTGATCGTAACTGTGAATTAAAAATAAAATATGAACAATTTCACAACTCGTTTTTGAATATTTCATTCGAATTTTTACATTAGGCTTGTAATTTCGCATTCATACAAACACCATTCAAATGTACGCTGGATTTAGTGAATTCGAGCTTTTCACGTTTTTTTTTTTTTTTTTTTTTCATATCTGACCATTTTCCACGCATATAAATAATGATGAAAACGAAATAATAGCTCGCGTCGTTTTCGAGGGTAGAAATAAGAATTATTTTAATCGGACAATGCGCATGGTTTTTTTCTAAAACGAGTTTAATTAGGGCTTATCTCGACGAGGCGTCATGTCAACCAGAGACGTTTTTGTGTTTATACGCGAATCGTGGTTTTGAGCTCATTTTTTTTTTTCGTAGCCCTTAAAATCGTACCTCCGTATATTTATAACACGTTTAGAACAAATCGCGTAAACGATAACAGTCATTGCTATGATGACGACGAAAGTATATATCATAATGTCATTTATAATAATATTCGTCGGTCCGCGAGTGAAACTTTTCTAAAAGCCGTCCAACGCATCGGGTCTCGCTCAAAGTTTTCCGGCGTTTTCGTCGTATTTTATGAATAATAACGATCGCGTCTCGTGACGCGCGTACGTTAAACGCATAATTATATTCTTCGGAATCCGCACAATCACTCGCGTCTCACGGCGGCGGCGGCGGGATTAGAGCGAGCCGGGGGATGACGCGGTAAATAAACGACGTCGGCAGCTCCTCTGCGCGGCAACGGCCGTCGTCTACGGTTATGAAATCGCGCGCATCTGTACCGCGAATCACGGATTTCGTCGTCGGGAAGACCCAACTGTCGTTTCACGAATTTCGATTACGAATTGTTTTCCGGGCGAATTTTCATTTCGTCTGCTGCCCGCGCGATCTAGATATCACGGGCGGATCGTCGGCGGACACGCCTCGAGTGCGGCTGGCACCACGTCACGCTGCAGGAGGGCGCAGGGCGGAGGAAATCGCTGCAGGTTCACGGTGATAAAATCGAAATAACGCAGCTGATCGAGACGAGCGACAAACGTTGATTGTCGAGAGGAATCCTTTTTGAAAAAGTCGTGTGAGTTTTAAACGCTCTGACGACGCGATACCGATCGTGACGAACGATTCGTCAGACGATACGCGTTTTCGCATCTGACAATCGACTCGACGATACCGAATGGTACATTGTTTGAATGGTCGAGGATAACTTAAGACAAGATACGAGTATGGCGATGATATGGCCGACGTGGAAAACGGCTGGTCGGACAGTACGGAAACTATGAAGGCGCCGGAAAATAACGAGTGATATTATCGATAAAGTAACGAACGATCGGCGGAGGAATCGCGATGGATTTCAGTCGTCTGGAGCTTAAGACGTGACGTTTGTAGCGTTTTGAAAAAACCCAAAATGACAAAGAATCGGTGGTCGTGTGGACGAAAAGGAGAAAAGGCTACACCGTGAGAGCAACATTACAACGGAAGCCTCGGGCAAAGGGACCTGCACGTGACGGACCGAGAAAAATGCGGACATACGCGATCGAATGACGTATTGACGTCCGAACGATTTAAGAGCGTAAGAATGTAAAAAAGTAGCCAAGGTCGAGGATAAATTAATGTGGCGGTGGCTAAAGCACTCGGAGTGTGAAGTTGCGGGTAAAAGGATGTGATTCTGCAATTTTTCGATGATGATTTATGTTGTGTGATATGATAAAACGAATGTGCGCACGTCTACCACGTCATTATAGCTTGGAAATGCCGTTTCGATGGAATAGACACGTCTGATCACATTAAAATTTATGAAAAAATAAAAATTTGCTCATTTGTATTTTTTTACACATTCTTGTGTTACCTAAAATCGTATTAAGTCGCTTTCAGCTTCGACGTTATACACGATGGCAGCCGATACTTCATTATGATATCGGTCCTTAGTTATTATTGTTTTTTTTTTTTTTTTGACTCTTATGTCGTTTTCTTACACCAAGAGAAGCGTGGAACGAATAGTTACGATTACCGGAGTTGGGATTCCGCTTTATTGAAATTTAAGTGTGTGTACTGTCGACCATAATAATCATCGTCCAGGGGGAAAATTGCAATTCAAATGTAATTATGACCATAGGCGCAAATAGTGTTTGATATTTGGGGGGCTGGAGTTCAGGTCAAACTATATACTCTTGTTATAAAAAATTAACCCCCCCCCCCAAAAAAAAAAAATTACTCGCTACTGCCCAGAACTTCAAACTTGACATAAACAAATACATATATTCTAAACATTAAACATTTTATTAATATGTAATTTTCTATGTTTTAATCATTTATACATCTTTTTTAAGTAAAATTAGGTTTTTATTCATAATATCTTTATAATAACATTATTCTTCTCTCTGTTTTACAAAAATCATTTAAAACTTCTTCAATGTCGACAACAGCATCTTTTTAAATATTCAGTACCTATAGCTAAACCGATTTTGAAACATAGTTGATCTTAAATAAGTATTGATTCTACGCATTGCAGAAAATGTAATGTACATCGATTTTCAGGATCAATGATTTGACCATCAATTTTAAAATAGAGATGAAAAAATTGCAATGTATTTATCAGATTTAAGGGGGCTAAGCCTCCCACTATTTGCGCCTATGATTAATGCACGTTTGATAAGTAGAGAAATACTCTTAAAACGCATACGGATGTTGGTGATCGCGTCGGTAGAGTTGTGATTAGTAGTATTCGAATTTAACACGGAGCAATTTAATAAAAAAAAAAAACAAAAATTATAATAATTTTATCGCGTGGCATTGTCAACCCGTCACTGGTCACGCGGGGTAAATAATCCCCTATTGTATTTTAAGATGAGTGGTGTAATTATGTGGTTATCGGTAATATTATCACATGGTGATTTACAATACCTTGTCGAAATCGTGTTATTATAAGATGTCGAACGTTACTCTGTCGGCATGTTATTTAGTTTTACTTTTCATTTATTGTTCAGTTTGGTGATCGTGTACATTGACGAACTTTTTTGTTTTGGAAAATATTTATCCTGTGTGACAAAATTCTAACTCCAGTTGATAAAATAGTGTTTATTTTATTTTATCATGTAAAATAAAAATTAGAGGGTTTTTTAAAGACGTAAAATTGAACGGTTATTGGACAGTAGTGTAGATAATGATTTACTTGGAGGAGTTTAAAGCGACGATGTCAGCGAAAATAATAAAACCGTACTAATTACGACCGTGAACGAGATGACCCAGACACATGCGTGCGGCAAATCAAAGCTCATGGAGCCTCTGTCACAAAGAATTAGAAAACCGAATAGGTGTGCCTTTTGTGAAATAGGAAAAGACAAAAAAAAAAAAAAAACCACAAGTGTTCACCGATTGTGTGGAGTCAATATGCAGAGATCACTTAATTACAATTTGTCCTTATTGTTTTGCATGACAATTCACAAGTTTCAATATTTTTTCCAACTTAATTTAAACATATAATAATTACGATATTTAAAGTATGAAGCACAAAGTTTAATTTGATCATAAATAACATCATTTAAATGGCATTATAATGATATTTTGTGTTTTGGAAAATGTTCACCCCATGCGACCGGATATTATAAATAATATGCGTGACCAGTGACAGGTAAGAGCGTGATCATATGATTTTTTCCTCGTAAAAGCCGTGTGGTTTGTATAGATTTTAATTTTATAATACAACGTTTTATCGTGATAATTACGAGTACATTTAAATAATATGGATTTCACTCTTCACGATGTTTCACGTTCACGTATTTGAAAACTGTAAACGGTTTGAAAAAAAAAAAGAATAAAAATAACAACCTTTGATTTTGAAATCGCATTAGACGTGATAATTCAACACAATTTCAATAGTTTGTCGGGGGCGTCAAACAAAATAAATAAGCTGTTTTAAGAACGATATAACGTCGTAACAATTGCGTTAAACTAACCAATCCCGGCGTGCCGTTTTGTATACCTACACCGAACATAATGGATACGCGTTCGCGCGTCGAGTCTTATCATATTACTGTTTAAAACGGCCCAGTTTAATTAATATTTTCTTTGAGACTTAGTCGGAACAATGCAGCAATGTTTTCTAAACGAATTGTCGAAAATCTCCCTCGTCCTCTTTCTCTTACACACTCTTTCGGATGATAATCTTATCCGTCGACGTACAATCCACGTTCAAAGTGCGCATTTATCGATTCTTTATTTTGTCGAATAATAATCGAAAACGAAAGTTTCCATTCGTCCGTCACTGTCGGCACTGAAGAAAGGTCGGCACGTCGGATGGTTGGCACGGAACGTTTTTGTGGCGGTGGCCGTACGAGCCCCGTGTAACGACGGATTCCAGCCGCCTGAACAAATAAAATCTAAAGTCAAAATGACCTTGGACAAAATATCCAAATTTAAGTGTCCAATTTATTGCGCGAAAATCCGATTTAGTGTTTTACGAACTGTGTCGTCTATTAGTCTATTACTAACTATTGAAGTCAATAAATGTTTTGAAAAAAAATTAAAAAAATTGATAAAAACGATTCTATTCAATATTTCCTCATCAACATTTTCAAAATTCGTCGGAAAAAAATGAGTGTGTAGTTCTGAAACAAGCGTCAAGCATAGCATCTACACAAGAAATATTAAAAAATTTATGAAACGAGTACATCATATTCTAATGAAATAAGGATTTTAGATGATTTATTCGGATGGGTTCAAATTTAAATTAAGATAGAAACGTAATTTCATAATATCCACCGTCTAAACAATTTTTAAACGTAAGAATAATATAAAACAATTTTTTTAAATTTATGGATTGGTAACTCAATTGGTTAAATATGGAATTTTCTGTACATATTTTGTTCTTGAATATTTTAGTTTTATCATGATATTATAATTATATTTTTTAGATATTTTTAGTCTTTAAAGTTTTTACCATGAAAACATTCGAACTTATAACGGCGAATTTCGCAATTTAAAATTTAAATTGCATTTCGCTTGATCAGCTATTTTATCTGATGGATATTTAAGTTTTGTTGTTTTAACCGGTGATTTTATTTGCTTTTGAATTTTTTTTACCGAAACCACCACGCGCGTGCATACCGACGAAAAAGTTCAAAATATTTACCCAACTTCTGTAATATTGCGAGACCTACCGGTTTCTCGTCACCGGATGGTATTCATACTCGATCAACACGATTCCGCGAACCGGAAAAACTTGTTCGGGCCTCGTCGGATCCTGTGGTACGTTGTTATCTTTCTTTGAATACAATTGATATCGCCGGTTCTCGTACAGACACGCCGACGACGACCACCGTTCTGGTTTGTTTCAAATTCCTGTTTACAAATATACTTATTATTATTATTGTTATTACTATTCTATTTTGTGATAATTGTGAGCAGATTTTACAGAGTTTTCAAAAGTGAAACATTATTTACTGTTAAACAATCTTAATTTCTGGTAAAAAAAATAACAACAGTCGGAAATTTAAACGCAAATTAATTAAACTAATAAAATAACTAAGGAGTTTAGCCCCGTTCTCGTTTTGTCAGCCAACCCTCAGTCCCCATTTCGGTCAATAATCAACAATAGTATTGATGGTTGATTCGAAAAAAATAAATAAATAAAGAATAGCATATTATCATAACGTTCCATCAAATACGATTAGGGTTTTTAATTTGAAATATTTCAATGAAATTATGAAATATAATTTTTTTTTTTTAAATACATGACATGATGTTGGTAAATAATAATATGATGACGTGTATTAATGAAATGTTATCAATCAGATTCTATCATTCCTTGATTATAGACTTACTGTTTGACCATAATATAAACTAATAATTATTTTGTTACCTACGCACTGAATTTATAAAAATCTATGCGACACGGCGTATCGTGAAGGCTCCATGTTTATCAGATACCAGATACCAAATAATAAAACATATTGAGTTTTATAAGTTTTAGGTTGTAACCACGGTCTTACAAGATATCTTCTAAGACCGTGGTTGTAACTATTAATGATTTTTGGAGCTAGAAGAATTTTATTTACTTGATAATAGTTCGTTATTTCGTAATGATTACTTATTGTCTTATTGACATGACATTTGTTAAGTAGTAAAGAGTAAATTCTTGGAACAATTAGCATATAGATAACATTCACAAATGCAAGGGTTAAAAATGAATAGTAAGTATGTTTTATGTATAAGTATAACTGTATAAGTGTATATAATTTGGTTCAGGCTATATTTAGGTATCACCTTTATTTATACATTATAAATTTAGTAAAAAATTCAACACTATAGAACTAAAAGTATCATAAAAAACATAGGCATTGGGCACTTTGTGCTTAAAAATGATTTATGTTTTCAATGTTTTCATAGAATAGAATACTACTACCTAATATAAATATATATATATACTACCTGATATACTACCTAATTAAAACGTGTTTTCTCATCTTTATTACATAATATAGCTGAATAGCTCTAATATGTATGAATTGGAAAACAACCCTTTTTTTTAAATTTATTTTGGAAAAATTTTTATTTTTCGTGTAAATGAAATATTTCAAGAAAAAAAAATTTCATGAAATTTTAGAACCCTAAATACGATCGTATGGCTATAAAAAACTGAATTTAGTATTTATTCTGTGGAGCAGACAAGCAACTAATTCAAAACTTTTTCACGCAGTAGTTCAAGTCTATTGACTTCATTCGAAAATTCATAATGTTTTTTCCAACGGATCAATCACTATGATTATCCATGTCGGTATTTCACGTGGTATATCCCATTAATCCCCCGACATCGTTTAATGCTCTGCGTTTATGCTGGACGGAATGAATTATTTCATTACAAATTGACGACCACGTTCGACTGATTGATTTAAAACGTTTTAAATCGAATTAGTAATCTGCTGTAGTACGCCGTGCGTATTATTTAAATAACACTCGATTTCGGTCGTTGTCCTAATTGACAAATAACGTTTAAACAATTTTTTATCGACTCGGACTTTTAACAGACGGAGGGCCGAATAAACTCGTCGTTATAGTATAGGTTTCAAAACGAAACGTGTTTTAATATATTTTGACTATTACGCGCTTAATATGAAGAAAAGGAAATCGTTAAAATGTATAAAGGGTATAAGTATAAGTAAGCGAACATTTGTTTTCATAAAATTATTAGCAGCGGCAATTGAGCCCACCAAAGTGCTGAAGTTACTCGAAAAAGTGCAAAAAACTTATTTTGATTCCATTATAAAAATTAGCCACGACAAACATATTTTTTGTAATAAAATATTTAAATTGTCGTTTCTGGCGAAAACGAATTAAAAAAAAAAAAAAACGAAAATTCTCAAAGTTATCAAATAAGTTCAAACGTATTATTATGATGCCGTTCGAATAATTTCATCGTCAATTTTATTTTTATTATTTTTATTATTTTTAATAACGCGTTCTGTTCGTCTTGAAGTTTTCAGAGTATATTTTTCTTTGAAAGTCTTGTAAAATAATTAAAGTTCCAGCAAGGTCTTCTCGGAAATATTTAATGGACGTAATGATTTATCTTCGCTTTTTTCCCCAGATTTAAAATATTAATACACCACCGTATCGTGTACCGAGGGCTAAACACGCGGTCGTTTATCGACCTATCAGGTTATTATAGTAAACCCGAACTCTTGCACGTATGCCGACGTATTACATGACTTATCCGAGGTGCTTTGTATTCATCGTTTGTGTTGTCGTGTTTTCCCGGCAGAGCGAGATGATGTAAGTCGAAAATAGATTGAAGTGGACGTTTTCAGAGTTATGAAATGAATAAATAAATTGCACTTTAAAAATGGAATACGTTGTACGGAATTGTTTTTGGAATCTCGAAATTAGAGTGTACGTGTATATATACACTGCTCGTTATTTTTCACTGTACAAACACTACTGGCTCAAAATTAGATTCACTCAATTTTAACGACACTCGCTGAATAATTTTGAAATAACCCCCTTAAGATCTTAAATTAAATTAATGTTTTAACTTTTATTTTATATCGTCATGAAGGAATTCGTGTGTTCACGGGTTTACTCGGAAGCGGATCCAAAAGGGGTAATACCCACTTACCTTGAGCTGTTTATTAGTAGGCGCTTTCCCGTTTTAACAAGACTAGATTTAGTATTAGACAAACTTTTAATTATCTTCCCTCCGCCGTTGAATAATTTTTGGATCATATACATATGTTACACCAAATTCGTGAAATTGCCGATTTCATGAAATAAGCAACGCCCTTGCCGAATTCATGAACTCGGCAGTTTGGTTACCTCATTCATGAAATCGCCAATAATATTCTGCCGATTTCATGAATTAGGTATAATTTTTTCTGCCGAATGCATGAATTCGGCACCACATTATTTGTTATTTGATAATCCGTGCATGACAAGTACAGTCTAAAAATTAAAAAAAAGACGTTTTATTTTACGTAAATAAAATATTTTCTGACTCTTGCAAGTACTTGACATTATTACACCGTTATCTTAATAACTTATATAGTACATATTATCGTGATATAAGAATAATAAAAATAACTTGTGTTGTACACGACGTCTAAAAACGAAATTTTATCTTATACTATGGCCTTTCATCACAGTATTTATCGTTATTCGATTTCTACGATCAATCTTAAATTATCAGTGTTCAGTCAGTTCTATTCCTGTGTTAAACCAGTGGGTCGAAGTGCGGTCGTGTGTCGAACGTCTAGTGTCTTAGTACTTATATTTATTTTAATTGATCATCTGAAAAATGGACAGATGGACAGCAGAAAGAAATGCTGAAGCTATCAGCATTTTATCTGATGACAATATCACGACAAAGAATAGGAGGTATTATCATATTCATGATAAATTTGAACTAATTGAGGTGGCTGGCGTTCGAAGAGTACGGTGGAAACGCGATCAGGGCATAATGGCGATATTCGAGAATTTCAAAGATATCATTCGTGATATGCATGTGGCCAGTGGACATAAAGGGGAAACAAAAACTCATAAAAAAATTATGGAGCACTACTCAAATATTCCAATGGTTGCTGTGAAAGCTTACATTGCGAGTTGTGAAAGGTGTACAGAGAAATCAAAAAAAAAAAAAAAAATGTACTCGAAGAGTCGTTGTACGGCCTTTATCCGATTATAAGATTATAAGATATTTTATCTTCCTCTTTAAATTACATTATTTATTCCATTTTATTTTTCGTAATTCATTAATCTAGTTTATTTTTTGAGGTTGCCGATTTAACTCGATCGGAAGTTTTATGCTCTTTAAATTGCCGAGTTCATGAATTCGGCAAGGGCGTTGCTTATTTCATGAAATCGGCAATTTTTCTGCCGATTTCATGAAATCAACAATTTCACAAATTCGGCGTAATATATATATATATATATATTTGTGTGTGTGTGTGTATCTGGTTACGTATTCACATCAACGATTTTCACGTCAAGCTGTGACAATATTACTTGAACAGAAGTATTCGGTTCACTGAGTTTTACTGTGACGGAGCTAAGAATTTCAATCTAATTAGCCGGCGGCGCTCGGTTGAACGTTTAAGTATTCGTCGTTACCTGCACATTAAGAAAATAGACGATAATACTATTTCAGTTGTAACTTTTAATTACCATAACGCTTTATTAGCTCGTGCAATGTGCAGGTTACGTTTTTATGCTTAGGTATAATTCTTCGGATTCATGGGCACCGGTGTAACGCGATTATGTTTTGATCGTTTTTATCGCAGTTGATGTGAGTATACGATTTTTCAAATTTTGGTTTACTAAAATTTAATTGCATCAGTCATATAATGTGTGTGTGATATTTCAGTTGTGAACTTTGAATGAAAAGCCTCTCTCGATGGAACGGATCCGGAGAAATTTCCGCTGTAGAAACCTACGTGTTTTCGAGTCTAGCGGTTTCCGAAGTCTAATGTAAACGTATCGATTGCAATCGGATAAGGTTTTCTAGCTCTTTAATCAGCCGGTTCAAAACAAATAATCGGAGTGATTAATTTTGGCGCGGGTTGTTTGCACTTAAACTAAGGGTGTCAATCGTCTACGTTACCCGTCAACACTCGACTGCAGTATGAATAATTCAAAATATTTTCACCGCGTTTTATAAACTGTTTGAGATTTATTATGTTGATCAAACAATTGCGATTCGATTTAATTTCAAACACGCTGCAGATCAATGGCCACGCATAATGGTAACGTATTAATACAGTAGAATAGGTAAATAGCCGTACTCGCGGGTTACGTTTTGTGGATCGTCGCGAAATAACTTTAGACAATGAAAAAAATATATTTCAAAAACATTACCGAAAACAATGGATAGAGCCCAAAAGAATTATACGCGAGGAGAAATGTTTAAAAAACGAATAGTCTTGTACGTTGAAAAGTACACAGTATTAAAGTAAAAGTACACGCTGATAGCAATCAAGACGTAGAACACAAGTAGATGAACTCACGTACTTAAACGGCACGATCGAAGCGGTGATGGAAGAGATAAGAAAAAGATAGCAAAACGCATTTTCCAGCTAAAATTTCTTTTAATGAAAAAAAAAAAGAAAAATCACTATTCACGTCGAAAAACATTAGCATACGATTAAGGAAGAACTTACTGGAAAACTTTGGCGCATATCGTTCGGACATGGAAGCGAAACCGGGACGACGTCTGTACGGAAGAGCAAAATGCACTGAAATCGTTAGAAATGTGTGATGCTGCAGGAGAATGCTAAATACAGGTTGGGCCGATGTTATTATCAAACGAAGAAATAATTAAGAAGGACGTCCAAAAAGGGAAAACACTACTCGGAAAAGCTCGATGAGAATTAGGGACGTGTCGTGGCGGGGAGAGGGAAATGGGGCAAATTGTTCGCAAATATTTTGAAGTTTCCAAAATGGTCGTCTAAAGTATTCTTTTGGCCGATGATAAATCGATTCAATGACGCATCGTCTTTACGTTTACACGGTAATATTTAGATTTTAATTATTCGCGTGTCGGTAGATGAATGTCAATATCCGTAAACCAGTATTCGAACGTGGTAGCGAGGCCGTCTAAGGATGTATACGGCTACAACGCACGTTATTTCGTGAAAAACCGCGTGAAAATCGGTTCAGCAGTTTTTGAATTCTGCGTTCAAAACGAACGTACTATAGCTGCGTTATTATTATTTTTTTTTTTATGTATACAATTATAGTTACCTACAAATAAAAACAGTGTTCGGGTTTCGGAGGACGAGATCTACGATTTTTTTTTTTTTGTTTCACTCGAATTTATTTTAGATTAATTACGGTTGTCGAATCACGTCACAGCGATTAGTATTGAATTTGCTCTGAGGTATTCGCACGGGTTTGGTTTTTGTGTTTTCGTCGCGATCGTTACCGCTGTCCGGGCGTCGTGCCCTTTTGCCGGGATCGTTACGTTTTTCGTTGTTTCTAACGATTATGTTCTAACTCACCTACAAAGTTCACACAATACGCGTTTGTATGGTTTTGTTTACTCCGCACCCGGTAAGACCGGCTCGGTATGGAATATACAGTGGTCGCCGCTTATAGTGATTACACAATTAAAAAATTAAAATTATATTTACGAATTATTATTTTTTATTTATTTTATTTATTATAATTTTAATATTTTGATTTTAATATTTTAAACACTTTATAAACAACATTAAATAGACTTTGCGACGTGTAAAAATACATAGATACGTGATTTAACAAACTTGGGTTTTTTCAAAAAAGTCGGTATTGTGCCTCTGTTTTTTGACATGGAAAACATCGTAATGTGCTCCATGTTGTTCGACGTAGCAAAGTATGAGTAGTCTGGGCCTAATACGTTGTGCTCTTCCAAAGCTCTTCTGAGTGTATTAATTGCAAAACGGGTTCAAACCAGAGGCGGTTTGAATGTATTATACTTAGTGGTGCAAGACAATATATAGACACCCACCCATCCCCTTCATCCTAGAAATCATAAATAAATATTTTTTATAATTTTTTTCATATACCTAATTTTCTTCAGTTAAGTTGTTTACACTTTTTATAATAACAATGATTGTGCAATGATTTTTTACCTACTTTTTTGTTAATAAAACAATAAAATATATACATTGTGTGGACCACCCACCCACCCACCACCCTAATATTGGTGGTGCAGTGCACCAAGTAACAGTATACTCAAACCACCTCTGGTTCAAACATGTACGAATGTACGATATGAAGTATTGCTCATTACGTGGATTACATTAGATAAGATAGGCTCGATTAAAGTTCACAATTAAGATAATATTGTCATTTGTAATCGTGTTCCCTGTGCACAAAAAGAGGTAATATTATCGTGAGTTATATATTTTTTATTTTATATTTCCGATGATTATTTCTGATTACAATAACCGAAAACATGAACACTGTATGTGACAAAAAATGCACTTACAACGGCTGTTTGTTCCGTTCCTGGCATTTTTGATCACTACAAGCGGCTGATTCGTATAACCAGTGAACACTATAAGCGGCGACCGCTGTATATAATATGTATATATATATATATATATATATATATATATATATATATATATATATCGAGCAAACGATGAGAGATCAAACACGCGATTCGCGACTGAAAAGAAAAGCGGACCGGACAGGGGAGTGGGGGTGAGACCGGCGAGGATTGATAATTATGTAAAAACAAAAGTAATAGACACTCGCGCGCGCGCCTGAGCGACGATCTTCTTTTTCACCGACCGCGGTCGGTACACGCCGTTTTCCGCGGTGGTTACCTACCCCAGACCAATGTCAATAGAGATGATAAATTTCAAACAGTTTAGCGACGGGGTCCAGGACGGGCGGGGGAGGGGGAGGGAAAAAACGCGCAAAATTGAGTCTTGAATTAAATATGAATCCGCCACTCGGCGGCCGCGGCACTCGGTGTTTATTCGACAGGCGCGCCGGCCATTGATGTTTAATGGCTTTTCGTTTTGTTTGTACAGATGTGTCCGTGCGTAGTGCGGGTCACAGGGGAGAGGGGAATTCTAAACGAGAATAATAATAACTGATTATTAATTCATAACTCACTAGAATCTCGTTTCCTTGGTCGAAAGTCATATCACACACGCTATCGGTTTTGTTTGAACGAAAGCGTTTTTTTTCGTTATAAAAAAAAAAACAAAAAACAAAAAAATTGACGATAAATATTGGCAGTAATACGCGTAGAACTCGTCGTGTGTGTGTGTGTATGTGAGTTATGACGTACTGTGATTGTAATTTGATTTCTTCTATTTTTTTATTTATTTTTTTATTCGTGTTTTGACTTCAAAATACCCGTGTTTTGCGTTGTATTTACACTTTATAAAAACGAACTGTTTAGGTTCGGTTTTTTTTATTTCTTTCGATGCTGAAAATGTATTTAATTTTTTTGAAATACTACAAAAATGTTCGTTTTAGTCGTTACCTATGAAAGTTTTTACTACTTTCGTTTCCAATGATTTTAATTCATTAAACAAACAAATTAAATTAACTTCTTAAAATTATTTTTACTATTCAAATATTATCGAGTAACGATAATTAATCTCTACAATAAAAGCATTTTTAATGATTGATTACAATATTTGCTTTTAAATATTTTTAAGAAAAGTTCTAATTGAATAGAGATTATGTATTAATGTCAAGTTGTGAATTTTGATATCGAATAAAGAAGTGGGGAAATTCAAAGAATATAGAACTTTTTGTAAACTATTGTGATTTATGTATGTTTTAAAGTCGGTTAATTCAGTATGAGGCATATCATTATTATAAATTCAATTGCTTGACATCGGACAGTACAATTATGTTTTTACTCTAAATGTCTCCGAACATATTGCAAATTCGTAAATTATAAAATTGCGTTTAAATTATGACATTCTAAACATTAAAATTCTTAAAAAAAAACCAATGTCAATAATTAGTTAATTTGATTTAGAATTTAAGTCATAAAATTATTAAATCACAAAAGTTTATGAAAAAATGGCCCATAGATTTCTAGTTGAAAAATATTATAATTAAATAAAGTAATTACGACGGATTACATTTGTTATGACTTATTCAATGTTTATACAAACAAAAAACTACCCAAAAGAATACCTACTGGACCACTTGTAATTAAAATTATTTTAATATTTTAATTAAACGTAAATTCAGTACAATAATTGAGTCACTCTTTTCTAATCAGAATAATGACAATTTAATATTGTTATTAAAATACTTTTGTTCGTTAGTGAAATTAATTACTTTGGCAGT